>PVJH01000673.1:212965-277871 GCA_004026705.1 Nesogale talazaci
TCTCAAGATCACTGAACTTTCTATTTCCTCCCTTGGTTCCTTTGTGTCCATTGACCCTTTCTTTCTCCCCTTCTTTCCTTATGAACTTTGTTTTTATTTTGGGGGGATCTTTATCTATTTTTAATATTTTTATTGGACGCTCTTACATCTCTTATCACAATCCATACATTCTTCCAATGTGTTAAGCACATTTTCACATGTTCTGCCATCATCAATTCAAAGCATTCTCTTCCCACTTGAACCTTTGATATCAGTGCCCCATTTCTTCCCCCTCCCTCACCCACCTGTCATTCCCTCACAAACCTTTGATAAGGTATAGATTACTATTTTCACATTTTACGTCGTCCTCCCTCATTCCTTACCCACTTTATATTGCACATCACCTTGAGAGGGGGTTCTAGGTTGAGCCTTGTGACCAATTCCCACTTTCTCCCATCTTCCCCTAATCCTTCCGGTATATTTACTCTCCTTGTTGGCCCTGAGTGCTTTATTTATACTGGATTCTCTTTGTTGTGGGCTCTTATCTGTAGCACTGTGGTGTTCTGGTCTAATGCGAGTTGTAAGGTAGAATTGAGGTCATGATAATGAGGTGGAGGAAGCACCAAAGAACTAGAGGAAAGTTATGTGTTTCATCAGTGTTGTTGGTGAAGCACATTTTTGTCTTACAGTGACATCCTCATTTTTCAATATTCTAAAGTGGTTGCCGACAGCAGATTTACCCACTGCAACACGTCTTTTGATCTCTTAACTGTTGCTTCCAGGAGCATTGATTGTGGGTCCAAGAAGAACAAAATCCTTGATCCCTTCAATCTTTTTTTCCACTTATCATGATGCCTCCTACTGGTCCAGTGGAGAGGATTTTGATCTTCTACACATTTAGTAAGTAATCCTTTTTTCCCCTAACCCCACATTTAGTAATCTATACCAAAGGCGACAATTTTTTTTTTCAGCAAGTGCTTCTAGTTCTCTTCATTTATAGTAAGCAAAGTTGTTTTTGTGTTTTTTAAATTACTTTTTTTTGAAAAATCATGTTACTTGCGCCTGCTAACACTCTCATAACATTCCATACATCAATTCTGTCAAGCATATTTGTACATATATTGCCACCATCATTTCAACAAAGTTGTTAATGAACTGAGATGTACTTGGTCATTTTAAATCGGAAAGTAACATGATTAAGAATACTATAAATACATAATCAAGAGGAACTTCACTGCAGTCATAGTTAAAAGGGGCATTTCATGAACTCTATTTTGAAGTATCATGCAATCATATATATGACTCAAAGGAAATACAATCAGTACCACTATTATTCAGATTTATACACCAACCTAATAAGCTAGTGAAGGAATTAAAATAATCCCACCAACACCTCCAGTTGGAAATTAATCAAACATTCCATCAAAATACATAGACAATTAGTTGGGAAATGTGCTCGTAGTGATAGAAACTCCTAAGAAATGAGAAGCTGGATATCACGTGACAGAATTTTGCAAGCCTAACTTGTTCCTAGCAAATCCCTTTTTCAACCACGCAGAAGGCTACAATGCAAAGGGTCTTCTCCACGTGGAGCACACAGAAATAAGGTTGACTACATCTGTGGGAGAGACCATGGAGAAACTCAATCTGAGCAGTTAAAACCAAGCTTCGGGTTGAACAGCAATGACGGAAAACGTGCTGAGCTGTGAAAACTCATTCATAAAGGAAGCAAAAGATCCTTAAAGTGACAGAAAGTAAAGAAAAAGTTCAACGTGGCTGTCAGAGGAGACTGAAACTTGCTCTTATTTGTGGACTAGCTTAGGCAAACAGAAGAAATGATGAGGTCAAAGAGCTGAACCAACAATTTCACAGGGCAGCTTGAGAAGACAAAGTCAAATAGGATAATGAATGCGCAAGGACTTAGAGTTAGGCACTCAAAAGGGAAGAACATTCTTAGCATATCTGAAACTGAAGAACACTCAAGAAAACATTCCAGCCTTGGATTGTTGTATCGAAAAGTTCTAGAGGAAAAATACTGAATGGTGTAGGCAGCATCAAAAGAAGATGGATAGAAGACACAATCACTTTACCAGAGAGAGTCAACATCCCATCATTTCAGCGGGTGGAATGTGGCGGAAGAGAAGAGGGTCATGCTGCATGGAAATGATTAGGCAAAAACAACACTCCAGAAATTATGAAATAAATACCAATTGAAATGTTTCAAAAGGCTGATGAAGCACTGGAAGCATTCACTCCTCTAAGCCAGAAAATTCAGAAGATAGCTGGTTGGCTACCTAATGCAAGAGATTCTTATTTGACCCATTCAATGAAAGGTTACTCAACAGAATGCTCAAATTAGAGAAGACTATCATTGATACCATGTAAATAAAATAAAATCAGCCAAAAATTATTGCAGCAGTACATTGATAGGGAATTGCCAGAGGTTCATGCTGGAATCAGATGGATTTTGGCTGAAAGTAGAAAATACCAGAAAAAATGTTCACTTGTGTTTTATTAACTACGCTAAAGCCTTCAACTCTCTATATATCATAACAAACTGTGGATAACTTTGAAAAGCAAGGGAGTTCCACAACACTTTATTGTACTCATGCTAAATTTTTATATGTATTAAGATGAAGTTAGGCAAACAGAACAGGATGTCTGGTTTAAAATTAGGACATATGTGCATCAATGTTGTGCCCTCTCAACATACTTATTCAATCTGTATGCAGAGAGACTAGTAGGAAAAACTGGATTATGCAAAGAATTATGAGATTTCAAATTTGGAAGAAGGCTTATTAACAACCTGAGCTAGAGTGAAGACACAAATTTTCTTGACAAAAGTGAGGAGAATTTAAAGAACTTACTGACAAAGATCAAGGGATTTCAGCCTTCTGTATGGCTTATGATTCCAAGTAGATCCAAATTCTCACAATCGGACAGATAGGTAGCAGCATGATGAATGGAGAAGAGATAAGGAAGTTACCAAGGATTTTGTTCTTGAACCCACAAGCCAGGGTATAGGAGCAGCAGTCAAGGGATGAAAAGTTGTGCTGCATCATGGAAGCCTGCGGCGCAAGGACTCTTGGGAATATCGAAAAGCAAGGATGTTACTTTGAAGATTAAGGTAACCCTGACTCAAGTCGTGGTATTTTCAATTGTGTTAAATGCATGTCAAAGTTGGACATTGAATAAAGAAGGCTGAAGAAGATATGGTGGAATTGTTCTGGGGAAGAATATTGAAAGTTCCGTGCATTCCCAAGAGGACCAACATCTGTCTTGGAAGAAGTATGGCCAGACTCTTCCTTAGAGGCAAAGATGGTGTGATTTCTTCTATCATACTTTGGACAGGTTGTCTGAACCTTGAAAAAGACAAAGCAGAGGGGCAGTACAAAAGAAAAAGTCTCTCAATTAGATGAGCTAACACACTAGTACCAAAGACAAGCTCAAGAATAGGAGCAGATATGAGGATGATACAAGATGGCATAATGTTTTATTCTGTTTTGCATAGGACTGCTGTGAGTCAGAAGAACCTGATGGTACCTAACAGACAGATGGACAGATAATCAATTATTTGCTTGTCATGTTCCAAAGATAATTCCTCTTTTATGTCATTGCATTTATGTTTTTCTTTATTTGTAGATCTATATTGTTCTGTACCATTTGTCTGGAACTATGAAGCATATTTAAAAGTTATCCTAATATCCCTCCATGGCACATTCTGAATTTGAAGTTGAGGTCTGTTATCAGTTATGTGAGGTGCCCTGTTGTTGCAGTGAGTGAGAAGTTGTACTGATAATGAAAATGTTAGAAGTTTGAACCTACCAGACACTCTGGAGAGAGAAATGGGGCTGTTGGCCTTCTTAAGGATTTATAGCCTTGGGAATGTTATGGGACCACTTGCTATGACACAGAATGGACTGCACAGCTGAATATTGTCCTCTTTCTTTCTTTGAGTCTCAGTTCATTATTTCCTTAAATACTTATTCCTTTTTCTTTTCTCCTTTGCTGGGATTTCAATTCAACATGTTAAATTATTTCATTGTGACCCTTGCGCATATTAATTTTGCTTTTGTATTTTCACATTTTTATTTCTGTTTTATATTCCTTCTATTCTTTTCAGAGTCACCCCCCCCTCCCCAGCCTTTGGAATATCTCCTAAAGAATATATTACTTGTACTGTTCATTTTTTTGTTATTTAAAAAATCTCAACTATTGTATCTTTGCAATATTGTTTTAATGTTCTTTGTATGTATAGCTTACTTTTCTATTCCCATTTTTTCATACTATGCTACAAATGACAACAAATGTTTTTAACCAGACTGCTTTAATATCTTATTTTGCATAATTACATTATGTAATATAACTGGAAATTTAACTCAGTTTGTGTATTTTCTACTATCTTTCTTTGCATTCATTGGTGATTGCTTTCTAGAGTGATTTTTAATGTTGGGATTTGAGGTTTGGGGTCTTCATGGCCCTTCACTATGGGAATCCTGTGTAGTATATAAGTAATTTCACTTGGTTTGTACCAAATACTCTCTGGTATAGAAATCTGTGTCAGCTTTAAGTTAATTGCCAGTTTTTAAATATTTTTTAAATATTTGTTCTCTTATTAAACTTTCTTATTCATGGTTCTCAAAATTCTGTGATAATATTTTTGTCAAGTTCTTTTCCCTTTAAAAACTATTGATTTAATAACTTAAAGCTGCCACACGAAAAGGAACATATGACCCAGAAAACATTTCTGGTATTCTGATGCATTGTTATCATTAACGAGTCTTTTTACTATTAAGCTTAAATAACCAATTGAAACAAACAGCTCTGAGACTTCCACACTTACTACAGGTGGGGTGGCAGGTTTTATGGGGAATAGTCAATTTGCCTTTGAAGCAGACTTGGTGACTTTGCCAGCTCCAGCAGCCTTTGTGTCCACTGCTTCGATGACATCCACAGCACCTGTCTGTCTCATATCATGAACAGCAAAATGAGCCAGTGGACGATAGTCAAAGTAGCTCTTCACAGAGATCGGCTTGCCAGGAACCATGTCAACAATGGCAGCATCACCAGAATTCCAACATGTGGGGCCATCTTCCAGCTTCATACCAGAATGGTGATCAATCTTCCCTTGGAGCTGAGCAAACTTGTAAACAATGTGGCAGGCTGACAGCGCAGCACAGGTGCATCTCCAGCACTTGGTTGGCCTGGATGGCTCAGGAGGTTCATCTGAGCAGGGATGATCCATTGGTGGTTATTTTTTGCTGCCACCAGCCATGTTGCCACAGTGAGCATCTTTGACAGAAACATTCTTGATATGGAAGCTTATATTGTCTCCAGGCAGACTTTCACTCCAAGCTTCATCGTACATTTCAGCAGACATCACTTCAGTAGTAACATTGACTGGAACAAAAGTGACCACCCTGCCTGTGTTCTGAAACACATGCCATAGCTCCATTCTGCCCAAGGGGGCCACCAACGTGGATACAGATCTCTGGAGAGCCAGGTGAAGCTGCTTGGCCACTGGGCGCATTGGTAGCAGCTCGTTATTCTTCAACTAGTGTGGTTCCATGGTATTTTGATCCTTGCAGGTGACCATCCATCCTTTGAGAGAGACCCTGGTGGTGAAGCAGTTATGTATTGTGGTGCTATCTGCAAGGGCAGTGGTTGGAAACCACTATCCATGTCTGGGAGAAAGATAGGACTTTCTACTCCCAGAAAGATAAGTGTCAAAAACTCACAGAGGCACTTCAACCTGGTCCTGGGGGGGCACGTTAAGTCTGTATCAAGGGGATGGCAATGCATTTGGCTTGGTTTGGTGACAACCCTTGAACCAAAGCAAAATACTAATTGGTTATAGCATGCTATCACTATTCCAGCTAGAAATTCGTGCAAATGCTACTCTCAGGATTGTAGCCAATGTTCGTCACACCAGTCCTAACTTTCTTAATGATTTTCTCCTATCCCTTCTGGCTGTAGGGTGGCTCAGTAGAATCCATTTTGCCCATACCAATAATTAGTTGTTTTACACTCAGTGTGTAAGCCAGACGGGCATGTTCGTGGGTCAGCCTATTCTTGGAGATAATCATTTCAAATTCAGGAACTCCAGCAGCACAGCTTGTGATGTTTCAGAAATTCTGTTTTTTGATAAAGTCTCTATGTCCAGGGGCACAGATGACGGAAACTAGGTACTCACTGCTTTGAAATGTTCACAGGGAGATATCAGTGGTGATGCCACACTCACATTTAGCTTTCAGCTTACCCAAGACCATAGTTGAAGGAACCCCTCCCTATCTCAGCAGTTTCCTTCACAATTTTATCTTCTGTTCTTTGTGGGTCACATGACATTTGCAGAGCAGGTCCCCTGTAGTGGTAGAGTTTCCAGAATCAACATGTTCATTAGCACAGATATTGATCTGGGTCTTTTCCTTGCCATGTTGACTTAGGTTCTTGCAAAAGCTTTCACCACCACTGATGTCAAGCTCATTTCAAAGGAAAACTCTGAATCCTTTTGATGGTGTAATATTGTATGTAATTCTGTGGGTGTCAAGTATCAAGGAAGAATTTACTCTGACGTTTTCTATCACCCAAGGTTATCAGTAAGTTCTTATATAACTTTTACCCATTTGTTTTTTAGATGCCTGTCATTTTTGCCACCTCTAGAAGGTTCTAGGACTTTATATTAGTGCTGTACAATCTCATTTTATTCTGTTTATATGGAATGCTCAATCCACTGAAATACGGTGAATCCTTTTCATTACAAGGCTCCTGTCACCTTTCAATTGATCCCTGATAGCATGGAGGGTTCCACATAGGACTGATAACCTCAGAGTCCTCGAGAGGCCTCTCCAAAACTAGTCACCCCATTGGAGAACAATGAAACTCTCTGCCCCTCTTAGGAGTCTTGGTCTTGGAAAGACCAAAAGGTAGTTGTACTCTGTTTTATATGATCTCTCTGAGTTGGAATCGACTTCATGGCATTGAATTTGGTTTTGAATTTGGTCCCCTTTTACCTCTGAAAGATTTTATTTTAATTAGGTATTTCATGAAATTTACTCCCTCCTTGTTTCTCTCAATTCCATCTCTCTACAAGGCCTGTCCTTCAGCAGTTCCTTCAAAGTTCTCTTCTGTTCATGTCATTGCTTTCTGAAATCTACATTAGTACATATTACTTTCTTTTTTGCTGGGGAAAGGGAGATATAAGTTCTTGGATGGATAGTGGTGTGAATGTGTATTGTATATTTAAAAATAATAATGGTTGCTAACCAAGAGGTGGAAAGACACACGTGCAAGTACATGCTGGATTATACTGCACCTTGTTTGTATTCCTATCATGATAGAAAGAATTACGGTAAACTTTTTTGTTACTTTTATGCAGAGAAATAAGATTGTTTAGAAATCTATAACTAGTATAAACCATGCCATGGCATGGTGTAAGTAAGAGAAATCTCGGGTAAGCCAAGACAAAGCTGCATATAGATGTAGTGCAGAAATGGGGAACAACATATTCCAAGCAAAATCTTCAACTTCCAAAGAAGCATTTACTTAGATTCTTTAAAATCCCCAAATTTATTTATTACTAATGTCACCATCTGATCTTCTACTCATTTTCTAAGATTTTAATCTGATTTATGATCAGTAACATCTAGGGAAATAGAAATTCCTTAGTATTTTACTGCCTATCATATCCCTACTTCCCAATGGGCTGACATCATCTTCCTTTAGAACAGTATGTCATTCTTACATGTAGAAACCTAAGATATTTAATCAATGAGTCACAGGTATTGTGAAATGATGATATAAAATATACAGAGAAGATATAGAGGTGGTGTATCAGATTATTCCTGATATAAAGGAAATGCAATGGTCTTCTCTAGTCACTAGGGAATGATTGAATGCCCCTTAATAAAAGTAGAACTATCCGGAACATTAAGTGATGAAATATTTAACCAAATAAAATATTAACAGAATGAGTTACCTGCTGTGCTGGTCAATCATTGATTTTCTTTTACTAAGACATTCTCTTTAAAAAGTGGAACTGGATTTCTTTTCTTAGGCAATAAGCAGTTATGTGCTATTCTTCAAGAATCTATGAGGCCAACTGCTGGGACTTTGTGTATCCTTCTAATTGAGTCCTTGTATATTATTTCATCAGTCTGGAAGTTGGATATAAAGAATCATAGCTATGACATGCAAACTTTATTCATAGGATATTATTTTAGCCTCATTCCCTTATTTATAGCTGTAGAAAAGGAGTCAGATATAGAAGCATGCTGTTTTTTATAGGTGTTCACTAAGAGAAAAGTTCGTGTGCTATTATTATCTGTTTACAATTTTATTTTTAAACAATGATCATTCTTTAGCAATGCTATTTATTTAAAAGAGCACATGAAACTGCAAAGGACTCCTAGTGGTGTTATTGGGTAATCATTGGATGACAAAACACAAGATTGGTGGTTCAAACCCATCAGCTACTCTGCAGGAGAAAGGTGAGGCTGTCTTACTCATGTCAAGGTGTACAACCTAGGAACCCTGTGTGGGGTCATTTTGAGCCAGAAGAGACTCGATGGCAGTGAGTAGTAGTGGTAGGAGGTGGCAAACCTGCCTAGACCCAAAGTAAGGAATTATGTTACAAGTTCAGTATGTACAAGTTTATTTTTTATTTGAAATAAGGTAATTATGATTCTAAATATGCTATATTGTTATATATAGAAATTATATTTGTATATTACTAAGATCATTTGGCTTAAAACTTGAAGGTACAAAGTGCATTAAAGACTTTTCAATACCTTGGAAACTGAATTTTTAAAAGAACTTTGTTAATTAGTTAATACACTTAGTGGTTTTATTCTCAATTCCCTGGGATATCTACAGATTAGTTGTATTCTCAGAATGTCAGTATTTTTTTTAGAAAAAATCATTTTATTGGGGGCTCATACAACTCCCATCATAATCAATATATACATCAATTGTATACATACCACATTTGCACACCTGTTGCCATCATCACCCCCGAAACACCCTTCCCCCACTTAGGCCCCAGTACCAGCTCCCCATCTATCTCTTCCCTCCCCACTCACCCTCCCCCTTGAAACCTTAATAATTTACAAATTATTATTACTTTTTCATATTGTACTCTGTCCAATGTGTCCCTTCACCCACTTCTTGCTGTCCTTACTCTAGAAAGGAGGTCATGTGTAGATCCCTGCAATTGCTTCCCCCTTTGCATTCCCCCCTCCTGGTATCACTACTCCCACCACTGGTCCTGAAGGGATCGTCTATCCTGAATTCCCCATGTTTCTGGCTCCAATGTACATCTCTGGTCTAGCTGGATTTGTAAGGTAGAATTGGGATCATGATAGTGGGTGGGAGGAAACATTTGAGAACTAGAGGAAAACTGCCTACCTCATTGTTGCCACACTCTACTTTGACTGACTCTTCTCCCTGCAAACCCTCTGCAAGGGGATGCTGTTTCACCTATTGATGGGCTTTGGATCCCCAATATGTACCCCCCCCCTCATTAATAATGATATTATTTTTAGTTCTTTGATGTCTGACACCAGATCCCTTTGACACCTGCTGGTCACACAGGCTGATGTGCTTCTTCCATGTGGGCTTTGTTGTTTGTAAGCTTGATGGGCACTTGTTTCCTTTCCACTTTCTTCATCATACCTGCTTATGCACACATTGGTCTTCAGTGGTCATGCAGGGAAGGTGAGCAACATGGAACGCCAATTTAATAGGACAAAGTGTCCTTAAGCTGAGGAAGCACTTGAGTGGAGGTCCAATATCCATCTACTAATACTGCTAATGCCCAATACTGCTAATCTGCTAATGTCCTAACACTAACCATATAAATATATGCGGAATATTAGTTTATGATGGTGAAAAAAGATCAAACACATTGCTCATCTGAGTGGTAATCTTTTTAAAACACTTTCATCAACTCCAAAAGCACAACATCAAATCTTGCTTTTTCATTTACACCAGTGTTTCCTAACGGGGCACTGAGATGACCCAAAGTGGCTGAAAAGCAGACACGTACACTTTATCCTGGGCTCTGGGAAGTCCTAAAAAAGTTTTCACTGCCACTATATGTGGAGTATTTTTTTTTATTTTTCTGAAAATAAGGCAGTAAGCCAAATAAGCTTGCAAACCAGTGACTTAAACCATCTGTCTTAGCCTGCTGAGTCTGACTGTTGTAACCCCAGTTCATGGGCTATAAAGACATTTACTGAAATAAGTTGCTAAATATCAAACAAATGATGCTGACCCACTTTTTCCAAACTTCTTAACTTCTGGCACCCTTACAAGACTTTGCCGGTTGTAACTACAATTTCCACCTTTTCTCCTATCCCTCCTCATATCCCCTTTTCTCTGTAAGAACAATCCCCGCACATATTCCCAATCATTTCAAAGAGAACAGCATTTCAGTGAAGCATTTCTTAGACCAAAACTCAGAAACACTTGCTTCTTTTATTATCTTTTTTTGGGGGGTGGGGGGGCATCACTGCCTCTGGTGGTCGTGGATGCTACCCAGTGCCACTCCTGAGAGCCGCCACTGGATTTGAACCACCAAGTCCGTGGAGTGCAGTTCCGCACTCAACCACTTACGCCACTGGGGCTCAGTCTATTATCATTTTTAATTAAAAGATTATTTTATTGAGGGCTCTTACAACTCATAACAATCTGCATATCAATTGGATCAAGCATATTTGTGTCTATGTTGCTGTCATTCTTTTCTGACATTTACTTCTAGTGGAGCCCTTGACATTAGCTCCTCTTCTCCCACCCACCTATCCAACCAACCCTATCTCTCATGATAAATGATAAATTGCTATTCTTTTATGAAAAAATCATTTTATTGGGAAATGGTGGGTTCTTGTGTGTC
Organism: Nesogale talazaci; assembly: GCA_004026705.1. Taxonomy (NCBI): domain Eukaryota; kingdom Metazoa; phylum Chordata; class Mammalia; order Afrosoricida; family Tenrecidae; genus Nesogale; species Nesogale talazaci. The sequence continues at coordinate 223,833 of PVJH01000673.1, forward strand.
CTGCTGTAGCACATGCCCCCTCTGTGGTAGGCATTTGTTTGTGCCCTACCTCCTTTCCTCGACTATGGCACACTCACCGTGTCTTCCCATAGGTTCTTCTCTAACTGCAAGCATAGAGACTTTTTCAGTAAAGGTTTGTGGAATGTGTGGACATTGCTATGATTCCTGCATTCTCTCAACACCCCCAAAGCAGTTATTTCTTAACTGTATTCCAGCTACTTCTGAAGAGATTCCTAGAACTGCAAAATGATTTCTTTCTCTGCCTTCTTCCATTTCTGCCTTGGGTCTTCTCTTTCTCTTCCCTCTTTCTTTTTCTTCCTCTTCTTTCTATCCATTCAATCAAAATCAGTGTCTCCAGTAAAGCCTTGTATGGACTATGCTCTAATCCTTGGTGGCTGGGGTTTTTAATCCTTAAATCCAGTCTTGCTAGGATTGCATCACCAATGGCTGTCATCAGACCTCTCTGGCTTGAACCGACCACATTCTTGAATCTCTGTCATTGCTTTTATTTTAGAGTACTGGCAGCATGTGAGCCTTTCAACCTGCACTGACAGATGGAGTCATGAATTCTGCTTAAGATATGAAGTTCTCCTGCTTCCTTTTGGTACTGATGTTCTCATCGCAAATGTATTACATTACACGGTTCCCATGTACCTTTCCCTACATGAAGCAACTTAAACCAGCCTCCTGGTCCTGCTGGCATTCTTGACCCTCTGCTCTCTTGTTTCATCTTGTTCTCTAGAGAACAAAACAGAGCAAAACCCAAACACACAACAAGCAGACTGAGGAACAGGGGATGGGTAGTTCCCCACATTTAGAAAGCAACAATAGAAGTTCTATGAACTTACTGACTTAGAAGCCTTCTTCTTTCCTCAAGTAACTGCAGCGGAAAGGCATTATTCCCATGATCGGGTCTTTGAGCTTCCCGTCATAATTATGCCTCAAATCATTTTCAGAATATATTTGTCTTTAATATATCAAAAGGAACCCTGGTAGTGCAGTGTGGGTTACACTCTGGACTGCTAACAACATCACCAGTTTGAAACAGTCAGCTGTTCTGTGGGAGAGAGATGAGGCTTTCTGCGACAGTAAAAGAATAATGTTGCTGTCGCCATCATTGCTGTTAGGTGCCATCTAGTCAGTTTTGACTCACAGCAACCTTACGGACAACTGAACACTGTTCAGTCCTGTGTCATTGTGTTAGTTCAGGTAGACTAGAGGAACAAATTCAAGGACACGCACATCAATATAAGGAAAGGGTTTATATGCAAAAGGAATGGGACATGGAGAAAGCATCCCAGTCCAGTCCAGTCCAATATCTTAAGTATGATATTAACCCATATACCTGAAATCAGTCTATAAAGTCTTCATCCACTTCACAAAGTCACAGGTCAGTGGGTGCAGAATCCCGGTGCTAGCAGAGGTCTCCCCATGGCTCCTCGCCTCCAGGACTCAGGGTCCATCAACAGCATAAGCAACTCATCGCTGGCAGAGGTTTCCATCTGGCCGCCCCAGCTTCAGAGGTCTGGCTCCATCAGGCAAAGCTGTGTGGTCTCTCCGCCGGCTCCTCCAGCTTCTCAAACGCTGCCAGCTTGTCTTGTCCATGATTAATCGTCTCTGAGACTAACTCCCAACAACTGGGGAAGATAGCTTCTCATCTTCACGAGAGAAATATTGTGAGATTTGCCAGGAGTCTCAGGTGAAAGCCATGCCCACATAGAGGCCTCATTGGCTATTCAATGGCTATCTCCAGATTAACAGGCTAGACTCCACCCCGACATTTCAATCATAAAATTAACATAAGCACATGACCGCCACAGTAATCCTCATAATTGTTCTTATGTTTGAGTCCATTGCTGCAGCCACTGAGTCCATTCATCTCATGGAGGACCTTTTTTTTTAATACTCTTATTGGGGGCTCTTACATCTCTTATCCCAATCCATACTTTCAACCAGGGTGTCAAGCACATTTGCAAATATGCCGCCATCATCCTTTTTGAAGCATTCTCTTCCCACTTGAGCCCCTATCAGCTCCTCTTTTCTTACCCTTCCCTCCCCCACCTACCTCTCTCACAAACTCTTCATAAGCTATACATTATTATTTTCATATCTTACATTGTCCTTTGTCACCTCTCACCCACTTTTCTGTTCTTTGTTCCCCTGGGAGCGGGTTATAGACTGATCCTTGTGATTAATTCCCTTTTTCTCCTCCCATCCCCCCAATCCTCTGGGTATCTCTACTCCCCTTGTTGACCCTGAGGGGTTTATCTATCCTGGATTCCCTGTGCTTTGGGCTCTGATCTGTAGCAGTGTGTATGTTCTGGTTAAATCCTATTTGTAAGGTAGAATTGAAGCCATGATAGTGGGGTGAAGGTAACACCAAAGAACTAGAGGAAAGTTTTGTATTTCTTCAGTGCTATACTCCACACTGACTGGTTCATCTCTTCCCTTTGACCCCCTCTGTAAAGGGATGTCCAACTGTCTACAGACGGGCACTGGATCTCCACTCCATTCTCACCTTTACCTTGTGTATGTTTTATTCTGGGTCTTAGATGCCTGATATCAGATCCCATTGATACCTTATGATCACACAAGCTGGTGTGCTTCTTCCATGTGGACTTTGTTGCTTCAGAGCCAGGTGGCTATTTGCTTATCTTCAAGTGTTTAAGACTCAAGATGCTATATCTTTTGATAGCCAGGCACCATCAGATTTCTTCACCACATTTACTTATGCACCCATTTTGTCTTCAGCGATCATGTCGTGAAATTGAGCATCACGGAATGCTGGATTGTTAGAACAAAGTATTCTTGTGTTGAGGGAGTACTTCAGTTGAGATCCAATGTCCATCTGCAACCTTAATTCTGAACATATACATATGCATATATAGTTCTATTCCCTTCATTATGTATGTATTTACATATGTACATGCCTGTATTTAGGCTCTATAAACGTCTTTTGCCTCCTGTTTTTTCCTTTATTTTCTTTTACTTTCCTCTTGTTCCATCATCATGCTTGGTCTTCATTCAGATTTAGTAATTTATCCCTGTTTCATTGCCTTTGATTAAGCCTCACTAGGCATCCTATTACCTTCCTTTCATTGATTATAGTTCACTTGTTGTTCTCTTGTCCCTGGGTTGATTTCTCAACCCCCCTTATTTTTTCCCAGCTCTTTCTCTGGTATCCCCCCAGAATCATTTGCCCTGTTATTTTAATCTCTGAATCATTTATCCCTCCTATTTTATCTACACAGACATACAGATACATTCACAAGTGCAAAAATCTGACAATGCCAAAAAATGCCAACAAAGGAAGTCACAACCAACAAAACCAATAACAACAATCAAAATCAAACACGAAATAACAAGACCAAAAAGAAAGCCACTGACAAAAATGGAGAAGCCGATACATACTTCAAGGTTTGTTTGTTGACCTTTACAAGTGTTTTCCAGTGGAGCCTGATGAGGTGCTACACTCTGTCTCCCAAGTCTATTTTCAGTATTCCCTGGAACTGTCATCACTCTGCTCCCCTTGCTGCTCTGCTGCATTCTCTCAGTGCCTCTCCACAGCGTGTTAGGGCAGACTGTGCACTATTCCCACCCTGTGTTTCCAGGGCTATACCTGCAGGGCCATGGTTCAATGAGGGATACTCTGTCTGATGGTGGACCAATCCCACAGTCCTTCGCAGGTGTTGTCTGCTCTGAGCAGGACATTGTCCTTGGGCCTGGGTGGGCCCGTATGTCTTCTCCTCCCTCTCTGTCTCTCTGTGCTTCTACCATGTGCTCTAATTCAACATGCCCCTCTCCCCAAAACGTAACCCCGGTGCTGTCCTCTGAAATGCATTTCAGAGGACATAAGGGGAGCGGTGTCCGCATAGTTGGGATGGGGATGGGGCCAGCTTTGCAGACCTCTCTATTGGTTTCCTGATACATGCTGGTGTGTTGTATTCATGTCGTGGTGCACTGGGTTGAAGCCTGGTCTCTCTCGCGCTCTCCTGGGGAGACATAAACAGTACCCTCCTCTTGGGTTGGTGAGTGGAGGGCCTTCCTCTTATTCACTGTCTCTTCACTTTACTGAGCCTGATTTCTTTCTCCAGGGACTGGCCTCTCCTGTGAGATAGTCTTGCCATCCTGACCTCTAAGGATCGTTCTGTTGGCATTTCTCCTGAGAGAGATCTCTGTGTTATTTTGTCAGTATTCTCTGCCAACACTGTACTTCAAATGCATCGATGTTCCTTCAGTCTTCCTTGTTCAATGTCCAACTTTCACATGCATGATGCAATTGAAAAGATGATGTAAAAGTGCACAACTCCTGACCCACAGAGGCAATTCTACGATGCTCTGTAAGTCAGAATCAACACAACAGTGAGTGATGGAACACTTATTTAAGTTTTAAACTGAGTAAAACATTTTCTTCAAGTCTGTAAACACCACCTTCCCTTGTGGCTTAAAAGCTTAAAAGTTTAAAATTGCAAACTTTTGCCAAACCCAATCCTATCCATCTTGATCTACACTTTCTGTAGAACCAATGAATTTCTGCTATCCAATATGAACTCTTCACTATTTTTGTATTTCATCTGTTTCCCTTTGTTAGGCTCTAACTTTTTAGGGCAGGGCTTTCTTTGGCTATTTATTCATTGATGATTCTAGTCCCCTAGAATAGTATCCAGCACATTCTAAGCACTCAATAAACACTTACTGAGTGAATGACTGAGTGAACAAAGTAAAACTGAACATTTAAAATATTTATCGGGAAACAGATACACTTTTCTGACATACCATAATCAGAATATTAAAAAAAATCCAGTTCTTTCTCATGTCAACAATGAAAATGAATGAATGGTTTTAAAAGAGGACACTTTAATTTGTTCTCTCTCTCTCTAGTGGCGTCAAGTTTTAAAATTAAGTATGACCATGCAAAATCCCAAAATGTGGTTCTGGGATTTTGAATATTAATCTATGGAAGTTTCCCATCATTCCAAGGTGCTTATTTATAATTACCATGTGAATGATTTCACGAATAGGCATTTCATTACATATTCCTCAGAATATGTTCCCAGCTGTCCCCTTCCCGCATTGGGCTCATGCTTTAATTCTGGAATTTATTTTGACTCATGGACAATAATAGCAACTAGAGGGAACACTTGGGAATCACTGACAAACTGCAGATGAGATAACAGTTTGAGAAAGAGAGAAACAAAATAAAATAAATACACACACAGCCCACTAAACTAGCTCTAATTTGGGCAGAGAGATCATTTTGTGATGATTACTAATATAACAAAAGGATTCTTCATCTTATAAAAAGGCCTTGCTGTTAAGACTATTGTAATCTGTGCTCTATGGAAAGTATTTCTCAGAACAAATTATGTCCAGTCTTAATGAATTGATCTGTAGTTTTAAACCTTCTGGGCGCACCACTAAAGTCTCTAAAGTCTCTATCCTCTCGATAAACACAGTTCCTAAAAGAGAGTTTGAGTTTTAATTTTACACAGTGAATTTTTTTTTAGGGCATCACTGCCCTCAGGTGGTGGGAGTAGGAGGCCCAGCCTTTGTTCCTGTGAGCGGGAATTGAACCTCCATCCCAGTGGGCCGCAATCCAGTGCACAACCACTACGCCACCGGGGCTCAGCCCCACAGTGAATTTTTTTTAAGGTCCCAGACCCTATTGACATACCCGTCACTGGTGTCAGGTTCCATCTAGTCAATTCCAGCCCCAAACAACTCCAAGTACAACAGAACAGAACACTGCCCAGATGGCACCCTCCTCACAATCGTTCCTATTCAGGAGCCCATCCTTGCCACCAAGATGCCAATCAAGCTCATTGAAGGCCTTCCTCTTCTTGGCAGCCCCTCTACTTTACCAAACACGGTGCAATTCTTCCATGCCTGCTCTCTTCTCACATGGCCAAGGTATGTAAGATGAAATCTCACCTTCCTGGCCTCTAAGGAACATTCTGGCCATGGTTCTTGAAAGACAGGCTGACTTGTCTTTTAACAGTTCATGGCACTTTCAGTATTCTTCTCCAGCACCATAATTCAAATGATTTAATTCTTCTTTGATCTTCTTTGTTCAGTGTCCCATTTTCCATGCATAAGAGGCAATGCAAACACCCTGGCCAGGTGCAATTTAGTCCACAAAATACCATTCTTGCTCTTGTAAAGTGGTCTTATGCAGCCGTTTACCTGAACAGAATTCTATGAACATATTTTTTAAGGTTATTGCTCTTTCTATACAGTATATATTTTATTAAATTTTATACTAATATGTCCTCATATTAAAAAGACAATTTAGAGAAAGAACTTTCCTTTTGAATCATCTGTTAACACAGAATCATCTGTTAACACAGATGTTAATCTGTTCATTAAAAAAACCCTCATCTGATAACAAAAAGACAAAACAAAAATATTTTCCTTTCTTACAAGGGGACATTGAAGTGGGCCTAATTTGATCTTCCTTTTAAAAATCTCCAAAGAGAAAAGCAGATTAATTATAAATAAAATGAATCCATGAACATAGTTTTTATATCATAGCAAGATGAAATCCTTGACAACATCAATCTTGTCTCCATTTATCATGATGTTATTGATGGACCAGTAGTGAGGATTTTTATCTTCCATACATTGATTTCTCATCTATACTGAAGGCTACCATCCTTGATATTCATCAGCAAACTCTTCATGCCCTCCTCACTTCCAGCAAGCAAGGTTGTGCCATCTGCATATCTCCGTTATTAATAAGCCTTCCTCCAATCTTGAAACGTCCTACTTCTTCATATAATACAGCTTCTCTGAAACATATGCCTACAATAAATTAAAAGGACACGAGTGTTTTATAATAGAGCGCCAGTGGGATGTGGTTTCTCCTTGGGCTGCTAACTACAAGTTCAGCAGTTCAAAACCACCATCTACTTGTTCAGAGAAAGACAGGGATTTCTGTTTTGGTAAAGAGTTACAGTCTCAGAAACACACCGAGGCAGTTTTACCCAGCCCTACAGGGTAGCCATGAATGGGCATTGGGTCAATGGCAGTGAGCTTGGTTCTTTGCTTTGGTTATTTTATATAAGAAGATTGTGCAGGGCGTGAATGAAGGATGAGGAAGCAATCTCACCAGGGCTGCAGACCCCACCGTTGTGTATGGACACACCTGATTGCAGAAGCCCATCCTCTGCCTCTCATTAGAGGAACCCAGTCAGTCATAGAAGAACAAATGCTACAGCTATTCTTTGCTGACACTGCTCTAGGACTAAATTTCCAATTTATTTATACGTTTCTCAAAGGAAGCACTTCTTGTTAAAGGAATAGTGTTGTGAATTGTTAAATATCCTGTGACTTCACTTCATTTAACTTTGTTGACCTTAGGCATTTAGAGAATGCTTTGCTTCCTGACCTGAGAGGAGTCAAAGTTCCAAGACAATTATGCTCTAAAGAAGATCTGAGAGGAAACGAGCCACATAGGCTTTCAGTCAAAATTGCTATTCCTTTAGTAAAACCATTTTTTTTTAAACCATGTCAGAAAGGGAACACCGGAAACCTTTTTAACCTTTAAGTTTTCCTTAGGCAATAATATTAGAGATGATAACTGGAGAGAAGGGATAATTTTATGGACTCTTTTTAACATTGCATTCATGCTGTTTCTTTTGGAGAGGTGGGTTTGCTTCCCATTTATCTACACATTTATAATAAAGGGTTTTCTGGTAGAAGATAGCTTATCATGAGTAGCTGGACCTTCTGGGTTGCAAGTGTGGTGCTGTCTAGTGCAGTGACCATGTCAATTTAAATGCATTAGAATGAAATAAAATGAACAAATATGCTATTCTGCCACATTCACTACTTTTCAAGTGCTTAGTAGACACATCTGGTTCATAGATACCATACTTGAAAGAACAGATGGATCACACCCCCACTGTTATACCGCAAGTAACATGAATGCTTCTCTAGAGAGTCAGATTTTAAATGAAAAATAGAATTTAAATGTAAATAACAATCAGATATGTGCCTATAAATACATATCCTGCAGATATATCAATATTTTAGAAACACGAATGCCTGGAAGTATCCCATCACTTAGAGGGAGCAAAAAAAAAAAAACATTTTAAAAGACTACAACTCTAAGTTTATTTTGTAAAATCTGTCAGAAGATCACAAAAGCCATGATAAGAACAAAGAATGAATTTAGCTCTAATGGAGCATGATAAAAAAAGAAATTTAGCAGCAATGTCCCACATTTACTACAAAAGCCTTCAAGGAACGACTTTGAATATATATTTTATCTGTTAAAATTTTACATGATAATCACTTAAAGATCAAAGTGATAGTTTAGAGAATAAAGTGAAAAAGTTTGGTAGACGTCATATATAAAACTCCCAAACAATATAAGTTTCTGAACATTAGTCACCTGTTCTATTTACAGCATTCCTTAATGCAGATATTGCTAGCAGACAGAGTATATTTTTTATTCCACGCTTGTGTAGATATACTATCTGCACCTGAGACTCATAGTGTTAATCTAGTTTACTGGTTTATCTCAAGGGCATTCCAAATTCAGATTTTTATATTACTACACTGATTTTTCCTTTTGTACTTACTAAATCATCGAATTTGTTAAATGATGGATTGCTCATGCTTGACATTTTATTTTCAAATTATCCAAGTCTACCTTGAATGAGTCACACAACTACCATATAAGCTGTCCTGAATGTCAGCCAAGGCATTTTATTTTACCACAAAAAAATGCATTTAAAATGTGCTGAAAAACTCAACTTACACATGCGTGTGTATGGTGATCATTAAATTAAATTGCAAAGAAAAAGTGAATTGAAAGCAACACTGGAATACAGAACCACGACACTTTCTTTGACCCTGATATGTAGTGGAAGAAGGTAGGACAAAGGAATATGAGATGGTGAGAACACAGTAACACCAGGTGAGAGTAGATGATCAGGAATAGAAGGAAAGGTTAGAGGCGTCGCTGTGCTTATCTGTACTGTCCTGCACCAGCATTTAAGGATGACAGATAGGGCCAATGCCGTGACAGAGTAAGTCCCAAGACGAAGAGCGGGTTCATTGGTTTATATTTGTTTCACCAGTTTCTGAAAGTTTAGGACATACTGTAGCAGTATTTGAATGTAGCGAGTTTTCTTTCTTTTCACATTTCTGATTAGGTTAGAGTTATAAATAACAACTGCCATCAAGTATAAAACTCTTGCTGCTAGTATATGAGGTTTATTTATGAAGATGAGTAAGTATGAGGCCATCCTACTCACTCATATACCTATAAACTGGTATCTTTCAATAAAGTTATGACACTATTCAGACATGTCTGTTGATCTTCTTGTGATGGAATTGATATCTGAGGCAGAAAGGAAATATCACATACATTATCTGCCCCCCTGTGTATAAGTATATATGTGCATATGTATATATATACATATACCTCTCTTGTCACTTTACTATGTCAAAATGCTCATAATCGCTCTATTCTGAACAGAAACTTTGAGCGCCATAAAAGAGCAAAAAGGATCCCCCTTAACAAAAACAAACAAACGTTTCTTTATCAGTTGTGAGGCATTGGATTTATTGTCCTTTTCTGTTGAAGTTGTCTAGAATTTCATTTCACTTGAATCCATAAAAAATGCTTGTGGAAGGCAAGAATGTAAAGAAAAAAGTACTGCATTGGAAAATCTACTGGAAAAGTCCAACTTAAGAAATGAGGAAGAAAACCAAGAACACTTGGAGTTTAATGTGTGCCAGACCCAAGCCATGGCATTTTCCATAGCCCATCTGAGTGTGACAACTGAACAAGGAACAAAAAAAGAATTGATGCATATGAATTATGGTGTGGGCCAAGAATATTGGAAGTCCCAGAGACTGCCAGCAAAAAGTGAGCAAAGCCGAAGGACAATAGAATGCTCCTTAGAAGCAAGCATGGGGAGACTTTGTCTCAAATACTTTGAACATACCTGGAGAGATCAGACTCTGTAAAGCACATTATACTTCATAGAGTGGAGGGTCAATGAACAGGTGAGAACCTCTCCATCCCCCTCCCCCAGGAAATGGATTGACACAATGACTACAGCAGTCGGCTCAAAGGTACCAACAATTGTGAGAATATTACCAGTCTAAGCAGTGCTTCCTCTGTGATGCACATGGCCGCTCTGAGGCAAAAGTCCGTGTGATGTGATGATGCCTCACCAAGTTATTCATCCGCACAGTAATGTTTACTATTCTGCTTTGAAACTCTGCATTTAACATTTTCTAAATATCTCAACATTGAGATTGGAGGTGATTTTAAATATAAATAATTTGTTGATGCTAAACTTGTAAAATAAAGGAAGCCATTGGAGGCTTTGTATGAAAACACACGAAAAGGAGATTCAATGGTCTATAACTCATATCAGTTTATCTCTTTCCTGGCTCCCTATACTATGCCATCCACCGGCCAGCATCACAAGCATGCTATGGATTCTCTCTCTAAGGCTTCTCTTTGTTGGCCACTGCTAGCTTAAATCTTTTGTCTTTACACAAGTACACATGAAGTTTAATCAAAGATAGGTGGAATAAATTCTTTAAGAGGATTGCTAATTATATTAGGATGTAAGAGAGGTAAAATAAAATTAATTGAAAATAAATAAAAGACTGCAATTTCAATTTGCCTTATTTAAAAACCCATGCCCAGTTATCAACAAATTCCCCTTTTGTATTCCCATACACCCCTCCCACTCCAATAGTCCAAATAAATGGGCAAAACAATATGCATATTGTCCTGAGCTTCCGCATGTGCTCTTTTAGAGTACTACTTCTAAAACTTCAGTGTGTACAGATATCGTCTGGGGATTTTGGTAAAATGCAGATTTGAATTTCAACAGGGGTTCCAGATTCTCCATTTCTAACAAGTGTTCTGGCTGTGTCCATGCCCTATCTCAATTATTCAGACTGAGAGAGTAGCAAAAATTTAAAGCAGCGTAACATTCCCCAAATGTGAACTGTCATATATCATACATTAGTCCAGATTGCTAATGTTGACTGCAACTTGACAGTTTGTTACATAGACTCTAAATGATAGCCTAAAAATGGTACCAATTATGATTTTTAGGAAACATCATATACATGCACTACTTGGATAAAATGGAAAAAAAAAACCCAGAATGTGCCTCATAAGTAATGATGAATGATATCTGCATTTGGCAATAAATCATTTATACCTTGCATTTCTGTCATTGTTGAAAACCATGTAATAGTATAATTTCTAACATATGAGCTATTAACTTTTAATGACATTTGCAAAACATTAGTCAAATTTATGAGGTTTGTCCCAAAATATGACACAGTCCTGTCACATTTTATTCCAAATTCATTAAGCACATTTAGTTTAATTATCTGAAAGAGATGCTGAAGGCATTAATATTTTGGTGTGCCACTGACAGACACTTGTATTTTATCGTTTTATTATCCACAGAAGGAGACACAAATATCTTCTCCCCCCCCCCACACACACTTTTTTTTCAAAAGGACAAGTCAGAGGACAGTCCAGTGCATCGTTTCAAAAGACTTATTTTGGAAATGCTAGTGTACTGGCCTAAAATCAATTTAAAATAATTCATTTTGCTTTCAAAAACATAAGTATATGATTACCTAAAATTATTTCTGTAATTCTTGAATTGTGTCTCGTGTGATATATGCTGTCTACACTCTTCCTAGAAATTTTAAACAAAACCCACATTATTTATTTATTTTTTTTGGCCATCACTGCCTCAGGTGGTCGTGGGCGCTACCCAGTGCCGCTCCTGAGAGCCTCCGCTGGATTTGAACCGCCAAGCCCGCGGGCCGCAGTCCCGCACTCAACCACTTACACCACCAGGGCTCAGCCCACCCACATTATTTTTTAAGCAATCATTTTTTGTAAAAAGTATGATCCTCAAGAATGATGCCAGAATGAAATGCTAACCTTCAAAGATCTGACTGTGACCACTTTCAGAGGACATCTTGTCAAACGACGCTTCCCCTCCTTTCGTGTCTGAAATGTACACAGACTCCTCAGACTGGCTCCTAGGGCGACTCTTCAATGTTGGTGAACATAAACTTCGCTCAACTTCCGCTTCCTGTTAGAAAACATGAAAGGGATGTGTGTTAAAAGCTATCAGTGGAAAACAGATGCAGTTTTCGGGTGGGTTAGAAAGTAGGAGGGAGGGAAGGAGGGGGATCGATCATGAGTGATGTTTTCCAATATGCTTTGGGTTACATTATGCTAACTTTGCCAAGAACTGCAAACAGCGATCTGATTTTTCAGTTTACTTTTTCACCCCTGGCTCCCTTTTGAATTAGCTTTTCTTTCATGTGACCATTCCCGCCCACCTCTCCCCAACTCCCCTCATAAACAGACACAGTGGAAATACGGGTCACAATATAACATAATATATGTTAATAGATGCAACTTCCTAGGCCTGAAAAATGTCGATGAGGGAACTACAGAAAATAGCAGCATATCAACATTATATGTTTAAGACAGAAGGAAATGAGTTTCTGTAATGTCATGTTCACTCTATAATGATAATCTGAGCAATTATAGAGCTCCTGAATTACAAACCAATTCAGCTACCGTACAGTAAGTACAGTTTGTTAAATCTTCAAGATTATGATCTGACTTCTTCAGATGGTAATTTAAAAGTGGGGAGATAAAAAGACTCTCAAAGAAAACTATAAAGCAGATTTTTCAAAAATGGGGTGTTAATGATCCTCATTTGATAGACTGAGTAATATAATCTAATACAGCAAAATAAGTCAATCAAGCTAAATGCTTGGAATTTTAAAAGTAAATGTAAGTAAGTGACCTTGAGAAGAAGAAGCCTGTTTAAAAAACCAAGAAAGGTGATGAAAATATATTCAATATCTGTTCACAGGTTTAGACTTTGGAGTCTCAAGCTTTAGTTCCTAAAACAACAGGCATTTGAACAATGATGGGATGAAACACTCTTGCTTTTGTTCTATCTTGAAAACATTGGTATGTGAGCCATGTGTAAGAACTAACTAAAAGCATGGAATATTTCTTAGCATATATTCATTTTCTATGTATTCTATGTTTGGAAAAGACCAGGTCCTTAGCAAAGAAAAAATATATATACCCTTTGTAATTTGCATACTCATATAGTGTACATATGATTGAAATCTGTTTAATCACTTCATCTTTAAACAGGGGTAAAATATAGCTGCAATTGAATAGAAGAAACAGGAAAAGACATCTATATTTTTTCAAAACATTATTTCTTATATTTATGTTTGCAACTACTACCCAAACTCCAAAGGTTTGGAACATGCAGTGATATTTTATTTTGCTGAGTTGAAAATTCCAGGCATAGGGAAGTGAGCTCCTGAGTTAGCCTCTATCCAATCACCTGCATCCCCACCTCACTTTACTCTGGTGTCCTCTCCCACTGTCTTGTTGTCAAGTGCCTGCTATGTATTTGAGATGGCATGTTCATCTATTTTCATTTGGTTGATATAATTCAACTGCTAACATCTGGCCAAAATAAAATAACTAAAGAAAACTTGACTATGCCCAGGAGAGTAGTGATTCTAAGAGTATGTGTTTCTGAAAGTTGAAGGGTAGTATGCTGAATATGGTCTTGAATTCATACTGATGTGCTCCCAGGATATCTGGGATAGAAACAGGGAAATGTGATTTTGTGAAACTGTTTCAGCCAGCCAGTGATGACCTTGGAATTTACGTTCTCTTGGAATTAGTCATTTAGTTTTCATGATTGTCCACAGAGCATCAGAAACCACAGCATAGGGGACACCACAGAGGCTCCATATGCAAATACAATGGCCTATTTCTAAACTCTGACCCACAGGTCCCAGCGATCTTGAGACAAGTTCCTAAAGGATTTCTCAAATAAGCATGGATTCTGCTGGTTCCAGTCAAAGGAGCAATCTGCCTTCATCTCTTTTCATCTAGTTTATATGTGCTGTGCTTTTTATGAACACTTTACTTGGAGTGAAATTTCATAGGCTATAACAAATGAGCAAAACAGTCCTTTAGAGGGGAAACACAGCATTTGATAATGTAATTCTTGGATTCAAGCTCTCCCTTGGCTCCTAATTAGCTATACAGATTTGCTCCAGTCACTTGACTTTCAGAGGACTAACTTTTCTCATGATATGTGAAGAGAGATTTGGTCACTAAACATTGACCCTTTAGTGGCCAGTCACTTGTAGTATAAGTGTATTTTAAATATAATAAAGATAAATTATTCATTTTTTAACTGGTGATCTAGAGAGAGAGACATTCTTTTAGTCAAATACCGAGACCAAAATAAATGTGCATTGTTTTAACCACAAAAGGGAGGGCTACTTGAATAACCAAATGTCTAACAGGGAAGAATTAATCGGGTGAGGGAGATCAGGCAAAGCTTCAGTTGATATTGAAGATGGAATAGCACTTAACTAGGTGAAGGGTCTCCAGATTTGAGAAAACATATAGAAATGTTCTGCTCCAACAGAAAAGTGGGGGAAGGAGACAAGACAAAATAATAATAATTTATAAATTTTCAAGGGTTCTTGAGGGAGAGGTGAGCGGGGAGGGAGGGGGGAAAATGACGAGCTGATACTAAGGGCTCAAGAAGAAAGCAGATGTTTTGAGAAGGATGATGGCAGCAAATGTACAAATGTGCTTGACAAAATTGATGTACGTATGGATTGTGTTAAGAGTACTATGAGCCCATAATAAAATGATCTTTTTTAAATATCCTGCTCTGGGAAGAAAAACATCCATATGGAATGTGACCGCAGCAGAGAACCTGAGTGTGAACCTGGTATTAGATGGCTTCGCAAAGGTAACTCCCAACCAGTAGAGACTTGATTCTGACACATCGTGACTCCACACAGGGCAGGGTCCTAGAGACGCCTCCCTCGTTCATTCCCTCGTGGGCGTTGAATTGCTTCAGACACCTAGCAACCCCAGAGGATGGAGCAGACCTGCCTCTGGGGATCTGCAATACTGTACATTTTTATGAGAGCAGAAAAATTGTGGTTTAAAATGACCAACCCTGCGGCGAGCAGCTCAGTGCTGAACCCACTGTGCCACCAGGAATCTTTCTGTTCGAAAAAGTTGATACAGGCTATTTAATTTACAATGACGCGTCCATATTAATTACTCTACTCTTAGCAAAATGGGGAAGTTGTTAAAGGATTTTAAATAAGTACGTGTGTGTGTTTTGTGCACACATGCATGCTTGTGAGGTTTAATCAGGTCTGTAGGGATACAAGTTCAGTTTACCACTAGAGCAGTGAGTCCAACCTACACACCATTGATATTTTGGACCAGATGATCCTTTGCTGTGGAGGGGGCCATTCTCTGTGTTACAGGATTCAGCCACTTTTCCTTGTGTAGCAGTTATTTTGACCCCAGTTATAACAGAAGATCTTCAGATATTGCTAAACCTTTCAAGGTGAGAAAAATCACCTAAGGTTGAAAATCATTCTTCAAGTATAGACTAGATTGGAGGAAGGTCATTACATGCATGGATGGTCAGTTGGGAGCCTACTGTCGTGGTGCAGGTAGGCAATGAAGATCTTGGGAAAGCTTTGATAATAGAGATAGAGAGAAGTGAATTAGGCTCAAAACTATTAAAGATAAAATTGAAAAGGATAGATAATAAATAAAATCTGAATTTTTGAGAGATGTCAAGGTGTCTTATTTTTCTTTCTGTTGGCACTGCTGACTGGATTATGGTACCATTAAATATCAGAGGACTTGACCAATTTGGGTGAGAAGATTCTGAATTGCATACCAAGATGTCCAAAAGGCAATTGAATTTGAAACTCTAGAGCTAAGAGTCAAGGTGTGAGCAGAACAAGTGATTTTAAGTCAGCCAACTTGTTGTGACGATTAATTGAAATAACAGATGTGGGTGAACTTGTTTAGAGAGACAGTATATGAACTGTGAAGAAGAGCCGGTTCAGAACTAACAGTTGAAAATACAAATATTAAATGCTAAGTCAGATGGAGAAGAAAACATGAATAATGTGCAATTGTGTAAGAGAAATACATTTAAGCACAGTGAATTCTTGCTGAGGATATAAATTTAGAAAATCATTGAAATAAACCTTTCAATTCACAGCAAAAGTGCTATGCACATTGTTTATGCACATTGCAAGTACACATACTGGAAGACAGACTGAGTGGATGAAGCAACGATAGGATACAGCATATATGAGTATAGATGGTTCCTTGAGATGTTTCAGGAGGGGTAATAAGAGAGAATTCGATATACATTGTTTACCTTGGTACACTAATTATGAGTTGGGATTAGCATATGGTACAAAAAATGCAAGTCTTAAATTCTGAAACAAACCCTATTCCAGAGGGTTTGAAGCTATTTATTCCCTCCTGAGCAAAGCTAGGTACTTCTTTGAAATGCTGAACTTTTCAAATGTATTCCCACCATGACTCTGCATGCATTCCATTCCCTTTTATAAAACCCTGGAAGAGTTTCAGGTTCTCAAATTTAAATGAATGCAGACTTGATTTGGCAAGCCAATATGAATTAAGGCCTCATAAAAGTCTTTGGCATTAGATTTAAAGTAACCCTCCCCACCCCCCAACAAAAAAAACACCAAAACTAAAAATGCAAAATTAGAATAATCCTCCAAGGTTTATACTTTATACTACATCTTAATTTACTTTATACTACATCTTAATTTATTTCCCACTTATTTCTAGATTCTCACTGAGGGATATTCTCTACCTTGATGATTCAGTCCTAAAAGGATATAAAGACTTCCTGATATTTCATCACCCTGCACCATTTTCCCCAGGTCTGAGATGTGCATTAATTTCCCACCCAACCTCTACCCCTCATCCTCACCCGTGAGGAAAGGCCTACAGCTTCCTAACATCAGATGATTCTGTAAAGAATGAGCTTGTTCATCCTACGGTTATAAGGCAACTTGCCTCATACTTACCTTGTGGAGTCATAACCCTATACAGTACCCTTAGATACTATCATCCCTATTTTATATCCCACGGCTTTCAGTTTTTCATGTGTGCTGCTATAACACTGGAAGCTATTCTCTAAGGTAATAAAGGCTAGGCAGGTTTCAGACAGGAATAGAATAGGAAGACCTGTCTGATGTTCTACTTCCTAAATGTAGTCAAGGAAAACACTGTTGATCTCAGTAGCATATTGTCCAATATAGTTAGTGCTGGAAGAAAAACCTGTGAGGTAAGAAGTTACTCAAATACCCAATGGCAGCAAAAATGGACTTGAGTGCACCAGTAATAGTGAAGACGGTACCAGCAGGTATAGCATGTTCTTCTGCTGTACCTAGGATCCCCAAGAGTCAAACTTGGCTCTGACAGCAACTACACATCAACAGTGTCCTTGTTTTATTGGTGTCGGACTCAACAGAGAGAAGTTACCATTGTGGTCATCATTCATACACTCAGAAAGGATTGAGTGCAAACTTAAAGCCCAGAAGTTTAACTTTTAAAAGAAAGCATGAATACATAAGATCACTGACATTTCTGATTCAAATCTTGTAAGCATATTTCCTAATTTACATTGGGTGGTCTCATTTAAAGTTGAGCAGGTGCTGAACCCTGGTGGCACAGAGGTTATGTGTGGCACTGTGGCCCTCAGGGTTGATGGTTTAAATCCAGCAGCAGCTCTCCAGGAGCAAGGCTGGACTTCCTACTCCCACCAGGGCAATGATTAAAAAAAAAAAAAAAGAAGTTGAGCAGCAACATGAGTTGACATAACAGATTGCTGTGAAACTGAAAGAGGTATGGTCTCAAAGTCACTGAGGTCTTCCTCTATGCAAAACTTGCAATCAAACTTTAACTGGAGGGTGTATCATCCTGTACCTTTGCCACCTCTCAGAGGACATATTCATTTGACATGCTGAGGACCTAAGAAAGCCTATGATATTTTATGTTCAAGGAGCACTGAAGACAAATTCTCCAGGAGATGCAGATATTTGCTGCTACGGATCTTGATTTTCATGTGGCATCACATTTAGGCTGTTAATTTTCCATGTAAAGAAGAAATACCACCTTCCCTGACTTCTCAGTCAGGAATAAAAATTTGCATCTTGCCGCAGTTGCTTTCACTTTCTTAAATAGGGCCCTAAAGTATTTTATGATTATCTTTATTAGTCAGAGACTCTATTCAGTCTTAAAAGAATTGTAATGAAAAGAAAACTTCTATTAAAGTATTTTAACTAGTTTCAATTGGCCATATTACTGGCAATGGAACAATCCCTAATGGCTAAACCTTTTAAAGCTAATCAGCTTTAGCACATTTTCAAACTGATATGCCATTTGAGATTTGGATGTTAGTATGTGAAAGTGTTTTCCTAAATTTTACATTTAGATTTTTAAAAATTTTCTTCTTAACTTTTTGAAAGTGAGATAGCCCAATGATACTCCCTAGAGCTACCTGAATGAAATGAAAAGGCCAAATAAAACAAAACTTTTATACACAAAATAGCGTCCTAAAAAGTTTAGAAACATATGTTTATGTGGGAAGTGATTTACCAATTTGGAGTGAATCAATTGCGCTTACTGAAAAAGTACAAATGTTTTGAAATATGTGATATTCCCTTAGTTGTGCTGAGCTGGCAGCTAGTCAGGGTTTAAAAAAGGTGATTAAAATACAAAAATAAATTCTGCATCACATGGCATAGAGCAAAACACCATGGTATTCTCTTGTGTGTGATTAAAAAATATTCTTATTGCACATGTCACATATCATACAATTCAATCACTCATGTTAAGATTTGTGCAATCATCACCACAATCAATTTCAAAACATTTTCTTCTCATGCTTGTTTAAAGCTCTCCATTCCCCCATACACCCTCCACTGCCATGCCCTATCCAGTTACTGTCCCAGTAGATTCACGTATCTAGGGTTTCATCCACAGAAAATCACACAGAACACAAACAGAAAGGTGGACCTTTCTAAGACAGTGCTGCTGAAGGAGTTCAAGCTGCCAACCTTTAGGGGGATAATTGAACACCAGCTATATCACAGAGGGGCCTTGCCGCAACCAGATTTAAATCCCAATTTTATCCTTTTCCAAATAATGCACTATGGTTGGTTATCTCTATAGGATTCTGTATTGTCTTCTGTTAAATCTGATAGTAGTGAATACTTGGGAGCTACACTGAATATGATAGTTGGTAGAGTAGGCATTTGATGTCTAGCAGCTGCTCCACAGACAATTTGAATGTGCTACGCTTACAATTGAGTTTTCCAAACTAAAAGATATTATAAAAAGATTTCTCATGGTAGGAACTGATCACCCACTCTGGTTTCTGTGGGCAAGCAGTTCCTACCATGTAGCACCCAACCATGAGGACAGCGTGGACACAGGGAAGGATGCAAGAAAAGAGAGTGCTACAGAGCCAGATGCAACCAGAGTCAGATTGCCCCCATCCCTAGAAGTGCAAGTGGTGGAGAACAGGTTGGGGGAGGGGCCAGGATCCCACACCCACAGGGACAAAGACAAGGAGGGAGGAAGAGGAAGAGAGTGGATCCAGTCCCCACGCAGACACATCATGCTCAGAGGATTATACCCCTCTGGGGACCTAATGGGTCACAGTCACAGGAAGGACAGGACAAACAATGATAGGATGGGGCACACTGGCTCCCTACTGAAGCAGACAGTGACACAGGACACTTTGGGAGTCACGTGGTGGGGAAGCATTGCGAACTGACCTCCCCCCTCCACCCACCAAGAAAAAGTGAACCAAATCAAGAAGGGAGCACTCCTGATCAGAGAGGCAGGAGTAAAGAATGACAGGTCTGACGGTTCCTGGGTGGCACGGGAGAGGAGAGGAGAAGACTTATGGACAGACTTATGGACAGGGGGAGCAACAGGTGGTCTGGAATCGATGGAAAGGAGGGTGTGGGAGGCTTGGTAGGGATTAAGCAAGGACAATGAATTTGTGAGGAAATGCTGAAATGCCAAAGAAGGTGGAGCATGACGGTGGGGCAGGAGGGATATGGAAGGAAATAGAGGAAAGAGCTAGAAGGCAAAGGGCACTTATACAGGTCTAAATATAGGCATGTCTACACATACATACAATTATCTATTATAAGGATGGACTAAACTTAAGAACATATCTATAGGTCAAATACTACGGGAACAAGTGGACCTTGGGCCCTCACCCAGGTTCTCCTTCAATGCAAAAACAATTTGTTCTATGATTCTGGTATTCTACGAGGCTCACTGGCCCAATCTGATCACTGAAGTAAAATGGGTGCATAAGCAAATGTGGTGAAGAAAGCTGATGATGCCCAGCTATCAAAGGATATATCATCTGGTATCTTAAAAGCCTGAAGATAAACACTTGACCATTTACCTGAGAAGAGATCACACCCACACAGAAGAAGCACAACAACCAGCATGGCCACAAGGTGGTGAGAGGTCTAGGCAACAGACATCACACTGGGGGAAAAAAACATATCACTGTGTGCATACTTCCCCAAGGCGCCCACTGAGGACATGTGGGAGCATGAGCAAGAGTGGTGAAGAAAACTGATGGTGCCCAGCTATCAAAAGATACAGCATCTGGGATCTTAAAGGCTTGATCATAAACAAGCAGCCATCTAGCTGATGAGCAACAAAACCCACCATAAAAAAGCTCACTTGCCTGTGCGATCATGAGGTGCTGAAACAATCAGGTATCAGGCATCAAAGAACAAAAATCAAAATCAATGGGCTAATTGACTCCCGATATCATCGCTGAAGACAAATGGATACAGAGGCAAACAGAGTAGAAGAAATGATGGTGCCCAGCTACCAAATGATTGAATGTCTGGAGTCTCAAAGACTTGAAGATAAACGAGTTGCCATTCAGCGAAGAAACAGCAATGCCCACAAGGAAGAAGTACATCAGCCTGTGTGATTAAGAGGGGCCGAAGGGAGCAGGTATCGAGCATCAAAGAACAAGAATCACATCATTACGAATGAGGTGGAGAGCAGGGTGGGACCTAAGGCCCTCTGGTGGGTAATTGGACACACCTTTACAGGGGAGTTACGGGGAGGAGACAGACCAGTCAAGGGGCAGCCGGGCAGTGATGATGCATACAAATTTCCTCTAGTTCCTGAAACCTTCCTCCCCCCAACAGCCATGGTCCCAACTCTACCTTACAAATCCAGATGGCCTGGAGAAGGTACACTGGTGGAGAGGGGAGCTGGAGACATGGGGAAACCAGGATGGATGACCTCCTTCGGGCCAATGGTTAGAATGAAGCTGCTAAATGGGTGGAGAGAAGGTGGGGTAGAGAGACGGAACCAACTACAAGGATATACACATAAGCTCCTATTTGAAGGATGGGTTGGGGAAGAGGTCGGACAGTGTAAGATATGACAGAACAATATTAATTTATAGAGTATTGAGGGTTGGTGGGGAGGGAAAAGCAGGGGAAGAGGAGAAAGGATGGGAAAGCCAATGTCAAGGGCTCAAGGGGAAATGCGGATGTTTAAAGAATGATAATAGCAGTGGACATGTGAAGGTGCTTGGCACAGTATGTTTATTTATGTATTGTGAAAAACGATGTACAAGCCCCCGATAAAATGATTTTTTATTAATAAAATGATTTTTAATTAAAAAAAAAAAAGAAGATCTCTCAGGTACTGTATTTTATTTCTGACTGGAAAGTTTCTTTTAGGAAGTGAATCAAATATTCAGGCAAAATGTGAGTTTAATAAAACAAAAAGCAATGACCATTAAGTCAACTCCACTTTATAGAGACACTCTAGAGCAGCCCTGAGGGTTGGAATCCAACAATTCCATGAGAGAATGATGGAGCAATTTGCTTCCAGAAAGACCTACAGACTTGGATACCCTATGAGAAAGTTCTAATCTGGTCTATAGGGTCTGAATATCCCTTAGGAAGAGCAAATTACTGTGTTCAACAATGCAATGCTATCACAAAACTGCCTTAAGAGACATAACATTCCATACCACAAAGGAACAGATGGCAAAGAAAGCTTGTTCAAGTTCTCTCTTCCTTCGGGACCGTAAGCTCTGCCAGAAATAACAATGTGGGACACTAGGAAGTCAGCTATGGCCCTCTAGAGAAGAAGTTCATGGTGTGGCACTGAGGAATCACAGAAAGGATCTCATCTTTTCTATAGCTGCCCCCACCCTTGAGTAAGTCCCTGCTTTTGCATTACTGAACTACACATAGCCAAAAAAACAAAAAACAAAAAAAGCATGGAAAACAGCCCCACTGTTGCAGAGGTAAATCCTTTCCAAGGCTGAGTGCAAAGTGGAAACCATACTAGCACTCAGGATTTCTCATCTCATAGAAACTCATTTTATAAATCCCTGTGAACCACACAACAAGCTATTTTAAGATAGTAGCACAGAAGGGGAGCTTCTAAGTGGATTACCCATGTAACATCTTTATGATGCTGAAAGAGAAAAAGAGGGCTCTTTCAGGCCAATTAGATCAGCACTTTGCATGTGTGACAGAGTGATGTTTAACATTTGCAGCAATGAGGGAGAGAAGCAGAAACAAAATCACCCTATAAATAAGTGACTGAACTTTAGCATGTGCCATATTAAAGAATCTTCCATCTTCTTAACTCTGAAACTATCTGCTGTGAATTGTAATGAAGTCCATAGCCTGTGGAACAATAGTGGGTATCATAAAAATAGTCTATGTGCCCATTCAGCAACATTATTGGGCATCTATCAAATGGCAGAAACTTTGTCAAATATTGAAAATTTATAACAAGGATGAACAATCAAGAACTTGTCCTTCAAGCGCTCACTGCTCTTCTGGGTTCATGAAATGATTCTCAGAGGTTATTGATTCTTGAGGTTGAGTCAAAATATTAAACTGATTCACATATGCCATTAGTTAGCTCTGATTCTATATTATAGGTGATCCCTATAGTATTTTAATCTTTTTTCCTTATATTTCAAAGTATTTTCTTAATTGAAAAAGAGAGGCAGACTAACACATTACTGAAAAAAAAAAAACAACAGCCACAAAACAAAAACAAAACAAACATGGGTTTATTGAACCCAAATACATCACTCTAATGACTATCAGCTATTAAGGAAAACAATTCAGCAACAGTCATTGGTCAGTACACATTTTCCCCCCAACTTTCCATCTTTAAAGGCTTAGCTACACCAAGTAGGAAAGTACCTGAAAAGTTAAGCTAAAAAGAATGACTATTCTACAGAAGTTTATCCTTAGTATCATTTCTTTACAAGCATATGAGGAACTCATAAAGAAAAAGTGAAATCCAATCAGCACAATACAAATATGAGTTAAATTCATAAGAGTGACAACTGATTTCTAACTCAGTTCTCGTAACGACAAAATGGACAGGTAGGAAATATCTTTTTTTTTTTTATAAATCTTTTTTGGGGGGGCATTACTGCCCTCTGGTGGTCGTGGGAGCTACTCAGCACTGTTTCTGAGAACTGCTGCTGGATTTGAACTGCTAAACCCGTGGGCTGCAGTCCCGCACTCAACCACTTATGCCACCGGGGCTCAGCCTACAAATCTTTTAACTTAACTTTCATCCTTATTCCTTTTCAATTGGACAAGAGAGATACTTTTTGTGTCTAAGGCTAATGATCTTACCCACATGCTGGTTCCTATCCCCCTAGACCTCTTACCACCTGCAGTGATTCTCTTCTCTGTCTTTGCTGAGATCCCATCCCACACTAATGAAATTGGAATCCCTGAATGTCCCACTGGGGTTTAAGGACTTTTAAGACTTGTGCAGCTGATGTCAAATACTCAATGAGGGAAAGGATAATGTTGTCTTGAATTCTTTTGGTGCCTTACTGCTTAGTTATCCAGCATCTGGAATAAAGTTCATTAGAAAAAAGTTTTTATAACATGGAAAAAATTGGGGCTGAGCCCTGGTGGCGCAGTGGTTGAGTGTGGGACGGCAACTCTCTGGGTTGGCGGTTTAAATCCAACAGCAGCTCTCCAGGAGCAAGGCTGAGCCTCCTACTTCCACCAGAGGGCAGTCATTCTCTCCCCCAAAAACTTGGAAAAAAAAAAAAAGATATCAATGTTACATCCTTTTAATATCTTCAAGAGCTACTACATTGTACAGACATGGCAGGGGAAATGTACTAAATCCACATCAATACTATGACTGGTCAGAAATCCAAAGTACAGCACTTCCTGAAGATATGCAAAAGATCGATCTTTGTCTTCAAGAAATACAAATAATTTTGGACTCCTAAATAGCACTAGGACCCAGTGGCATCCTAACCCCAGGATCCAGTTTCATACTTTTCAATGGAATTCTATTGTCATCTGTAGTTATTAAGTTGCCAACAAATATTTTAGCTCCTCCGATGGTAAAGGAACTGGCCATCATACCACATGTGGTTTCTCAGTAATTAATGAGTTCAACAAAACCATTGACTTACCATTGTTTTCAGAGTTATCACTTTAAGTTATGGAATATTGTATTTTAAAAACCTTATAACTTCTTCCTCCTTCTTGACTTTTTTTTCCAAAGAACATCTAAGATAGGGTGTTCATCTAATGTTAAAAATTAAATAGCAAAAGCAGAATGTTCTAGAGATTCTCAATATTCCTCATCCTATATCAAAAGCACTAATATGAACTGACTTTTCTCACTACCTTCATTTCCTTAAATCTCCCTTGCCAAAAAATCCCAAAGAGCATTTTGCTTTCACTGATTCGATGATCTTGCTTTTGCTCAAGTGTTATTCGCATTACAGATCTTTCTGCCTAAATCAGTGGATGAGAGTCCTTAACTCACTTAACACTCTCCATTGTTACTTTCCTTTGAAATGGCTTCCTTTCACGGGCTTCCCTGATTCTTACTCTCTTAATTTTCCTCTTCTTTGCTATTTCTTTGACTGATTTTTAAGTTTTTCTCATCTCCCAGAATCCATTATTACTCTCTCTCCCCTCATACACTCTACGCAATCACCTCCGTATATTCCATATATATCTTTATATTCCTAGACTAGAATGGTATTTTTCAGTCACTGAGGATTTTGTCTAGAATCCCAAAGCTGAGAACAAAGTATTTAAAATATAACACCTGTGAAGAAATACGTGTGACCGTGTGAAGAAATATGTGCAACTGTTATATGGAACTTCAAGAAAAAAAAATGTCCATCAACCCTTAGCACACAAAACACCTAAATAGAAATCCAAAAAATTAAATTAAATGATAGGAAATTAGAAGTGAGGATTATTTGGGAAAAAATCACCAGAAGAGAAAGTTGTTGCATATCTTTCCACTTCTAGACATATGATGAAGTCTACAATTTAATCAGAATATCTAGGCCTCTGCTTGACCTTAGAGGATTGTGGAACCATGTGAAACTAGAGCACCATACAAGTATAAAGAGAGATGTAGGGAATAAAGTGGAAGCATTCCATGTGATTTTCATAATAAGAGTCTTATTGTAGATCCCTTTTTTCTTCCCCTGTCCCTGATCTTATTGACTCCCAGAGGGATGATATATCCAGGATGCAGTAAAGCACTGATGTGACACAAAACTGTCTTCTAATTCTTAATATCCCCTCCCATTATTATGACCTTAGTTTTGCCTCACTAACCTTGCTAGACCTGTATATGTACACTTGTACAACCAAGGTCTTTCAGTGCGCAAAATTCAAGATAAACCCCTCAGAAACAGTAATGGTAGCAACAATTCCCCACGGTCACAGGAAGAGGAGCCAGGAAGGTGTGTGTGGGGGGTAACTAATAGCAATGGTGAATATACAACCCCTATTCAAGGGGAATGAACAAAGAATTGTAGGTGAATGGATGCACTGGATGATGTAAGATATGGCAATACTAATATATCTGTATCTGTATATATATATACACATATATAATATATTAAGGGTCTATGGGGTGGTATGGTTGGGGAGGAAGGGAATAAAGGATAGTTGATATCAATGAGCTCAAGAAGAAAGAAAATGTATTGAAAATGATGACGGCAGCAATGGTATAATTGTTTGATCAAATAGAACTATGGATCATAATAATAGTAAGAGCTCCATCAAATTTTTAAGTGAGTCTTGAAACTGAGTGTTGCCCACAGGAAACTGAAGACAAAGAGTTTCTACAATGAGAACAAGTTAGGTGCCTACTAAAGAGATGATGGTCATCTTCTGTAGATGTATGCTGCACAGGTATGCTGTGCTGAGTCAGCTTTAAATGGACCCTATCCCCCCAACAATTTCTTACAGCCGTGGGCTGAATCAAGAAAAATGTCTGGAATACATAATCATAGGGAGAAATCGATTTTTTGTGTACATATGTATATCCAGTGGTGGTGGTAAAAGTGGAGTAGGGAGTCATAGGTTATCAACCAGAGCTGTTATTTAGGGAAGGATATGCCCAAAGGACAAGAAGAACCCAAAGAACATACAAAATTGCCCCATGCAACATAGTCAGCATTTGAGTATTGCTATTCTGAGAGTTCGCAAATTCCGATTTACTTTGTGGTAGTCAAGTAACAATGGCTCTTCTGACTGCCACTTTTATTTTGTTCCCATTTATGCCAGCTCAAGTCCAGGTACATTTTAAACTCTACTCAAGATAAGAATACACAGGGATTGTTTCATTTTGGAAAGTAAATTATGTATTTTGTGTCTTTGTGCATTTTCAATCAGATCAAAATTATCTTCAAGTAAAAGTCATTTATCCAGTGTGTTACCTTAACATCCACTGTTATATAAAAGTGGTGGTTTAATGGTTAAAGGGTTTGCCTGCTGATCAAAAGGTTAATGGTTGGAATGTACTAGTCACGTCACTGGAGAAAGATGGGCATCCTACGGCTGTAAAGATTTATGGCCTGGGAAACTCCGTAGACCTGTTCTGTTCTGTCCTGTAGGGCCACCAGGAGTTTAAATTTACTTAGTCGTTGTGAACTTGACTTTGGCATTCTGTAGAACATGCCATACCACAGTGAATCCTTGCATGTGTTTGACTATTTTTTGGAATACATAAGTCTCTTATGTCAGCTATTCTTGCTGTGGTGATTATGTACCATATATACTTATGGATAAGCCATTTTCAGCACATTGTAAATGCAATTTTTGTGGTAAAATTAGATCCCTCGGCTGATATTTGGGTCAGCTTTACTCAAATACATATGGTTAATTTCATTAGACATTAAGTCAGCTAATACAGATGAAGGGGAGGTCTTTCTATGAAATATAAGATGCAACCGTGGAAATACCCAATTATGATGAAAATAAGTTTGCTTGCTCCTGAATAAATTACAAGCAAGACAATTACATGAGAACAGGAGATTATTTTTAAAGCATGTTTAAAATGTCATTTTACTTTTAAAAATCAAAACTCAAATTCATTTATGATATGCTTGACTTATTTAAAAATGACAGCATAACTGAAAGCAGCACGTCTTTATATAATGACATCATAGTTTTATACTAGAAAGTGGCAAATGGATTTCCATGAATGTGTTTGGTTAAAATGAAAAATAGATATGTGCATGTGATGGTTTTTAAACATGGTCACAAATGGATTTGTGTGGCTTTCATCAGAAGGTAGTGTCTTTGCCCACCTTCTGTTGAACCGGGGTGAGTTGTGCCTTTTTTTTTAAGTGTCAATGGAATATAGTAGAGCTTGAATAACTTGAGTATATGTAATTTTTAACAAAAGATTTGTTAATAATCATCAATTTGGTGTATCTGGCTGTGTTTTGGAGATGCCAGTCATATCTGATCTATGATATCCTTTTCTGATTGTGGTTGGCCTCCCCCTGATTCTCTGTTCAAGAAACATAGAAACTTGTTATTTGGGCCCAAACAAGGAAAATTCTGATTCCATGGAGACCCATGGAGAGCCTGGCCAGAACCTAACATCAACTAGGATAAAAAGTTTAGCCCAATTAAAGTGACTGAATTTAAGAGACAATTCAGACAGTTCACCTTTTCCTATGATTTGGAATAGAGGACAAAAAGTTTTCCATGAAAAAGAAGCAAAAAAGAAAGGAAGAAAAAGTGAGAGGGATTTCAAAAACACAAATGCCATGATTAGATATGTAGCCCAGGAGACATAAAGCTTCTTGGAATAGTTTGTGCTTAGTGTTCCTTCAGATTCAGATGCATTTGGCTCCCATCTTCCTGCTGATATCTGAATAAGCCTTCTTCCTTTTACCCCAAACCATTTATGACAACATAAGCTGGCAGAAGACTAAGACAGTATCTGAATGTAAGTAGAAGATTTCAGGGTTTATAAATCATACTTTGTCTGAACTGAAGATTTAGGTTTTAATTTGCAGCATAGTTGTCATGTGGTGAATTATTTTAAATGACTCTTCTAGCCATAATCCTTGTAAGGTTCACAAATGACGGGATGGGACCAATCAGATTTGTTGCATTTTTGTTCTTTCCATACTCTGATGGAGGAAGATGATAGGATTTATATGATTTCATTTCGGGTGATTATTAACAGGGTAAGTTATGACTGTCAAGTCCTGGATCGCTAATGTGAGAATTCCTCGAATTCTCTATCTTAGGTATGGAACAAGTCATCTCAGTAGCTAGGAAGGAAGGACTCTTACTATCACCAAGAAAGAAAAGGGTATCTTTTGAAGCCTGAGGTCCCTGCAGGCACATCGATATTCTGCAATCCAAGTACAGAAAGCTGTGACGACAGAAAAGAGACAGAGGAATGGCAGAGAAGTTGTTGAAACAGAACTAAAAGCCTAACACAAGAAAGCGATGTGCTTCCCAGTCCACGGATGAAGAAAGCTGGCTCATGTGTGGAGTAAGATACTTGCAGGCCATTCATTGGTTTGCTGATCCACAGAGCTGATGCTGCATTCCTTTGGGCTGAGGTTAATAGTGGAATAGCATGCTCTTGGGCACTTTTTGGCAGCCCATAAAAAATGTTTTATAAGATTGTCCAAGCAGGATAGAGTCTACAGGATCAGAGAGAGGCCTGCTTGCCGGCATGGCTGGTGTGATATCGCCCTCGCAAAAGAACTGTTTTGAGCATTTCTCAGCATGAATTATAAACGGCTAACTTCTCTAATAAAGGTATTAACTGTGAAGATGAACTGTGAATTCTGTGTTGCCACTGTGATTAATTGTGAAACCTAGTGCAGAAGTAGACAGTATCACAGAAGGGATGGCTGATGTCAAATTTAATGAAGTTGGAATGTGGAGTCACATTCAACTTCAGCCCAAAGGAATTGACCTTGGGCTGATAAATCCAATTCTCCTTCCCTATTGTGATGTGAAATCAGAAATGAGCATTACCCCGCGGCATCATTTTTACAATAGCCTATAGTGAAATTGATATGCCATATTCATTGAAAGTCTTCTTCAGCGGCTGAGCCCTGGTGGCATAGTGGTTGTGTGCGGGACAGCGACCCACTGGGATGGAGGTTCAAATTCAGCAGCAAGGCTGGGTCTCCTACTTCCACCACCAGAGGGCAGTGATGACGCCCTCCCCCCTCCTCCAAAAAAAACCAAAAAAGAAAAGAAAAAAGAAAATCTTCTTCAGCCTCAATATCCTAATCTGTAAAATAAGCAAAACAATCATATCTGCTCCATGTAACTGTTGTATGAGTAAAATGAAATAGGCTATGGAAGGGAAGGTATTTACTAATAGTTATTGTTCTTGATGTTGTATTTTGAAAATCACTTCTATACCTCTCATTAGAGTAAGTGCAGGTAATCTCTGAGAGATGTAACTTGAAATAAGTTGAAAGGTAAACTATAGGAAATGTACTATGTGCCATTATATTTTAAAATTCACCGACTTCTACAGTCAGGAAAATGGAATGGATACATCCTTCCCTATCCAACGTACTAAACGTAATTGAACAATTTGTAATTGCAATTGAACTAAATGCAATTGAACAATTGAACAATATAAGATACCCCAACTATGCATAATTTCTAGAAAACCAACATCTTTTTAAAAAAATAATTTTATTGGGAGCTCATAAACTCATCACGATCAATACATATATCTATTATATGCAGAGCACATTTGTACATGTGCTGCCATCATCTTTCTCAAAACATCCTCCTTCTACTTAGACCCTTGGAATCAACTCTTCATATTTCCCCTCCCTCCCCACTTCTCCCTCGTGAACCCTTGATAATTTACAAATTATCATTATTTTGTCATATCATACACTGTCCGATGTGTCCCTTCACCTACTTCCCTGTTGTCCGTACCCTAGGGAGGAGGTTATATGTCGATCCCTACAATTGTTTCTCCATTTCTATTCCACCTTCCCTCCATCTTCCTGGTATCACCACTCTTACCATTGGTCCTGAAGGGATCATCTGTTCTGAATTCCCCATATTTCCAGCTCCTATCCACACTAGTGTATGTGCCCTGGTCTAGTCAGATTTGTAAGGTATAATTGGGATCAGGATAATGGGGTGGGGAAAGTATTTAAGAACTAGAGGAAAGTTGCATATTTCATTATTGCCACACTGTACCTTGACTGGCTCCTCTCCTCTCTGGGACCCTTCTTTAAAGGGAAGTCACTTCACTTATTGCTGGACTTTGGGTACTGAATCTATACCCCCTCTTTATAATAATATAATTTTTCATTATTTGATGCCTGATACCTGATCCCTTTAATACCTCGTGGTCACACAGGCTGATGTGTTTCATCCATGTGGGCTTTGTCACTTCTGAGCTACATGAAAACAAACATCTTACATGATTTTATTATTGTGTTTGAGATCTTAGGACCATAGTTTTGCAGGGCATCTTGGTCATTTGGCATAACATAAGTCATAAAGATAATATTATATATCATTTTAAAATTAGTAGCATCTGGCATTGAGAGACAACTATGGGATGCTACAAATTTGAAACTAAAGAGAAAAAAGAAAATCAAAGATTCAAGTAAGAAATTAGTCCACAGGATGAAGAGTCTATTTGAATCATGGTCTTCCATATATTGGAAACAGAAATAGATACTGCTTGTCCACCATAACCAACCATGGTGACCAGAGATACAATAGACTATCTCAGCTAGAAATGGACAAAAATGTAGAAAAAAAGGTCAAATTCCTACAAAAGGTCAGACTTACTGGAATGGAAGAGAACCCTAATGTTATTGTCCTGGGATACTCTTTACATTTAAGAGTCAAACTGGTAGTGGTCAGTCAAGATAGAGTGCCTCATAAAACAAATAATATCATTTTGTCAATGCTTCTCTACACTATCATTTAAATGAAACCGGAAGGCCAACATTTACCTAAGGCCAAGATGAGAAGCTAAAGGGGGAAAACAAAGCTAGAGTAATAGAAACAGAATAATTAGAAAAATTATAAAGAGAATTCTGACACATTGTGAATGGAGTAATCAGTGTCTGTGATAGTTATATAATCTGGTATCAATTTGAGAGGATTAAAAGTGAAGGGGTGGTGTCTGGCCTGTCAATCAAGATCTGACCAATGAGGCCTCTGTGTGGGCCTGGTGTTCTCTTGAGAATTCTGGGAACTTATGTATTTCCTCCTTGGAGGCAGGAGGCACTTTTATCTCTTTCTTTCTGCTCACTCCCTGAGAGACGTTGTGACTTACGAGACACATGAAATGAAGCTACTGCTCTAAACTGGAGAAGCTACATGGACCTACCCTGATGTAATCTGACCGCTGAAGCCAGAGAAGCCACCTAGAGACCCCTGCAAGCACTGAGAAACCTATAACACCATTGGATTCAGAATATTTTCAACCCACTGGCCCATGATCTTCCTGTATTTGGCATCATTGCATGTGTTTTGTGAGTCTGAAGAGGCCTTTATAGATTTGTATCAGACCATATGGAACAATATTGTACTTATGGACTAAACTGAACTGGGCTGGGATGGGATCTTAATGAACAATTACTCTTTGATATACAACTCTCTGTCACACACATATGAGTCTCTATGAATTTTTTTTCCTTTAGCCTACCTGGACTTACACAGTGGCACTCAATAATGTACAGAAATTGTTGGTTGAGAATCTAAACTGCTATGTAAATTTTCTCCAAAATCACATTAAAACCTTTCTATCAATTTTCAAAAGTATAAAGAGATGAAGGCATGTTTTCTGTAGATAAAGATGCAAAGACATGTCTATAGAGTCAGAAATCGTTTAGACAACAGTCACTTTACATGAAAAATACAGTGAAATTGTGGTTCTATCTCCACTAGG
Organism: Nesogale talazaci; assembly: GCA_004026705.1. Classification (NCBI taxonomy): domain Eukaryota; kingdom Metazoa; phylum Chordata; class Mammalia; order Afrosoricida; family Tenrecidae; genus Nesogale; species Nesogale talazaci. The sequence continues at coordinate 256,018 of PVJH01000673.1, forward strand.
AAAGTCCAAGTGACAATCCCAGCAACCTTGTCCTGCAAAATCAAGATGCCCAAACTCCCTGGTTGGGTTGGTGTCATAGAAGCCCCATTCATAAAGTGAATCTTCATGAGCTCTACCTGGGTAGTTATATAATCATCTGTAAATTTGACAGGATTAAGAGTGAAGGGGTGGAGTCTAGTCTGTCAATCAGGTCACAGCCAATGAGGCCTCTATGTAGGCACAGACTTCTCCGGAGAATCCAGTATACTTCCTTAGAAACAGGAGACACACTCTCAGCTCAATCTTGGAAGCTGAGAGACACTCCCTGATGGGGAGACACTGCAGCTGACAAGAATGGAACTATACGAGTGACCTGAGCTGGAGGAGCAATGTGGAGATCCTGCCAGTGCTGAGATACCTCTCCCTGCACTGGATCCACAAGACTTTTTCTACCCACTGGCCTGTGATCTTCCTGCAATTGGCACTGCTGCATTGTTGTGTGAGTCTGAAGAGGCAATTATAGACTGGAACTGGACACATAGGCTAATATCAGACTTATAGGCTTATACTGGACTGGAATGGATGTTTTCTTAATATATAATTGCTCTCGTATACAAAGCTCTTTTTTAAACACATAGATGAGTATCTATGAATTTGTTTCTCTAGTTCACCCAGACTAATATACTACCACACTTATTACAATGACCTTCTCTGGAGAAATTGCTACTCACTGTGCAAGGGTGGAGAGCCCACAAGCCCAGTGTGCTGAATCTAGAGCGATTTAGTGCATCCCACTTGAGCCTCTGGTATTCACTTCTCAGTTTCCCCTCCTGTCTTTGTTTTCTTGTTTCTCTTTTCTCCTCTTCTCCCTCTCTTTCCTTTCACAAGTCACTATCAACTTCCAGGTCATTCCCCGTCGCCCAGAGTAACTGAATGCCCAGTTGGGGAACCTCCCACCTGTAGTCGCTTGCTTTACATGCAGCCTGGGATATCATTACAGCCCTCTTCCATACTCCAAGTAACTGGTGGTGCTCTCCTTCAAACAACTGGGGAAACTCCAGCCTAAACCCCGAGGCCCTACAAGTGACTGAGGAAGCCCTGCCCACAACCAGTGGTGCTGCAGTGTCACCCTTGTGGGCTCACAATACTCACACCAATGTCCCATGAGAGGACTACCCGACTTATATTCCACATAATGAAATACTGGTTGGCTAGGGAAAGAATGAAGCCACTGGAAGATACAGTGGTAGCCTGGCCCACCAGTACAGTTACTTGCAGGTAGTTCATAGAAGCAGTCATAGGAGTACTCCGAGGGAGCCCAGTGCTCTTTGACTCTGAAAGGTGGTTCCTGGCTGTGGCGATCATGTGCTTATGTTAATTTCATGATTGAGATGTAGGGGTGGAATGTAGCCTGTTAGTCTGGAGTTAGCCATCGAGCCTCTGTGTGGGCATGGCTTTCTCCTGAGACTTCTGCTAAATCTCGTGATATTTCCCTCATGGAGATGAGAAGCTGTCTCCCCAGTTGTTGGGAGTCAGTCTCAGAGATGATGAATCATGGACAAGACAAGATGGCAGCATCTGAGGAGCTGAAGGAGCTGGAGGAGAAGCCACATGGCCTTACCCTGAGGGAACCAGACCTGGAAGGCTGGAGAAGCTACGTGGAGACCCCTGCCAGTGCTGTGTTGCATCTACCACTACTAGATGCTGTTAATGGACCCTGAGGCCTGGAAGTGAGGAGCCATGGGGAGAAGCTTGCCGGTGCCGGACTCTGCACCCACTGGCCTGTGACTTTGTGAGTTGGAAGGAGACTTTATAGATTGATATTGGGCATATGGGTTAATAATAGACTTACAACTTTGAACTGGACTGGGCTGTGATGCTTTTTCAATGTCTTATCTCTCTTGTATATAAACCTTTTCCTTATATCCATATACAAGTCGATGCATTTGTTTCTCTAGTCTACCCAGACTGACACATTGTGGTATCTTAGGAGTGGGGTACTGGAGAAACAAATTGAAAAGATGGAAAGTAGATGCTTGTTTGACTTTTGCTTTATGGTATTGTTACTTCTTTGGCTAGTCAGATGTCATATGTATCTTTGTAATTTACTGAATTGTTTTCTGGAAACAATATAGGAAGTTAAAGTTTTGATTATTTTGTTTGGGTGCTGTCTTTACATATTCCTACACAAAATGGGAAAAATGAATGCTGTTAATGTATATCTTGAGCTCATGGGTAAAAACTGCCATTTGAATGTTTCAGAGCCTGTGCTGCTCAAGGAGAATGGTTAAGAAGGTCAGAATGCCTGACCGAAAGCATAGATCTGTTTTGATGCCTTCAGAGACCTAATTCCATGTTTTTGTGTAGACAGTAGTTTAGATAAGGATATAGATAATCTTAACAAGTATTGACTTTGACTGTTTTAAGAATTAAGTTTGATTCTGACTATGCTGCTTATACTGATTTCTTATGCCTATTATTTTAAATGTAAGGATGTACAAAAATGTTTATTGGGAAGTGTGGAAGGAGTTTGTAAATCCAGTTGCCTCAAGCCAAGTATTGATCTCTAGATGGTTTAGGACTCAGTTTCAAAGACGTCTCTGAAGAGATTAACCCCACCTTGTCCTTAGATGGGTTTAGGCCACACCTAGAAAGACGTCTCTGAAGAAATTAGCCCCACTCAGTCTTTTGGAGTACTCAGGCTATTTTTCATTCTGAGAGAAAGTCAGACTGACTGATTGACTAGTGATTATTTTCAAAATCAAAGGAATCTGGAACCATGAAGATAACTCCTCTCTGGGACTGAATGTTAAAGGAAACCTGTGGCAGACTGAAATGTGAGGTGACTACCCAGATTTACTACTTGACAGTGAAAGTAGAAGTGTAGCAATAAATAGATGGGTTGAGTTTGACTACTGACACCTATGGACTTGGTTCACAGGAAATAGAGAAGATGAGAGCGGGTTGATTGTTTTGATGTTCATAACCTAGCGTGCGAGGGGTAGGCGTGTTGAGAATTTGTGATAGGACCATGCTCTAAAGAGAAGGTGACCAATGGATACCCTGGTGAGGCTATGTGAGGCAGCCCACATTGAGTTGACCAGAACCCGACAAGAGGAAGAGAATTGATTTCAGCCTGTAAACTGGTGCATATCACTGCTGACTTTATGGATGGCCTGTGCTGTTTTACTTTGCTAACAGATGCACACTTTATGAGTTTCCAACTAGAATGAAGATTCTTCACATTGAAAGATATGCTTGTGTCCTCAGAACACTTAGTTGATGTAGGTGGGCAATATAGAAATTAGATACCCAAAATGGGGGAATAAAGGCATGAGGTGGTTGGCTTACAAACTCTTATAGGTGTGGGAATATATAATCATAAGATTATAGGATTAAGGTGCAGATATTATGTAACTGCAATTGTAAGGAAAAGGATATATTTTGTTTTGTTCACTTATAGAATGTTATTTTTAAATGATAGTGACACATGTTGAATTGTATGCATTTTTGTTTTATCCTGTTAGGTATAACTATGATTTTATTGTGTCTTTGAAAGTTACATATGGTTAAAGAGTTATGTGGAAGTGTGAAATCAACTTCCTGTGGCCTGTGGCAATTATGTGCTTATGTTAATTTCATGATTGAGATGAAGGGCTGGTGTCTAGCCTGTCAATATAGAGATAACCATTGAGTAGCCAATGAGGCCTCCATGTGGGCATGGCTTTCTCCTGATATGTCTGGGAAATCTTGCAATATTTTCCTCATGGAGGTGAGAAGTTCTCTCCCCATGGGTTGGGAGTTAGTCTCAGAGATGATGAATTATGGAAAAGACAAGGTGGCTGCATTGAGGAGCTGAAGAAGCCAGACGAGAAGCCACACGGGCTTACCCTGATGAAACCAGACCTCTGAATCTGGAGATGCTACGTGGAGGTCCCTACCAGTGCTGAGTTGCTTCTACCATCACTGGATGCTGTTGATAGACCGTGAGTCTTGGAAGTGAGGAGCCCTGGGGAAATCTCCGCCAGTGCCAGGACTCTGCAGCCACTGGTCTGTGACTTTATAAGTCGGAAGGAGACTTTATAGACTGATATCGGGCATATGGGTTAATATTGAATTTATGACTTTGAACTGGACTGGGCTGGGATGCTTTCTCAATGTCCCATTCCTCTTGTATATAAATCTTTTCCTTATATCCATATGTGCGCCTCTATATTTGTTTCTCTAGTCTAAACTAAATTGACACACAGGCTCTTTGAAAACAACACATAAACCTCAACTAGCCCCAACAGCATCAACAAACAAGCAGGAGAAACAGAAGGCAAAGAATTCATGAACCTAATGATGGGCATAGAAGCAGATATTGCCAGCCACAGAAAGAAATTTTCTGAATTATTCTTGGAGTCATACTGGATGTGAGTGAAGCAAAACAGATAAAGGATGAAATGACAGAGAACAATAAAGGCAACACATCAAAGGGAAATACAAGACTTGGGACTAAATAACAAAATTCAGTGGCAAATTGACAGACTTCACTAACAGATTTGGGGATGCAGAAAATCTCACCAATTACCTAGAGGATAACTAAACAGACCTTATCAAAAGGGAAAAACAGTCAAATAAGACAATCAGAGATGCTGAAGAAACCAGAGGGCTGTGTCTGATACTATGAAGAGCAACAATGCTGGAATACTTGGAGTGCTAGAACAGAACACAAGAAAAAAGTCAACAGCAAAAATAGCAAGGGAATTCTTAGACGAAAACTTCCCTGGCTTCATAAATGAAAACCAGGCAATCATTCAGAAGGCAGAAAGAACACCAGCCAGACTAAATTCCAAGAAGAAGTCACCAAGACACATAATAGACAAATGTTCCATTATGAAGAAAAGCTTCTCATAAGAGAAGCTGGGGAAAAGCAAATAGTCACATATAAAGTTACCTCAATAAAAGTATGTTCAGACTAATCAGCAAACATGATGAAGAAGAGGAGGGAATACAGTAACAGATTCCAACAATGGAAAGAAAACAACATAAACACAAGAATACTACACCCGGCCAAATTATCTATTAAGATAGATGGAGAAGTAAGAATTTTCCCAAATAAGGAAAAACTCAATGAATACACAATAAGAAACCCAGCCCTACAAAAAAATTCTTGCCGATTCTTAATGGGCAGAAGATCAACACTCATTGAGTGCAAATAAGAAACCATCACATAGAACTAATAGGTCAACAAGGAGAAAACAGTCCCCAAGATATCATTCATTAAATAGTGGAAAGAAGACAAAAACCAAGCGCGTGCACACACACACACATACATACACACACACACAACACAAGTGGATAAGGAAGGTGCAAAATGACATTACAAAAGGTATAAGATGACATCACAGAGTCCTCAGATGGATGTAATAAAACTGAATATCAATGGCCTCAATTCAGGCATTAAAAGGCAGAGACTAACAGACTGGCTCAGGAAACATAACCCATTGATCTGATGCCTACAGGAGACACATCTGAATCTTTCAGACAAAATAAGGTTGGAAATTAAAGGCTGGAGAAAAATATACCAAGCAAATGGAAATGAAAAAAAAAAAAGCCGGGGTAGCAATCTTAATATCTGGAAAAATTGATCTCAATGTATAGGCCATGACAAGAGACAGGAGGGGCACTATAAAATGCTCAAAGGAATAGTAGATTGAGTCAGTGAGCATAAAAAATATATACACACCCAATGAAAGACCCACAAAATTCATAAATCATACAATCCAAAAGATGGAAAAAAAATCACAGGCTCAACATTTATAGTTGGTCACTTTAATACACCACTCTCTGAAAAAGACAGGTAACTGGAAAAGTCACTCAACAAAGAGGCTATTGTTCTAAACAATACAATTGGGGGACTTGACTTGATAGATATTTTCAGAGCCTTTCACCAAAATGAAAAAAATCCACATTCTTTTCACATTCACATGACACATATTCAAAGATAGACCATAGGGTGTGACATAAGTTGAAGTTGAGTAAATTCAAGCACATAGAGATTATAAAGACATCTTTCTCTGATCACTGTGGTATAAGACTGAAAATCAACAGAAGGATAATGAAGAAAACATGGGCAGACAAATGGAGTATCAATAATTCTCCGTTGCAAAAGGAGTGGGTATTGACACAGATTGGAGATGAAATCAGGAAGTTTCTAGAAACCACTGAGATGGTTTCTAGACAAAAAATATGACATACTAAAACCTTTGGGATCCAGCAAAGGCATTTATCAGAGGAAGGCTGGTAGCAATAAATGGACACATGAAAAAAGAAGAGAGACTTGTGGATGATCTGCTGGCAAAAAACTTACACCTATTAGAGCAGTGTCAACAGAACAATCCTACTAATAGCAAAAGGATACAAATAAAAAAAATCAGAGCTGTGACACAGGAGGGGAAAAATTAGAAAACTGTGGAAAAATTAATATAGCTAAAAGTTGGTTCCTTGAAAGTATTAGCAAAATTGATAGACCACTGGCAAACCTAAGCAAAGAAAGGATGGAATAATTTTCAAAGTAAGGATGAAGGATGAATCAGGGAACATTACAATGGACCCTAATGAAATCAAATACATAATTACACAATACTATGAAGACTTGTACTCTAATGAATTCAACAACTTGGAAGACATGGAAAATATTTGGAAAAACAATCCCTCTCTAGACTATCCCAGATGGATGTTAAGAACCTCAAAAGACCCATAGCAATGGTAGAAATAGATAATATTATTAAGGGATTACCAACAAAAATTCCCTGGGCCAGATGGCTTCATAGGACACTTCTACTAAGCATTCATGAAAGAGTTAACACCAATTCTACACAAACTCTTACAGACTATAGAAAAGATGGAAAACTCCCAAGCTCTTTCTATGAAGCTAGTATAACTCTGATACTTAAAATGGGCAAGGATCCCACAAGAATTGAGAACTGCAGAACAATATTCCTAATGAATATTGAAGCAAAAATCCTTAACAAAATACTGGCCAATAGAATACAAAGAGCAAATAAAAAAATAATTCATCATGACCTAGTGGGATTCATGCCAGGGATGCAGGGATAGTACAAACACCATTAGTATTGTTTGCCACATTGAAAGGAAAAATGAGAACCACATGATAATATCAATAGATCCAGAAATATCCTTTGACAAACCCAAAACCCATTCCTGTTTAAGACACTCAAGAAGATAGGAAGAGAAGGAAAATTCCTCAATATTATACAAGCTATATATGGAAAATCAACAGACAACATGGTAGTCAATAGAGAAAAGATGAAAAAAAATTCTCTGAAAAAGGGAACCAGTCAAGGATGTCCCTTGTCCCCACTCCTATTTAACATTGTACTGGACATTCTAGCTAACAACATAAGACAAAGAAAAGACATCAAAGGTATTTGCCTGTGAAAGGTATATGTGAAATGATCATTATTTTCAGACAATATGATTCCACATATCAAAAGTTCCCTAAATTCCACTAGTGGAGTGTTGGAAGCAATAGAAGAATATGACAGTGTGACAGGTTACAAGATTAAGAAACAGAAATCTGTTGGTCTGCTTTACACATAAGATAAGATCACAGAAGAGGCAATTGAAAAGGTAATACTCTTTATAGTAGCCAAGCACAAAGTGAGTACCTAGGGATAAACCTGACAAAAAACTGAAAGATTTATATGAGGAAAATTGCAGAACATTATTATAAGAAATCAAAGAAGACCTCAAGAAATGTAAGCATATCCCATGCTTATGCATTGGAAGACTCAATATAGTAAAGATATCAGTTCTGCCCAAGGCATTATATAAATTCAAAGCTATCCCGATACAAATACCACCATCCTTCTTCAAAGAATTGGAAAAACTGATAACCAACTTCATACAAAGAGGGAAGAAGCCCAGAATTGGCAGAGAACTCCTGAAAAAGAAGGACAAAGTAAGAGGACTTGCTTTACCTGACTTTGGTATATATTATACAGCCAAAAGAGTGTGGTATTGGTATAATTATAGATATTCGGACCAATGGAAAAGAGCTGAAATAAAAGCGTTAGCATACAGACAACTGATTTTTGCTTAGGACCCCAACAATATCAAATGGGAAGCAGATGCTCTTTTCCATAAATGGCACTGGGAAAAAAATGGATATCTACCTGCAGAAAAATGAAGCAATTCCCTTACCTCACTCCGTGCACAACAATAAACTCATGGTGGATCACAGACCTTGGGATAAAACCCCAAACAGGGCCATTAATAAGGGAATTGGGACAAACCTGTGAATCTTGTCAGAGGGAATACATAGGCTTTCAGAAATTGGTTAGGATACAAATACAGAAGAGTCACAAATTGACAAGTGGACTAAAATGAAGATAAATCACCTGCATGCATTGAAAGAATCCACCAAGAGAATAATAAGGGAGCCCACCGACTGGGAAACATCTTTAGCAATGACACATTAGAGAAAGGCATTACTAAAGTCTATGATATGCTGCAAGCTTATAATAAGAGAAAAATCTAACTGCCTACTGAGGAAGCAAGCAAAAGATCTGAGCAGAAATTTCAGAGGGGAAGAAATCTGAATGGCCAATAAACATATGAGAAAATGTTCTCATCATTAGCCATAAGAGAAATACAAATGAAAATCATGAGATACCACTTAACACACTCAAAAAACACTACTTTGAAAATCAGGAAGCAACAGTTGTTGGAGGGGCTGTGGTGAGATGGGAACTCTCTTCCATGGCTTGTGGGCCTGTAGGTATATACATCCTCTATGGAAATTGATTTGGCGATTTCTAAATCAAATGGAAATTGAGCTACTATATGACCCAGCAATCCCCCTACTGGGTATACACCCAGAAGAGTCAAGAAACAAACCATGACCAGACTTCTGTGTTTCAGTGTTCATTGTGGCATAGTTCACAATTGCAAGGAGTTAGAAGCAACCCAAATTTCCATCAACAAACAAATGGGTTAAAAAACTGTGGTACATACAAGCAATGGAATACTACACATTGCTGAAAAGCACTGATGAATATATGAAGCATATTGCTGCATGAGAAGAACTTGAGGCAATCATGCTAAGTGAAGTATACCAAGTGCAAAAGGACACGTACAACATGAGTCCGCTGAAATAAGCTTAAGAAATGCAAAAGGGGCATAGAGAAAATACTATTGTATATAAAAATTCCTGGGATGAGGTCCAGGTAATATGGCAGGCGAGAGATCAAATCTAGGGCTACTTATGGTAACCAACTAAAAAGGAAGAAATAAAAATCTTTAGTAGTGCTTATTTCACACATAAATACAAGAGTCTGTATTATTACATGCTTGATTTGTGACTGCATTTTTATGACCTGCATTATATCAAACACAAATACATAAAATTACTATATTTTTATTGTTGAGCATCCAATACATTTATATGTGATTTTTGACAACAGCAGTAACATAAAGAGGAAAACAGATGGGTCTTTATAGAAGTATAGTTGTTGTTCACTATTCATATTGTATTATCACTCCAAACTAGATTCTTTTAAATTTGGGATGTTAATAATGGATTTCCCTTCAGAATGGTTGGAATGTTTAGAAATGTACAGAGTTGGTAACCTCAAAATGATGCAAATGCACCAAATGCCATGGTTTACTCTGAAATTGTTAGTTTGTTATGAGTTTCATCCCAATAATTTATTTTCAATTAATTAAAAAAGAAGTTGGAAATATTTCTAAGAGCAAAGAAATCCCTTAAGTTCATGTGAGAAAGCACAAATACTTGCGTATAGCCATCATTGTATTCATTTAATTTTACATTAGGAATACTTTTATGTAGCTTGGATATTTGATGCACTTAAAGAATAAAATTACAAATTATGAGTGTATTTAAATATAAATTGAGAATAACCAAGGATGATTACTATTTGGGGGGACAGATTGCCCTGTTTTGAACAACATTCTACTATTTCAGCTACTGAATTTGATAATTGATTACAATGACCATACAGAACTCACAGTATACATCCATGATGATAGGATTTATTACAAAAGTTAACAGGTGAACAGTTCAGGTGAAATGTTTCAGATATATTTGTTTAGTCAGATACGTTACAAAGTTCATTTGGGGCTATTCATAAATGCTCAAGGGGCATACCACTCCACCGTAAGCCTCGATCCAAAGGCACTCAGCTTCCACCCTGTGGGTCAGTGAACCCCAGTGGCCCAATAAAGTGCCCAGATGCACCCCGCTCCACCATTTAGCCTCCTGCCCCAAGCATGCTGTTTTATTTGTTTCGTGGACCTTGAAGTCTACCCATCTGTCTCATCCTGGATATTGGTTCTATTTTGCTGCTGCTCCTCTAATGTCATGTGACCTTCTGGATCAATGATTTGTGCTGTTCTTTGGTCTTGTGGGTCACAGGACTCACTCTGCTCCTCACTTGATGGTAGTGGCAACCTTATTCTGCTTCTGAGAGGGTTCATTTTATATGCAGCAGAATGACAGTTACAATAAATCCTGTTAACAAACACCCACAACTGAATCCTCTCAGTATCCCCCCACCCATTTCTGTCTAGATTTAGCAGGACATAGTCATTTGATGAGAATGACAGAGACTATGGCTAGAAGAGGCACCTTACATACCTCTCTACACTACATGGAATGTTGAACGCATAACTTTTTAATCTATCTAATTTCTATTATACATTTTACATACATTGCTTTTTAAAACCAGTGTTATTGGCTGCCCTTCTTTTTGTATTTTAAGGGGCCCTGGTGGCAAAAGGCTATGCATCGAGCAGTGTTCTCGCAGGTTGGAAGTTTGAAACCATCAGCCATTCCTTGGGAGAAAGACAGGGCTTTCTATTCCCATAAACAGTGATGGTCTACTCTTCAGTTCTATTCTGTCCCATAGGGTTGCTGTGAGTCCAGACTGCCTAGACAGCAGCGAGTATATCGAGTGTCTTATACAGCTTCTCTGGGACACTGTACACTGTACAAACCACAGAAGGACACACTGCATGGCCCTGTGCCATCCTCGCAAGGGTTCCTGAGTTTGAGATGATTGTTTCAGCCACTGTATTAACCCATCTCCATGAAGTCTCTCTTCCTCTGGTCCTCTGTGTTATTAAGCATTTTGTCTTTTGAAAGAAATGGTCTTTTTTTAATATTATGTGAAAAATATGTGAGATGAAATTTACTATCCAAGCTTCTAAGTAGCATTCTAGATGTACCTGTTCCAAGACAAATTTGTTTGTTTTTCTGGCAATTCGTGGCACTTTCAATATTCCTTGTTAGCACCATAATTCAAATACCTGTCTTTCTCTGGTCTTTGTATTCATTGTTCAAATTCTACATGTATTTAAGGTCATTGAATAGATCGTATTTGGGGTCATGAAAGTTCTTTGGGAACAAATGTGTTCCTTCCTCATCAATTTGATGTCTCTGTTCTTCACCATTTTAAAGAAATTGTGTGCAATTTGTCCAGTGTAATAGGTTGCTTGATTTCTTGACTGTTACTTTCATGAATATGATTTGGAACTCACACAATGAAATCACTGACAACTTTAACGTTTCTCCATTCATCATGATATTGTCTACTCTCTGCTTGTTTTTCTTTTAATTGGGTTGCATTCCATACCCAAGGCTACAGTCCTTAATCTTCATCAAGAAAGGCTTCAAGTCTGTTTCACCTTCACCTGTAAGATGTATCCTTTGCATATTGAAGGTTGCTAATAAACCTTCCTCCAAATCTGATGCTGAGTTCTACATATGGTTCAACTTCCTAGATTATTTGCACAGCACCCAAATCAAAGAAGTATGGTGAAAACATATATCCATGTTGTAAAGCTTTCCTGATTCGAAAGCACTCAATATTCCCTGAACTGTTTGAATGATTGCCCCTTGGTCAATGTACAGTTCATAGATGCACACAACGAAATGTTTTGGAATTCCAGTTCTCTTAAATGTTCTTTAGAGTTTGTTATTACTCACACAGTTAAGTGTCATTGTTTAGTATATAAAAAACACAGGTAAATACCTTTTGGCACTCTCTGCTTTCAGCCAAAAATCTATCTACTGTCACCGATTATGTATTTCATGCTTCATCTTTTTCTGAATTCCACTTGAGTTTTCATCAGTTCCCTGGTAAAACAATGCTTCAACCATTGTTAAACTATCTTCAGCAAAATTTTACTTGCATGTAATATTAAATTTTGGGATAATTTCCCTTTTCATGTTTGTCAACTGTCTTTGGAATGGACAGTACATTGTGTCTTTTTGAGCCAGTTCGCCCAGCAGCTGACTTTTAAAGTTCTTAGCATAGGAAAGTGTTTCCAGTGTTTTACCAGCTTATCGGAACATTTCAATAGAAATTTAATCACTTCATGAAATCTTGTTCACTACTAATGTATATTGAACTTAATCTTTGATTCTTGACCATATGCTACCTCTTTAAATAGTCAAGTGTCTACAAGACAGTGATTCTGCATTTATCCTATTGTCTTTTGATGCTTTCCCATAGAGATCAACCTGAGTGTAGATTGACTATTTTCTCCAATTCTTGAGATGCGCTCAGTATGTTCTTCTTATTTGACTTTGCAACTACAAGTCTTTGCATGTTTCATTTCATTATATTTTGTCCTCTCAAAGTTTCTGTTTCATTCTTTTATTTCTTTCTTTTTCTTTTTTTTCATTCTTTTATTTCATCATCTCTTTCAGACCCACTAAGCTAGTCTACATTCAGGAGCAAGTTCAGAATTCTCTGTCATTCACTTTGAACGTTTTCTTTCTTGTCCTTTTAACAACCTTTTGCTTTCTGTATGTACTGTGTTCTTAATGGCAACCCACTACTCATTAGATCTTCTGTCATGAGTGTTAAAAGTATCAAATTTACCCTTAAGACTATTCTCTATATTCTGATAAAATATACTCAAGGTCATATGCTGACTCTCAGGGACTTGCTTTAATGTTCTTCATCTCCAAATTGAATTTAGATCCAAGCATTTGAGGATCTTTCTATTGTCATTCCTGGGTCTTTTAAAAGCTTTAATAAATCACTCTATTGGGGGCTTTTATAGTTTTTATAACAATCCATACATCCTTTGTGACAAGCACATTTGTACATATATTGTTACTATCTTTTTCAAAATATTTTATTTTTACTTAAGCCCATGTTATCAGCTCTTCATTTTTTCTACCCTCTCCCATATTTCCACCCTCATAAGTCCTTGATAAATGATAGATTATCATTATTTTCATATCTACTGATGGCTGCTGATATTAAGATTTTCCCATTGTTTCTTATTATAGATGCACTCAATTTGATTTCTGTGTATTCCATCTAAAAAGGTTCCTGGGCACAATTGTTGACTAAGTTATTGAAAAATGATTTATAAAGAATAAGTAAAATTGCATAATTGCTCCAAAATTCGATGTAAATTTGAACCTTGTTTCTATCACCAAGGCTATATCTCTCAACTACAGATTGCTTCCTCTTTGTTCCCACCACCTGCATTCTCATTTCCAATAATTTTCAGTCTTTTTTGATTGATGCTTGATCAATTTCAGACTGAAGAAATTGATAGGATTCTTCAACTTCATCACTCTCCCTAGTAGGTATGTATATACAAATAACAGTTGTAGTAATTGAACTTCCTTATATGTGTATAGATATTATCTTATCACAGATAGCATGGTACTTCAAGATAGTTATAGTAAATTAATATCAATGCACATTTTCCTACAATGGACATATATTTATTACATATAATTTGTTCCCACCACTGGCTGGGGCACTGATAACCTGGTACAAAATATTCTTTTTGGTATTGATTACACTACCAGTCCTTTAGAATTTGTCATTGTCAGACTACTAAAAAGTATGACTATCTGATTCAAGATGGCCACTTCCAGACTATTTCAGCAACCTAATGCCTAAGACATGAATCTTTATGCCTTCCCTTCTCCTTTTGATGGTTTCCAGTTTAAGATTATAAGTGGATGCTTACAGCTGTTTCTCCTCATATTAAGTCATGTCCTATCACTGAACAGGGGTCACAAAACCTCCATGTCATGATGATGGACTCTGCTTTGAGGAGGCCAGTGGCATTTTCCAGTGGCATCTTGAGTGCTTTCCAACTGGAGGGGCCCTTCCTTTGATAGTATGTCTGCCAGTGCTCTGCTGCTTTTCTTAAGGTTTTCAGTAGTGAATCCCTCACAAGTCGTCTATTCCTTCTTTGTAGTCTGTGTTCAGCCAGGAAGCTCCCCTGAAAACAGTTCACCTTTGGTGACCCGGCTGGTATTTGAACTACTGGTGACATAGCTTCCAGCATCATAGTAACATGCGAGCCGGCACAGTACATCAAACTGGCAGACAAGTAGTAAATTCTCAAAGTACAAAATGGAAAAACAAGAAATATAAAATGTACACTATTTAGATAAATTCTGCTGAAAATTAAAAATGCCCCCAAAGCTATTTTTCCAACTAAATTAAAGGACTCAAAAAATCTACATGAGGTAAAAACAAACAAACAAAACCAAACAGAAAACAAAATGAGATAATTTCTTGTTCAGTAGAAACAACCACAGATGCGTGTTGACTAGCCTCGACTGATAGGCTGATTGTTTTTTAGTCTTTGTTCTCAAATCCCATTGGAGGGAATTCTTTGCAAGATCCCTCCTATGAGCAATTGTGATGGCAAAGGCCATGCACTGAGAGTGAAAATGGCTTCTTCTTCTTCCTCTTTCTTTTTTTTTTTTTTTAAAGGATTTGCTTTTAAATACACATTAGGGAAGACAAATAGATTAGGGCAGAAATGAACATCTCAGAATGAAATGAATTACTACATCACAGTTATCAGAGTGAAGGGGTTCTGCACTGGACTGTGATTCCCCAGTACATGGTTCAAAACTGCCAGCAGCTTCACATGAAAAAAACGGGCCTTTCTAGTCCCTTAAACAGCGACAGTGTCAGAAACCTACAGCGCTTTGCTATGAATCAGCATGACTCTATGGGCGAGTTTGATTTCAGTGATAACGGTAGCTATTTTTAATGATAGCTATTTGTAATGTTTGCCTTAGCCTGTTATGTTAGACGCTCGTTTTTGCTTTTTTATTCCCAAAAAAGACAAGCCATAAACATGAGTTATTTGTTTGTTTGTTTGTTTTTCTTTCACAAAGTTCAGCAAGGACAAAGCAGGGAGAGTTTGACTCCATTTAGCTAAAATGCTTTCTGACAAATAGATTTTTGCATTTCTGTAGGTATAACTATTTTACGAAATGCTTCCATAGAATCCAAATATTTTTAAAAAGTCTGTTTTTCTACTCTCTAATCACATCTGATCACATAACCACATTTCTGTAACCTAGAGTGCTGCTGGAATATTGGCTAAGTCTGTTTGTTGAGTTTGGGCAACACAAATTGCTGGAAGCTATGGTCAAGCTCGAAAGCTCCAGGTTTTAGGGAGAGCTGGTTTCAGAAGCAAAAGAGAAAAATGTTACTGTGCAGATTCAGTAAAAGGCAATTGTAAAATGTAGCAACAAATCTTGGGGGAGGGGGAGCAGCAAAAGAGAGCATTCTCTGTGATAGGTCATTATTCTTTGCAGATATCATAGCTAATAAATTTCAACTTAGAGGACAAAAAGAGCTAATTCTTCAAGATCTATGCCCCAAATCAAAGGCTACAATTATTCCCTTGTAAGTAATAGCAATAAAATGTTAATCTGGTAGATAGCAGCAGGCCAATATCCAAAAGATTCCACTCTTTTTAGAAATTAGAAAAATATATTTAAATAAAATGGTCCAAGATACAAAACACAGTAGCTGAATCTCAATGAGAAAATATTCATTTGGAAGCCAAATAGCAGAAGTACTAAATATCTACTACCTGCAAAGTCTCCTATAGAAAGAAAGTGAACAGACTCAATGTGACACTTTGATGTGATAAGAGCACATGTGTACACTGAGGCAGTGCAGTGAACACTGCATTGATATTCACTACAGCTTTCTGTCTTTTTTCTGAAGATGCTTCTTTTATAAAGATAAAAAGAGGGCATGTAATTTAAAGATTCTATGTAAAGGAAAAATAGTGTTCTCAATCACCATTTTAAGTGCCCCATTTACAGTGAAGCATCGTGTAGCAAAATATCTAGGCAAATTATATCATAAATATAGTTTCCAGGGATAACATGTTTCCAAACTTTAACTGTAATTCTTCATTGTCTGGACACTAATTGTTGCTCTACAATTTTCACCTGTGTGCACTAAATTGCTTTCAAGAATGCCACTCTGCATATTGTTGCAGTTATTTTTGACAAAGTGCCTCACAATCGGCCATTAAAAGGCATACAGATATGGCAGTTGGAAAGGATGTACCATCCTAGACAACTTCTGCAGGTGGAAGGTTTTGCCTTAAGTACGTCTGGAGCCCTGGAAGAATGGCGGGCTGAATGTGTGGAAGATGAACAATTTGAAACCACCAACCACTCTGAAGGGCAGGAGGAGGCCTTCTCATCTCATAAAGGTTTATAGTTTTGGAAACCACAGGAGCCTGTGCCCTAGGGTCACCATGAGTCGGCATGGACTTGCTGTTAGTGAGGCTTTATTTGGTGGTTCAAAGGTCAAAGAACTTGACTATGACTGAAAGGTTCATAATGCCAACATTCCAGTAGCTCTGTCTTGGAAATCCTGTGGGGAGGCTCCGCAAAACGTCTCTTCAAATGGCTTAAAAGAAAAATCATCGTTGTGAAGACTCCTGACCAAAGCCATAATATTTTCAATAGCCTCTTATACATGTGAGAGCTGAAAAACAAATAAGGAAGAGCGAAGGATATTTGATGCCTTCAAAGTGTGGTGTCGGTGACACTACGACGTGTCCTCTGTGCCAGAAGAACACATGAGTCAGACTGGAGGAAATACAGCCATTTTGCTCTTTGGCCATGAGGCTGGTGAGACTTCTTTTCACGTGTGTTGGCCATGTTCTCAGATCTCTGGACAATGAGATCACACTAAGTAAAGCAATGAGATGGAGTAAAATGGGAACCCCTCAATGAAAGTAATTGACACAGTGACTGCAACAGGACAATGATTGTGAAGACGGTGAAGGGCTGCGTGAAAGTTTACTCAAAGGCTTTAAGATGAATGACTGAATGATCATGTCCTATATAATAGTATTTGACAAATGTGTATTTATGTCATTTTACTACCTGGTTTTTACTTGAAAATTAAACCGCGAAGTTTGAATGGTACAGAAGCATGTAACTCTGTGACTCCCAAACTATACTTCCTTATATCTGTCTATTCATAGACAAGTCATATAAAATATGCACAAACATATTCAAGTATGCCACCACCTATACACTGTTCATTATTTCCATTTAACAGTAAAGATTGAAAATTGTGTATTTTATCATACACACTCCTTACTTAATTTTTTCATAGCTGAATGCTATTATAAAATTTGAATTATTCAGGGTGCAGTGTAACAACAATGAAACAAGCAGCTTTCCTCCAGTTCCTACAGGCTTCCTCCATCCCCCCACCCCCACTATCATGATCCTAATTCTACCTTACAAATCCAGCTAGACAGAGGATGTACACTGGTACAGATAGGAGCTGGAAACACAGGGAATCCAGGACAGATGATCCCTTCATGATCAGTGCTGAGAGTGGCAATACTGGGAGGGAGGGGGTTAAACAGGGGGAGCCAATTACAAGTACCTACATATAACCTTCTCCTTGGGGGGTGGACAACAGTAAGGTGGGTGAAGGGAGAGATCAGACAGTGCATGATAATACAAAATAACAATAATCTATAAACTATCAAGGGTTCATGTCGGAGGTAGGAACAGGGAGGGAGGGGGAAAATGAGGAGCTGACACCCAGGGCTCCAGTAGAAAGCAAATGCTTTGAGAATGATGAGGGTAACAAATGTACAAATGTGCTTGACACAATGAATGGATGTATGGGTTGTGATAAGAGTAGTATGAGCCCCCAATGATGTAAATACTGACACAACATGTATATGTATATATTGTGATTAGAGCTCTATCAGCCCCCAATACAATGATTTAAAAACAAAACAAAAACTTGAACTATAACATTTTGGAGCTGCATTTATTAAATTCAAACTTGAGCTACACGAATTGGTAAAAATCTCAGGTATGTCACACGAAAGGAAACTGAACAAAGTGCTCCATGGATGTTTTTCCTCACTGTTTAAATGACCTTGAGCATCTAGGAGGAGATCATTCAGAAGTCCCTGCAATTTAAAAAAGCAAACAAAATCCTCAACTTAAAGAAATTAGAGCAATAGAGCACTTTCATGTTTAGTACTATAGGAAACAAACTACTTTCTCTTCCCCATAACCTACTCTTCTAGAAAGGCTAAGAAGATGCGATAAAGAGAGGCATTATCCAGGATGGAGTTCAGGGACTTACTAATGTGGATACAGCAGGGGGGAAGACAGGCCAGGATCAAAGTAGCACACACAGATCTGACAAAACAAGTCCCTCTGATATCCTGCCAACCACATTTGCTGAGTGATTAGTACAGGCTAGAGGTTTGCTTGCTTTTAATCAAGAAAGACAAATGACAATTCATCACAACATGTGCTCAGTCTCAGATGAGTGATCATCAACTGCCATTGCAAACGGAGCCTGCTGCAAATGTGAACACTGCAGGGAACTGCTTCTTTAGTAAGGGAAAGAGTTTTTAGTGGCTTGCCTCTGGGTGAGGAAATTGGGTGCTATTGATTGGAGAGTATCCCCAAGTAATTAACCCTAGAAAGCTGAAATCATGTGAACAATCATTTCCAAGCAACTATTATATTAAGTATTTCTCGTGTAAACCTTGAAGTTTAGCAACTCTATGTACCTTGACAAAGTATGAGACTTAAAAGTTGCTAAAGAGATGGCTGTCTCCCAAATGACTTTTACTAAGCAAACATCCTATCCAGAACCATGCAGATAGTTTCATACATGCCGTATGTTTGTATCATCTGATTTCATAAGGCTCTGTTTTCCTGATTTACACAGCATAATACAGTGAGAGAAGCATTGTTTGGGGTAATAGATAAGCTTGGTTTCATAATTCATTTCTACTAGTTGCTGGTTGAGTCTTTTCTGCAGCGTTTCTCCTAGCCTCGTGGTTCTCAACCTTCCTAATGCTGCAACCCTTTCATACAGTTCCTCATGTGGTGGTGACCACCCCTCCACACACCATAAAATTAGTTTCATTGCTACTTCATAAATGTAATTTTGCTACTGTTAAGGATCAGGTGACCCCTGTGAAAAATTATTTGATTCCCAAAGGGGTTGCGGCCCACAGGTTGAGAACGACTATCCTAGCTTCATTCTCTCACTGTTTGGCAGGAATAAGTGAGGCAATATGTAGAAGAGTTTTAGGCCAAAAGTGACTCATGACAAATCTGTAGGCCACAACCCCACTGTCCCATAGTGTGTACTAGGCTATGTATGTTTCAATGGAAGCACATTATGACGTGTTTGTCCCAGAAATGGATGGGTGGGTTTAAATTTCTGCTTGACCACAGGGGCTCCAAACAGACACACAGAAGCATGGATACATAGGCATGGGTAGTAGGCCTAAAAGCTAAAACTTGATAGTCCATATTAAAAATATAATTTTTACTTTTAATACTATTTGCACAAAAAATCTTTTGCTTTACTACCTTTTGCAATATCATTGCATTAGAAGAGCTTAACAAAACATTTAATTTGGGTTAGCCTTCTACTTAGGAATGCCTGGTGACACCAATGGCTACTGTCTCAATTCCTGGACAAAATTTTGGTGGTTCAACCCACCCCCAAAAACAGCCGCGAGGCTAGCCCTCATGATCTCTTTCTGAAGGGCACACCCTGGAGATGGCCATGAAGCATTTCTACTCTGCACACTTAGGCAGCCTGAGTCAGAAATAACTCCATCGTAACACCAACGGAAAAACAACAATGCCTTGGGTGTATCAGATTTTTAAAAAAGTTTTTAATGCTGTTATTGTATACTTAAATCACAACTCACTGCTACTTTTTAATAATGGGCTTCATGTATGAGATGGGTGTGGTTGTTACATAATTTCATTTTATAAATAGGATGTAGGGGTGGAATCTAGCCTGTCAAGCCAGTCACAGAGAGATGATGACTTCTTGTGGGTGTGGCCTTCTCATAAAGAGGATCCTGGGAATTTCCTTTCTCTCTACTTTACCGTCCTGCTGGTGAGCCACTCAGAGACCTGTTGGAGAACTGACAGATCCTGGAGATGCTGTCACCACCATTGGATGCACAAGACTTTTCACCCACTGGCCTGTGATTTTCCTGCATTCTGCATCATTGCATGTGGTTATGTGCATCTGAAGAGAGATTTATGGACTAGTATCAGACTTATACACTAGTATTGGACACATGGACTTGAGGTGAACTGGGTTGGGATGTTTTTTTGATATATATTGAATTCTTGATAAAAAACCCTTTCTTACGCATATATGATTGTCTCTGAATTTGTATTTTGTTTAGTCAACCCAGCTTAACATAATCAGTATTTGTCAAGAAATCGATTAAGCCTCTCTCTATAACCCACAGTTGCTACTATAATATGCCCTCCTAAAGCCAAGCACTGGATAAACCACAACACAGTTCTAGTTCAGAAGCTGTAATTTACAAGCATAATCTATGTATGATGTACTAAGAAGCCACGTTTCAAAAAGTGCTTAGCAAGAATTATTATAGTGTTCCAAAACTCATGTTCATTTGTAAATGTGTTTTAGATCCAACATAAAAGCTGAATTCAGCATTCAATCAAGGGAGAGATTACAGTAGACTGTGACACATGTAGAAAAGATACCTCCCCCCCCCCCAAGAAAAAAGACTTTTAGAAAATGCTTAATTTAATGTGTAACCAAACCAGACCAAAACACAAATTGTAGCAACCCTACAATACAGAGTAGAACTGTCCCATTGAGTTTCCAAGGCTATATATTTTTGGCTATATATTTGTATGGAAATGGACTGCCATCTCCTTTGCTCAGAGAGCAGCTGGTGGGTTCAATCAATAACTTTTCAGCTATCAGCTGAACACTTAACCACTGTATCACCAGAGCGCACTTAATTTTGTGCAGCTGTGTAATAAAGATCCAAATGTGACGGAGACATAGGAGAGCGTTTGATGACTATTCTTGAAGCAGGGAAGTACAGCTTGCAGGTAGATTGAGAAAAGTTTGTAATTGTTATTGAGATTCATGAAATTAAAAAGTGAACATACAAAGAAATACATACACTACCAGTTGATGGCAGGACTTCTCAAAATAGCAAGAAGATGGAAGAATGAAGATGTAAACCTCCATATATACAACAGAATAGTATGCATTGCCAAAGTATAATGGTGAAGCTGTGATGCACTTCATGACATGGAGGAATTGGGGGCACTATTTGCTCAGTGAAGTTAGTCAAACACAAAAGGACCACTGTTATATAGATATTCAAAATAAAATTATTGTACCCAAAGAAACAGACTTGATGGTTACTAGAGGTAGGAGGGAGATGGAAGGAGGAGGAAGTTAATGGATAGAGGGTAGACAGGTGTGAACTTGATGAAGGAGAAAGTACCCCCCCCACTAAATAAATAAATAATTTAAAAACTCGTTTCCATTGGGTTGTTTCCAATTCATAGTGACCCTATAGGACAGAGTAGAATTGCCTCTGTTGGTCTATGAGACTGTAACATTTTACGGGAGTACAAGGCCTCATTTTTTCCCCTGTGGAGCAGCTGGCGATTTTGAACTGATGACCTTTTGGTTAGCATCTCAACATGTAACCCACTACTGAAAACCACACAATCCCTT
>PVJH01000674.1:0-277629 GCA_004026705.1 Nesogale talazaci
GCTGTAGTTGGTGGGTTTGAATCTCAGACCTTGCAGTTCGTAGAGCTGAGCACGCAAGGGCTACGCTATAAGATTTCTAAGTTGGATGCAAGATGACTCTCCTCGAGCACCGAAGCGAACCCTTTGTAGGGCTTGAAACTCTGTAGCTCCCTATCTGCCCAGCACTCTGATTTCTCACACACTCTCAGAAGGAGGACTTCTCGAGAAAGCACGGTGACCCTGTACAAGGATAGACAGCTACCTCGCTCTCCCGTGGCTCTCTGACCTCTTTTCCTGCTCCTTCAGGAGTAGTTGGTGGGTTAGAATCTCAAACTTTGTAGTTCAATGGGCCCAGCAGGCAACAGTTAAGCTATCCGTATCTCTTTGTCGGGCGCCAGAGGACACTCCTTGTGCAAGAAAGTCCACCCTTTGTAGTGGTGGAAGCCATGAGGAACTGTTCTCAAGCTAGTCAGATTCTGTTGGGAGGAGGTAACAATACAATCCTTGACTAGAGAATGCATCACTTTTCACGTTCAGAAGACCTGTAACTTCCTCTCTGTGTGGTTGTTTGTCATTGGGTTCAAACAGCATTTCTTTTCTTTTTGGCATCACTACTTTTTGTGGTAGTAGGAAGGCCAGCCTCGCTCCTGGTGAGCTGTTGCTAGACTTCAGCCCCAACCCTGTGGGCCTCAATCCTCTACCCAACCGGTACGCCCCCCGGGTTCACTGCAGAATATACTTCTTGACCAAAGACTTCAATCCCTTTGGGGGAGAAGCCCAGTTCCTTGCTGTGCTTTGGTCTCTTACTCTCCTGAGATGAGTAGTTGGTGGCTTTCAAGAAGAAACCTTTCAGTATAAGCAGTCCATGGGCAATTTTAATTTTACCCGGTGACTTTGGCTAAAAGGAAGAAGACGCTTCTTGAGAAAAGATTGCAACCATTTGTTTGGGTAAAAGATCTGTCCCGCACCCTCTTATCTCTTGCCCTAGTTGGTAGTTTTGAACAGCACATCTTTTGGTGTAAACAGCCCAACAGGCCACTGCTATGCAAGCAGGTGACTTTAACCAGACACTTCTTGCCCCTCTTTATGGGAATAGAAAATCTTATTGCTCAGAGCTTCTGGTTGGTCAAAACAATCAAACTTCATGATCACCCACCCAGCAGTCAACTGCTATGCAACCTGGGTTGACCTATCGGTGGAGGAAAAAAGACACTTCATTTTTGTCCGTAAAGCTTTTCAAATATGCAAACCAACTGGTTCAACACTCAGGAACCTCACCTTTGAGACCTGTTTTTTTTTTTTTGGGGGGGGGCGTGCATCACTGCCCTCTGGTGAGAATGGGAAGCCCCAGAAAAAGACATTTCTTGATCGAGAATGTCAACCCTTTGTAGGGGTAGAAGACCTGTAGCTCACCCTCTGTGTTGTTCCCTCTCCAGCATTGGTCGGGGAATTCGAACAGCCACCAGTCTCCTTTCATTTGTTTGAAGGAGAAACTTCCTGACCAATGACTGTAATTTTTTGTAGGAATAGAAAGCCTCTTAATCCCTGTTTTGAAGTGCAGTTGGTGGGTTCAAACAGCCAACATTTCTATAGTAGGCCAACAGGCAACCACTGTGTCACCCAGGCTCCTTTATGTGGGAAAAAAGTACAGTCCTTGAAAAGGATTATAAAGCTTTGTAGGAACGGATAGCCCTGTCCCTCTTACTCTTTGTATGTCAAGGTTGATGGATTGGAACAGCCAACATTTATGTTATTAATAGTCTAATGAGAAACTACTATACAACCAGGCTCCTTTGGGAGAAAGACGCCTCTTTACAATCGACTGTAACTTTTGGTAGGTATAAAACCGGGAGTTCGTCTCTGAAGGTGGGTTGTTGATTTTTAACCCCTGACCTTTGCATTATAAACAGCCCAAGGGCAATCACTATACCACCAGCAAGACTATATATAGGACTGGCCTAACCATGAGACAAGATGACCCATGTTGCTATGAGAGACAACACGTAGCACAGTGTTGGAATTGTGCCCCATCTGCCCCTGTTACACTGAGGAGAAACTACGGCCATCCAACAGAGCAACAAAGGCAGCAAAGCAATGAAGTCCTCGGGAAATCAGAAAAATCGACTTTGGGATCAAAGTGTGGCACCCCATCATACTGGACTAGAAAATATCCTAAAAGTCAACAAACGGACCTTTAACTATTTATAGACTTCATTTTTTTTGGTCGTTGTTTTTCATTTTCTTTTGCTCTGTCTTGTTTCTGTGCTTATTCTTATCTCTGCATGATAAGATTGGTGAGACAAACAATCCAGGGGAGAAAACAGTGGGAATGATGGGTTTTGAGTGATGAGAAGGGGAGGCGAGGGAAAGGATGTGGGTGTTAAACTCAGGGACAAGGGATCTAAAATTGACGGTGAGGAGGGTGTAGGATGCCTGGTAGGGCTTGATCCAAGGACATTGTAGTGGAGAGGAATTACTGAAACCCGAATGAAGCCCAAATATGATATTGGGACAAGAGGAAAGTAAAAGGAACTAGAGGAAAGAACCAGGAGGCAAAGGGCATATATAGAATGCTAAATAGTCATATACATATATATATATATATTGAAAAAGATCTATGTACATATATTTACATGTTAAGTATCAAGATAGCAGAGGAACATTGGGTCTCTACTCATATATTCCCTCAACAGCCGAACATTTTGTTTTAATAACCTGCCATTCCATAATGCTCACAATCCTGACACTACCACTGAAGAAAAAATGGGTGCATAGCAAATGTGGTGAAGAAAGCTGATGGTGCCCGGCTATAAAAAGATATAGTGTCTGGGGTCTTAAAGGCTTGAAGTTAAAACAAGCGGCCATCAAGCTGAGAAACAACAAAGTCCACATGGAAGAAGCACACCAGCCTGTGTGATCGTGAGGTGTCAATGGGATCAGGTATCAGGCATCAAAGACCCAGGACAAAAAAAAATCATAAAAATGTGAATGAGGAGGAGCGCACGGTGAAGGCGCCCAAAATCCATCTGTAGACAGTTGGACATCCCCTTACAGAAGGGTCACAAAGAAGAGACGAGCCAGTCTGGGTATAGTATAGCAATGATGAAACATACAATTTCCCTCTAGTTCTTTAATGCTCTCCCCCCCCTTGCTATCATGATCCCAATTCTATCTTTCAAATATGTCTCAATCAGAGCATGTACATAGGTACAGATAAGAGCTAGAAACACAGGAATCCAGGAGAGAGAAACCCACCCCTCAAGACCAAATAAGGTCAGGAGGGGAAGGGGAAGGTGGAGGGAAACCAATCACAAGGATCTACACATAACCTCCTTTCTGGGGGATGGACAACAGAAAAGTGGGTGAAGGGTGTCACTGATCAATGTAATACATGAAAAAAATCATAATTTGTAAATTATGATGGGTTGGAAGGGAGGGGCAACATGAATTTAAAAATGATGGCAACAAATAAGAAAATGTGCTTGACAGAATGGATGGATGGATGTATTTTCAAAAGAGCTGTATGAGTCCTAATAAAATTTATATCTTAATGATCTGTTTAGTTATGTTTATTCATATACTCAGACTTGTTAGCATACTTAACTATTTCAAATGATAAAATGCTCATGTTTACTTTTGTATTAAGATTAACAAGGTATATTCACCTTTCTGTTAAATTGTTTTACTAAATTTCAACCAAAGGAGGGGGAGCCTGTTCAGTGCTGGCCCTCATGAAGTGATCACTGAATATATTGATAAAGAAACCACATGGTGCACAGCTATGAGAAAGAAGCACACCAGCTTGTGTGATCTAAGGATTGTAAATGGTAAAACCCAAATATGAAAGCAGGAATGATAGACAGAGCTTAAATTTTGAACACCAGCTTTGCAGTGGGGTACAAATAATAGTGAAAGCCCAACAGCTCCTTGTAAGTTCCCCATAAGTGTCTAATGAAGCTCCTCGGAACACAGTCCAAGGGATAGGAACAGCCTTCCTATCAGCATGAAAGCACTGTAATGTCAACTATGAAGAATGCAGTTAGGTTAAAATGTAATACCTTATCGTGTGTTCTTCCTTTTGACCCATTTTAAAGTTGTTTCAGTTTTTAATAACTTCCTGCTTTCTCTTCACCTGTGGTGTTTCTATGGTAGTCATTGTTCTTGTGTTTGTTTGCTTCCTCCTTATGTTTTGTATGAGTTTCTATATATGAAATGGAGGATAGCTCTACATGTGACAATAACTGGATTGCTGATTGCCTAGGGACCTGGCAGGGAAGGATGGGGAGAAATCGAGAGCCAACCATGCGTGGAAGAGGGAAATATTCTGAAATGGAGTGTGGCAAAATGTGTATAGCTCATCTTAATATGACCGAATGATTCAGTTTTATGATGTGTTAAGTATATGTCAATAAAACTTTTTAAAAGAAAAGCTCTTCTAAGTACTCTGTGTCATCTTTAATAAAAATGTTGTGATGCTTGTTGTAAAGTAGCATCTGTTTTGTCATTATGAACCATTATATGTACCTCAAAAACTTAGACCCCTGGAAAATCAAATGTTTGTAACCTGGTGAGCAAGAAAAAAATGATTTGCTGAGTTAATAAGCTTCCACACGATTTCTTGCTCAGAGAAGTTACACTCGTGGCTACTTCGAGTGCAAGCTCGTTTAAGATGTGTTAAGTTTTAAGTGTGGTGAGAAAAGATTTGGCATCTAACTTGCTATCAAGTGAAAACCTCAGTTCTGCCACTATTCTGCCATGTGTTCTTGAGGGGAAACATTGTGCCCTCCCCTACCAAGGGGGTGAAAGCTGAATTGGGAGTGGTTGAATCTCAAGCATCACCAAGATTTGTGTCCGCCCAAAGAACACCCCTACACAACAAAATCTTATTCCATAGTATTTGATTTTGGGGGGCCAGGAGGAAGTGGCAATCAAGGGGGGGAAGTCTAAACAGATTATTTTTGAAGACAAAATAAGGGACATACTGTACTAGAATAAAGGTTCTTGAGAATGCAACTTGAGCACTCTTGAGAAGGTTGCTGTAAGAATTGAAAGATTAGAAAAAAAGAACTGAAAGACAAATGACATTGTGACCACTTAAAAACGCTGTACAAAGTATATTCACCTTTGTGTTAAATTGTTTTACTAAATTTTGTATTAAGATTAACTAAATTTCAACCAAAGGGAGAGGGGAAAGACTTCAATGCTGGACCTCATAAAGTGATCACTGAATATATTGATGAAGAAACCACAAGGTGCATGGCTATGAAAAAGAAGCACACCAGCTTGTGGGGGGGAGGGGAGAGGCAAGGGAAGGGGGGACTGACTGTAAGTGTCTACATGGAATTCCCTCCCTGGGGGACGGACGACAGAAAAATGGGTGAAGGGGAGACACTGGACAGAGTAAGAGAATAATTTATAAGTTATCAAGTGTTCATGGGGTTGGATGTGAGGGAGGGAGGGAAATACCAGCTCAAGTAGAAAGCAAACACTTTGAGAACGATAAGGGTGACAAATGTACACATGTGCTTGGCATACAATGGATGGCTGTATCTTACTATAATCAGAATCGTACGAGCCCCCAATAGAATTATTTTTAAAAGCTGTACAAATAAGCTAGTGAGAGGCAGCCACTCTTCAGATTTTTCTGCTGTAGAAGTATTCTACCACCCCTGTAACAGGCCTTGACCCTAGCTTAGAAGAAACAGGAGAAACTAAAGGGCTTGTGACTTCTTTTCTTCACCTACTTTCAAGCATTTATGGTAAAATTCATTAACAACATGAGTTCCTAGGGAGAAAGATCGATGCATAGACATCTGTCTGTTTTAGACTCACCTTCAGAACTGACATTGAACTCTGACACCTTCAGACTGGCCTCAGATCGCTCAGTTAATTTCCTCCTGAAATTAGGCACAATAGAATACAGCATGTACGGGTATATCTTGCTGATTTCAAAAAAAAAATTATCTGTTCAAATGAGGCTTAGGTTTCAGGTGTTTTTATCCCTAGAGTTAGGTTTCATCATCACAAAGTAACCAGTTCTGAACCTGGACATTTGTATTCACCAAGTTACTAGAATGAGAGGTGGTAATC
This sequence comes from Nesogale talazaci, assembly GCA_004026705.1. Classification (NCBI taxonomy): domain Eukaryota; kingdom Metazoa; phylum Chordata; class Mammalia; order Afrosoricida; family Tenrecidae; genus Nesogale; species Nesogale talazaci. The sequence continues at coordinate 6,070 of PVJH01000674.1, forward strand.
TAGCCTTCACCTTTCCTCTTAATAGCGATGTGCTATTCCAAAACACCAGGAAAGACAAGGCAGGCAGAGTGGAAAAGGAATTGGATTGGAATTCAGACCCACCTGGAGTTGAACCCTGGGTCTGCCCTTCATGATTTGGCTGACTTCCAAACAATACCTGTTCAGTACTTCCAAAGACTCGAGTATGAATTGAGTAGGAATGCCAATGTACCCATGCCAAACACAATGATAATAATCAGGTATTGATAGCTAACAAAGAGTAATATGTACTATATACCAGGCACTATAAGACTATGACTCGTTTGATCCTCAGGGCCCTGTGAAATAAAGATTACTTTTTTAATAAAACAAAACATGCCAATTCAGGCTGAGTCCCAGTGGTGTAGTGGTTGTGTGCAGGACTGCAGCCCACTGCGGCTTGGTGGTTCAAATCTAGCAGCAGCTCTCCAGGAGCAAGGCTGGGCCTCTCACTCCCACCAGAGGGCAGTGATGCCCAAAATAAAACAAATTCGACGAGTAAGGGTTATTTTTACTCTCCTTTTACAATGGAAGAAATTGAAGTATAGTAGCTTATCCACACAAAAAAATCTTGCTACCTCTGTTATATACTAACTTGAGAGCTAATCAACACTCAAGTCTTAATTGACTTAAGCCACCCACTGCTGTTAAGTTCCCACTCATTATGAACCTCGAGGACAGAGTAGAACGGTTCCCTAAGGTTTCCAAGATTGTAAATCCTTACAGGACTATCCATTTGATCTTCCTGAGAGGAGCTGGTGGATTTCAACGGTCCATCTTCTGGCCTAACAGCCCTGACCCTAATGCATTGTATCGCCATTCAATAAATGTTTGTGACAGGCAAGTTTTGTGGAATCTGGCTAGTTCTAAACTATCCAAACTGCTGGAAATATTACCTGTTCTTCCCACCAAGGGAACTAATGGCTTCCAGAAGCTTTTGATGCTTCCTCTCTCCATCATTTTCCCCCTAGACACAGAAAAGGAAGGAAAAAACAAACAGGGCAATGAGAAGGAGTGAGAAGATAATACAGAACTCATATCATTTCTTTTTAGGGTGCTGGGGAAAGCAGAGTTGGAACTGGGAAATCAAATGAGATCTGGAGTGCCAAAATTCCAACTCAAATTACAAACTGCTTCACAAACCACACCTCTTTTTGTTGTTTTGGGGGAGGCGTCACTGCCCTCTGGGGAGAGTGGGAGACCCAGCCTTGCTGCTGCTGGATTTGAACTGCCAACACAGTCCCACACTCGACCACTACACCACCGGGGCTCAGCCCACAAACCACACCTTATGAGGGCTCTGGAGCCTCTAGTTGCTGTTCTCTTAATAGCAACTCTTAACTTGTTTGGGGCAGAAACGTGCTAGGAGAATAATGCTTCTGGGCAGTGTTATCTGACACCTAGCATAAATCATAGGCCACATAACACTAGCCATGGTAGCTTTTATATGGGGGTGGGGGGAGAGAACCTACCAGAAAACAAAACACCTGGTGCTCTGTAACACCACCACCACCACCACTAATTCCCCCTCCCCCAAGTTTATCAATCTGGCCAAGGGAACAAGGAATTCCCATAGCATTTGTTGGCGATCCAGCTGAAAATACTACCTTGTCAATATATACTACAGTAGATAACTCTTGGGAAATAGGCCAATCATAGCATAAGAAACACTTAAAGCAACTTGAGGACAGCAACTGGATCTTCAAATCCTCTTAGCATTTGATACAATGTTAGGTATAGGAAATTCTTTGTGAGCACTCAACAGATACAATGTTACTAGCCCTTTGTCTAGGAGTTGCTGAGTAGCCTAACTTACAGAAGCAGGAGGGAAAGGGGGAAAGTAGTCACCTACTTCATCTTCACTGGCACTTAAAGAGTACTCTTTTGGCAAATCCATGAGTTCTTCTTGCTGGCTCAAAGCCAAAAGACTGTTCAAGGAAGCAATAGGAAAAACATGTTATAGCTTGAAAGAACTTCTCTTCAATCTCAGCAGCTTAAGTACACTTCTCAACACAAAATAACTATTCTCAGGGACAGGGACAGTCCAAAACAATAGGGACATCTTTGGGTATTGTTCAAGATAGTCAATTTAGATTTCAGAGGTTAAGCATTCCCCAGAAGAGATGAGAAGTCAATGGACAAATGAGTCCAGACCTATATGAAATTGTGTTAACATTCTTTACCGATTGGTGGTGCATTTTCCACTAACCTCTACAAAGTAGTACAAATGCCAGATGTGGATAAGGTGGCGAAATATGCCAGTGATAACCCTTGAAACAGGACAGTTTCACAATTTCTAAGGCTACACGGCCAATATTCTGATAAGCGCAGCCTATTCAGAAAGTGACATCTGATCACTTGTTCCCAGGAGTGGGGAAGCATGGATGTGGATAGAAGCAGCTGAGGGCGCTGAGCCCTGGTGGCACAGTGTTTGTGTGCGGGACTGCGCCCACAGGGGTGACGGTTCAAAGCCAGCAGCAGCTCTCCAAGAGCAAGGCTGGGCTTCCTACTCCCAGCAGGGCAGTGATGGTGTGTGTGTGTGTGTGTGTGTGTGTGTGGAGAAGCAGTTGAGGGCATAAGCCCTTTCCCCAGCGGCCTTGCTAGGCAAAGTAGATACTTAACTGAGGATTATGAACCCAGACACCGAAGTTACGGAATGTCCTAATACCTAAACAATACCAAGTAACCTAATACCCAACAACTGCCAGGTAACCATTATGAAACGAATTCCACTTAGTTCTCCCATGAGGGGGCTGAGCACAAAACATCGGAGACGAGAAAACGTTGGGGTGACTGCAATTAGCACATAGTTCCAAGATGAGGGGCATGAATAACACGCCTTTGCCAGTGCGGACCACTAAAGCGGGCAAAGGAAAGAAGCGTGATATCACGGAAGAACTAAAAAGAGACACAGTAGTTTAGCTGGAGAGGAAGAGTTAGTCGCCTCGGAGCCCCCAGGGACTAGGCTGACAGATTAAGCCGCATCGGGTGAAGTAGGCAGTGAGAAGTTGTAAAGGGATCGCAGCCATCGTGATGAGTGGGGCCTTGGGAAGGACGTCCCTATGTGTCCACAGGCGGCTTCCACTGCCCCCAAACCGGAGAACCTGGGGCCCCCACGCGACCCGGGCTCCCGTTTCGCCCCTCACCTCTTTGCCGAGGTCGCACTCATTTTCCCAGCCTCGTTCTCTCACGTGGGCCAGGAGCGGAAGTCGGGAGAGGAGCAATTTGTTCGCGGCCGTAAAGCAATTCCGGCTCGCACCAATCACGCGCGACACCAGCATGGCACTTCCGCCCTGCGCTGCGGGCCCAGGGGCGAGCTAGGAGAGCGCTGCCGGAAGCCCGGGGGAAGCCAGAGGAGGCTGGCCGTCCCCACCCACTTCTGGGCGTCCGGCCGCGCCGGCTGGGCTCTCCCCGCCGCCGTTGGAGCGGTCTAAGGAGGGTGCGTCGTCCGGGGCGGGCCGGCCCTTGGTACAGAAGTCAAAGACGCCCGTACTTTTCGACCTTGCACAGCATCCTGAGAGACAGCCACAGACCCGCTCGGGGTCTCCAAGCATTGTGCTGGACTCCGGCTATTCAGCGCTTAACAAAGCCCATTTCCTCTCAGTGGAAGGAAACATCCACTTTGATCTTGTACTTCCTTGTAATCACAGCTGTTGTGTTCTCGTTGCCTATGCCACAAGAACTTTTCCAAGAAAGCGCTGTGTCCGGGGGCTACTTTGTCCCCTCCCATAAAGGGAACGCCCTCTCCTCAAATTAAAATATATGTACAAAAGTAACACACAAACTTTCTTGCCAATTGCTCTTTAAATCCATTCCCATTTTCACATTTGTCCCATCGTTCTTCTGAAACGACTCTGGACCAGATCATAGGTTGACACCTAAAGTAGTTAAATAAAATGTTAAGACGGAGTTCTGCAGTTCTGGTCCCCCCAGTGGAAAGCACATGACATTTGATACTGTGGGTTTGTTTTCTTAGTCACTCAAGAAATGTTTTTAGCTACTCTCTTTTCAGTTTTTTTTTGGTAACAATTTTTAAGAGTACAGTTCCATGGCTTTCACTATGTCCACAGGGCTGTGCAACCATCACCACAAATAATTCTGGAACATTTGCATCACTCTAAAAAGAAGCTTCAGATCCTTTAGCTATCATTCTATAAAGACCTCATCCTCTTAGGCTTCTCACCATCCCATACCCATTTGTCACGGAGTTAATTCCAACTCATGGTACTCTACATATGGTTTGTGAGACAATCTATTTTTATGGAAGTAGACAAGTTCATCTTTCTCTCTTGATGTATCTGTATATTTTGTATGAATGGATATTTTGGCTTCCCCCCCTTAGCATAATGTTTTCAAAGTTCATCCATGTTCTAGCATGTACCTGTATTTCATTTCTTTTTATTACAGAGTAGTATTCCATTGTATAGAACATTTTTTGCTATTATGCTGTATCATGATGGCATTAATTTTGTCCTGATAGACATGATGAATATGTATGTACAAATGTGTGCATGTTTCATTGTTCTTGAGCATACAAGGATCTGTCAAAAAGTATTACTGCTGTGGTCTTAGTACATGGTTGCATGTGTTTGTTTTAAACAAAAGGTCTTTAAACCTGTCTCTGCAGTCAGTGGATGGGCACACATGAGCTCTCAGTAATACATTACATTACAGTAATCCATCTTAGTCTCTTTCGGAGACCTTCAAAAAAGAGTGGGAACCATAAGTGCTACATGAAGATTAGCCAGATAAAAAACTGGTCTTTCAAAACTGATAGTGCCTGGATATCAAAGTATATACCATCTGGGATCTTAAAGACTTTTAGGTAAACAAGCAGCCATCTAGCTGAGAAGCAACAAAGCCCACATGGAAGAAGCACACCAGCCTGTGTGATTATGAGTTGTCAACGGGATCAGGTATCGGTCATCAGAGAACAAAAAATAATAACATCATGAATGAGGGGGAGTGCAATTTGGTGACCCAAAGTCCATCTGCAGGTAAGTGGATAGCGCCCTGGTTGCCGGGAAGAGACAACTCAGTCAGGGTGCAGTATAGCAACAATGAAATAAATATACAACTTTCCTTTAGTTCTTTGTTTTAATCTTAGACAATATCATGATCCCAATTCTTGCCTACAAATCTGGCTAGATCAGAGAATGTACAGTGGTACAAGTAGGAACTGGAAGCACAGGGAGTCCAGGACAGTTGATCCCTTCAAGACCAGTCATGAGAGTGGCACACCGGGAGGGTGAAGGGGAGGTGGGGTTGAAAGGGGGACCTGATTGCAAGGATCTACATAAAACCTCGTCCCTGGGGAACAGACAACAGAAAAATGCATGCAAAGAGATGTTGGACAAAATAATAATTTATATATTACCAAGGGTTCATGATGGAGGGGGAAAAGGGAAGGGAGGGGGAAAATGAACTAATACTAAGGGCTCAAGTGCAAAGCCAATGTTTTGAGAATGATGAGGGCAACAAATGTACAAATGTGCTCGACACAATGGATGGATGTGGGCCGAGCCCCGGTGGCGTAGTGGTTGTGCGCGGGACTGCGGCCCACTGGGACGGAGGTTCCATTCCAGCAGTGGGGCTGAGCCTCCACCTCCCACCGCCGGAAAGCAGTGATGTCCGCCCCCCCCAAAAAAAACAACAACAACAAAACAATGGCTGAATGTATGGATTGTGACAAGAGTTGTTTGAGCCCCAAATAAAAATGATTTTTTTTTTAAGAAATCTGATGTTTCTATCAATCTTTTGAGCAAGATGAAAGCAATGAAGATAACCTTATGGAATGAACAGTAAGTGAGGAGGAGTCTTGGGTTTCTGGAAGTATCTACTGGGCCAGTTGAGTTCAAATCAGAGTGGTCACCTCAGAAGGTGACTTTTCTTGTTTTAAAATTCCAAAGGGTTAATCGTGATCTATTTTCCCCAAGGACACAGGATGAACATGAGGGCTCATTCAGAAAAAGTTCAAAGAAAATGAAAAGCTGCATTGATGATTTAAAAAACCCAGACAAGTTGCACTGAGAAGGTTCTTTCCATCATGATGATACACCTGCTCATTCTTTGAGAGTAGCAAGGGCTGGCCTACGAGCCTTTTCTTTGAAAGACTTTCTCCCATCTACTTTACAGCCTGGATTTTTGCCCCATCAGACTTCTCCCCCCACCCCCCCCAAAAAAAAAAAACCTCAGAAACCATTTAAAAGGAATATGATTTGAGTCCATTGAGGATGCTGTTTTGACATGATTGATGTAAGTAGAAGAGTGCAGATTTCTTTGGGGAAGGATAAGAGAGATGGAAACACTCTTCAGAAGTAGATAGGGTTAAATGAAAGATATGCTTTGAAGCAATAAAATTTCTAAGACCCCACCCCACATTTTAATATTTTTTGTTTAATAAAGGCTTCTATGATTTCCTTAGTCTCTTTTTTCTTTTTTTGGCATCACTGTCCTCTGGTGGTCGTGGGAGCTACCCAGCGCTGCTCCTGAGCACCACGGCTGGGTTTGAATCGCCAAGCCCGCTGGCCGTAGTCCCGCACTCAACCACTTACGCAACCGGGGCTCAGCCTCTTTTTCTTTCTTTTGTTTGGGCATCACGGCCTCTGGTGGTGGTGGGCGCTACCCAGTGCCACTCCTGAGAGCCGCCGCTGGATTTGAACCGCCAAGCCCGCGGGCTGCAGTTCTGCACTCAACCACTTACGCCACCGGGACTCAGCCCGGCTTCTATGATCTTTTACAGCATGACTTTTTTACTTATCCTCATATACCTGAGTGGAATTTGGGGGTCATCTGATAAGGGATTGCAACTTGTTTTACACAGTAGTTGCATCACTTTGCATTCCTACTAACAATGGTTCTGATTTCTCCACACCTTCAACCCTTGTTATTGTCCACCTTTGTAATTATAGCTATTCTGGTGGATGTGAACTGGTATCTCATTATGGTTTTAACTTGCATTGCCCAAACGAGTAGAAATAGTAATCAGCAGCTTTTTCATCTGCTTATCAATCTCTCTTATTTACGCCTTCTTTGGAGAAGAGTTTATTCAGAACCGTTGTTTATTTTTAAAAATTGCATTATTTTTAGTGTTGTAAATATTTTTCATGATTGTGTTAGTCTGGGTAGACTAGAGAAACAAAATTCATAGACACGCATATGGATCTAAGGGTAAGATTTATAGACAAGAGGAATGGGACATTAAGAAAGCATCCCAACCCAGTCCAGTTCAAAGTCATAAGGTCAATATTAGCCCATATGCCCGATGCCATTCTATAAAGTCTCCTTCTAACTCATTGAAGTCACAGACCAGTGGGTGCAGAGTCCCGGCGCTGCCGGGGGTCTCCCGAGGGCTCCTCGTTTCCAGGGCTCAGGGTCCATCAACAGCATCCAGTGGTGATAGAGGCAACTCATTGCTGGCAGGGGTCTCCACGTGACTTCGCCAGCTTCAGAGGTCTGGTTCCATCAGGGTAAGGCCGTGTGGCTTCTTCTCCTGCTCATCAGAACCTGCCATCTTGTCTTCTCTGTAGTTTGTTGTTTCTGAGACTGACTCCCAACAACCATGGAGATAGCTTCTCATCTTCACGAGGGAAATATCGTGAGATTTCCCAGAAGTCTCAGGAGAAAGTCATGCCCACACGGAGGCCTCATTGGCTACTCAATGGCTAGCTCCAGATTAACAGGCTAGACTCCACCCCTACTTCTCAATCATGAAATTAACATAAGCACATGACCGCCACAATGATTAAAAAATATTTTATTGGGACCTCTTACAGATATCATAACATTTACATCAAGCAGTATTGTACAATTGTTACCACAAAGAGTTCCCAAACATTTTCTTTCTTCTCTAACTGCTTGACATCAGCTCCCCTTTATCCTTACTCTCCCCACCCCAACTCTTATTCCTTTTTCCCCCTACAACAGTTTGTTGAGGGGGGGGGGTTGTGCCATATCTTACATAATCCAATATATCCATTCACATGCAGTTCTGCTGATAGGTTCCGTCGAGTGGGGTTACACATGCTATCAGCTCCCCATTCCCCCCTTATTCTCCTCTTTCTAAATCCTCAGGGATCAGTGCATTACTCATCTTACTTTTTCTGATGGGTTATCTATCTTGACTTTCATGTACCGGACGATCTAAAATATATAAATGAGTATACGCAAATCAAGCATGATTAAGGAGATAAAACAAAAACTATAATAGTAAGGGGAGGAAATATTAAAGAACAAGAGGATAGTTATATGGTTCAGCAGTGCCATATCACACCCTGGATTTATCATTCCATCTGTGTGGTCCTTCTGAGAGGGACTTTCCAATTATCTTACAGGTGGGTTTGGGGTCACCACTACAGTCATACCTTTCACATCGATTTGGTTGCTTGTTTTTGAGCTTCTGATAACTCCTCTCGTCAACACTTCATGATCACACAGGTTGGTATGGGTACCAACTCCTGTGCATTCAAAATTCCAAATAACTTTTAACTCTCCCCAAACTTTACCAACAGCCTGCTGTTGACCAGAAGCCATACAAATCACATACAACTAATCAACCATTATTGTACGTTTTATTTATTATACCGCACCCACATAAAAGCTGCATTGGCAATCCTAGGTAAAAAGGTATTTTGCAAAAAAAAAAAAAATTGCAAGGTTTTCACTCCTGCAGGCATAACCGAAGCTTGGTGAGTTTCCTTTCTGTTTTACATCAGGTCTTTTTACGCTGTAGCCCTGGTGGTGCTGTTGGGGAAGCATTGGGCTGTTAACCACCAGCTGCTCTGGGGAAGCGAGTTGAGGCTATTCGCTCATGTGAAGCTTGCTAACCTGGAAGACTTACATAGAGTCACTGCAAGTCAGAATCGATTTGATGGCAGTGGGTGGATTCTTGACACGGTGAGAATCGCTGCAGCAATCCTCAATGTACAGTGTACATCAAGCAAGTCAAATTCTCTTGTCATGTCATCACTTTGCTTCTCCAGTCCTGCCAGCATCACTAATGCTTATGGATTCCATGATCCTAGGCGAGGTATTGCATGAAACACAAAAAAAGACACAAGAATCAGGAGAGAGACATTTGTACGACAATATGCGATTTACTAAGGAGATGAACTGCTCACATGGAAGTGTTTAGGCAGTCATATGACATTTTACAAACAATTCTTGCCCCCCCGGGGGGGCGAATAACCAATGTGGCTGAAGGGAGACAGTAGACAGAGTAACATACAGAATAAAAATATAATTGATTAAGGAATCACAAGAGTGAGGTAGGGAGGGGGAAAAAGAGATGCTGATATCAACGGCTCAAGTAGAAAGAAAATGTTTTGAAAATGATGTTGGCAACATATGTATAAATGTGCTTGACACAATGTATGCATCTATGTATTGTGATAAGAGCTATACTAGCCATCAATAAAATGATTAAAAAAAAGAAGTGCCACCCAGATTTCCATAGTGGAAATCTAGTCTCACCAGCAACATGAAACATTCCTCTCTGTCTCCTCTCCAGTATTTTTTATTCTCTATTTTATTAAATTTTGATTAAAAATGTCAGTGTGATGTGTCGTTGTTGCTTTAATTTGTATTTCTCTTATTGCACATGAATGTGACCATTTCTTCATATGGTTGTTTGCCACCTGAATGGTGTCTTTGGTAAATTGTCTATTCATGTCTTTTGCCCATTTTTTGAATAGGATTCTTTTAATTTTTCATCTTAATATGTTATAGTTTTTGGTAGATTTTGAGAATTAGCCCCCCCCTTTTAAAGTTTGGCCCTTTATCTGATGTATTATTATGGAATATTTTTTCACAATCCGATATCACCATTTTACTGTATTTGGAAGGGCCTGACTAAACCAGATGTGCCAATTAGAAACAGAAACATTAACTATATCTAAAGCATTTTAAAAATAAAGTTTTAAAATGAAAATATTTCAAAATCCATTTACATATAGAAATACAAAGGGGTTTACCCTACTCTTCCCAGCCCCCCCCCCAAAAAAAACTATAAAAAGGTCCACTGGGCAAAGCTTTCATAGTATGTGTTTTTCTCACTAGGTGAGGATCCAAGAACTCACTCTGTGTTACTGCACCCAGTGGCTTCACCTGGGAAGCTTCTCTATGGTAACAGTGAATGTTTTCATGAAAGCATTTTCAATTAAACTTCGGTTTTGTGATGGTAGATTTAAGGGAACAGCGTGCGGCTGTGAAATTTTGTTTCCTGCTTTGGAAAAATGCCGCAGAAACTGTTGGGACATTGAATACAGCTTACAAGAGCAGCGCTGTGTGTAAAACTTCAGTGTACAGTGGTTTTCTCATTTCTTTTTTCTTCTTTTGTTTTGTTTTGTGGCATCACAGCCCTGGTGGGAATAGGAACCCCAGACTTGCTCCTGGAGAGCTGCTGCTGGGTTTGAACCGTCAACCCTGCGGGCTGCAGTCCTGCACACAACCACTATACCACCAGGGCTCAGCCAGTTTTCTCATTTCTAAAAAGGTGAAATGTCAATCGATGACAAACCTCATTCTAGACGTTCATCAACTTCCCAAACAGATGAAAATGTTTACTTGTAGTGCATTTGGATTTCGTTCCATCAGGTCAGACTATCAATCAAGATTTCTTTTCTTTAAAAAAATTTTTTTGGCTGAGCCCTGGTGGCATAGTGATTGAGTGCGGGACTGCGGCCCACTGGCTTTGCGGTTCGAATCCAGTAGCAGCAAGGCTAGGTAGCTCCCACGATCACCATAGGATAGTGACCCTCCCCAAAACAATTTTATTGGGAGCTCATACAATTCTTATCATAACCTATACATACATCCATTTTATGTCAAGCACATTTGTAATTTGTTACCGTCATCATTTGCTTTCTACTTGAAAGCAAATGAGTTGTTGAACTGCTGAAAGAACAAAGAAATCTGTCTTGGAGCAAGTACAGACAGACTGATCCTTAGAGGCAAGGATGGTGAGACTTTGTCTCTTATTGTTTGGACATGTTATCAAAAAGAGACTGGTCCCTGGAGATGGAGAGTGAAAAAAAAGAAGACTTTTCACGTGATTGAACTGCGTGTTAGAGTTCTCTAGAGAAACAAAACCATTTGCTTTCATTTGCTCATGTGAAGCTTGCTAACCTGGAAGACTTACACAGAGTCACTGCGAGTCAGAATCGATTTGATGGCAGTGGGTGGATTCTTGACACGGTGAGAATCGCCGCAGCAATCCTCAATGTACAGTGTACATCAAGCAAGTCAAATTCTCTTGTCATGTCATCAACTTCCCAAACAGATGAAAATGTTTACTTGTAGTGCATTTGGATTTCATTCCATCAGGTCAGACTATCAATCAAGATTTCTTTTCTTTAAAAAAATTTTTCGGCTGAGCCCTGGTGGCGTAGTGATTGAGTGCGGGACTGCGGCCCACTGGCTTTGCGGTTCAAATCCAGTAGCAGCAAGGCTAGGTAGCTCCCATGATCACCATAGGATAGTGACCCTCCCCCAAAACAATTTTATTGGGAGCTCATACAATTCTTATCATAATCTATACATACATCCATTTTATGTCAAGCACATTTGCTTTCTACTTGAGCCCTTGGTTTCGGCTCCTCTTTTTCTCCCTCCTTCCCCTCCCTCATGAATTCTTGATCATTTATAAATTAATATTATTTTGTCATATCTTCCACTGTCTGATGTTTCCTTTCACCCACTTCCCTGTTGTCCATAACAGTGTACCTATGTCACAAAAAAGGCCTTATTTGTTGCAGATCGGGAACTGTTTTTGTCACCATGACAATGCATGCACTTAGGCAGCCCTCTCAGTTTGGGACCAGTTTTGGACCCAAAAAACCTCTAGTCTGCCTCTCGTGCCCCATGCACCTGACTCACCTGACCTTGCTCCATGTGACTTCTTTTTATTTCTGAGAATGAAGAGGGACATGAAAGGACAGCAATTTGATGACATAGAAGAGGTGAAGAAAAAAATGAGGGAGGTACTGACAACTATCCAAACAGATGAGTTTGAAAAATGCTTTCCAAGAATGGAATCTCAGATTTGACAAATGTATTAAGTGTAATGGAGAGTACTTTGAAGGTGATGAGATTGTTTTGTAAAATAAATAAATAAATAGCTTTGAAAAAGAATTGTGTTTTTTTTTCAGATACCCTCCTTAAAAATATACATGACAATTATAATCAAGATACATCCATCAAGCCACCTTTTCTAAGGTTGTTGTTGTTGTTGTTGTTGTTCGGTGCTGTTGAGTAGGTTTCAACTCATAGGAACCCTGTATACAGCAGAAGGAAAACCCTGCCTTGTCCTGCATCATCCTTAAAATTGTTCTTTTATTCCAGCCTTCATTGCAGCTAGTGTGCCATTTGCAATAGGGAGCTTTGTTATGCCAACATGGCCAAAGAAGATAGGTCTGTTGTGACAGCATGGCCAATGAACACGTGAGATTGATTGAAGGGCAGAGATATAAATGGCTTGGTGAGCCCCGCCTTGCTTTCTTGCTCTTGGATCTTCAGACCAACCAGCTGCCTTATTTATCCTCTGCCTCAATCTACAAGCTACACTCCCTGTGGGACACCTAATCTATGGACTGTGTGGTTGTGAGTTGAGGTTCCTTCAAGCCCTGCTTTGCCATGCTCCTGGAATATACATCTCTTGAACTGGGGACTGTTGGACCCTGTCATCGGGCTGATTGTTGGTGACCTGCCTTGCTGTTTGCTGCTTGTGACCGGATAGCCTGAATTTCTCTACAGAGGACTACTCCTCAAGACTTGAAGGACTGGCTGCCAGTGTACTAGCTGTCTCATGCAAGTGAGTTGCACTGAGCAGTTGCACTGCTTTATAGATTAATTAGCTGTTTATTTCTTTTCTTTTTTTTTCTTAGGCATCACTGCCCTCAGGTTGTGGGAGTAGGAGGCCCAGCCTTTGCTCCTGGGAGCCGGAATTTAACCTCCATCCCAGTGGGCCGCAGTCCCGCACACAACCACTACGCCACCGGGGCTCAGCCCGAGCTGTTTATTTCTTATGTTAGATATCTTTCTAGAGAGAATTATTAGTGTCCTGGTTTTGTTTCTCTAGAGAACTCTAACACACAGTTCAATCACGTGAAAAGTCTTCTTTTTTTTCACTCTCCATCTCCAGGGACCAGTCTCTTTTTGATAACATGTCCAAACAATAAGAGACAAAGTCTCACCATCCTTGCCTCTAAGGATCAGTCTGTCTGTACTTGCTCCAAGACAGATTTCTTTGTTCTTTCAGCAGTTCAACAACTCTTGCCAGCACCATAACTCAAATGTGTCGATTCTTTAGTCTTCCTTGGTCCTTTAAAGTCCACCTCTCACATACATATGAGGTGTTGGAAAAAATCCTGACATGGATAAAACACACCCAGTCCTCTAGCATGCTTACTTTCAACATTTTTTTTTTGCTTTTTCACACTCTTTTTCTTTTTTCTTTTTTTTCCCCCCTTCACTGCCCTGATGGGAGTAGGAAGCCCAGTCTTGCTCCTGGAGGGCTGCCGCTGGATTTGAACTGTCAACTCTGTGGACCGCAGTCCTGCACACAACCACTGCACCACCAGGGCTCAGCTCAATGCATTATTTGTATCAAGCATATTGTACACACGTTGCTGTATTCATTTCCAAATATTTTCTACTTGAGCCCTTGGTATAAGCTCCTCTTTCTCCCTCCCTTTTGTTTTATAAACCATTTTATTGGGGACTGATACAACTCCCATCATGATCCATACATACATCAATTGTATGCAGGCCACATTTGCACACTTGTTGCTATCATCACTCTCAAAGCATCCTCCCTCCACTTAGGCACCCAGCACGAGCTTCCCATATTTTGCTTCCCTCCTCCCTCCCCCTCTTCCATGAACCCTTAATAATTTACAAGTTGTTGTTACTTTTTCATATCGTACGCTGTCCAATGTGTCCCTTCACTCACTTCCCTGTTGTCCATGGAGGGGGGGGCTCATGCAATTCTTATCACAATCTATACACACATCCATGGTGCCAGGCACATTTGGGGTTTTTTTTTGTTTGTTTATCTGTTTGTTTTTTTTCAGATATTGTATTGATTGTTTTTTTAATCATTTCATTGCGGTTTGTACATCGCTTTTCACAATACATAAATACATATACTGTGCCAAACACCTTCACATGCCTGCTGTTGTCATCATTCTCCAAATATCTGCTTTTCCATTTGAGCCCTTGATAACAGCTTCTCATCCTTTCCCCTCAGTCCTTGCTCTCACCTCCCCCACCAACCCTCAATACTTTATAAATTGTTAACGTTTTGTCATATCTTACACTGCCTAACATCTCCCCTCGCCCACTCCTCAGATGTCTGTCCTCCAGATAGGAGGTTATGTGTAGATCCTTGTAATTGGCTTCTTCTCTCTATCCCAACCTCCCTCTAGCCATCTGGTAACTCCACTCACCACTGGCCCGGAGAGGTTCATCTGTTCTGGGTTCTCCATATTTTCAGTTCCCATCTCTACTAGTGTACCTCCTTCAGTCCAGCTGGATTTGTAAGGTAGAGTTGGGACCATGAGAGTTGGGGGGAGGAAACCTTCAAGAACTAGAGGAAAGTTGTATGTTTCATCACTACCTCACTGCACCTTGACTGTCCTGTCTCCTCCCCGCAACTCTCCTGTAAGGTGATGTCCAATTGCTTACAACTGGGCCTTGGGCCCCCACCCTGCTTTCCCCCTCATTTGTAGTGATGTGATTCTTGTTCTTTGATGCTGATACCTGTTCCTTTCCACCCCTCATGATCACACAGGCTGGTGTGCTTTGCTACTTCTGTGGGCTTTGCTACTTCTGCACTAGATGGCCACTTGTTCCCCTTCAGTCCTTAAGACCCCAGATACTTTGCCATTTGGTGGCTGGGCTCCAATGGCTTCCTCTGCTCTGTCTGCCTCTGTTCCCTTTTGTCTTCAGCGATTATGTCAGGAGAGTGGACACGTAATGATATGATTTTTGTTCTTTGATGCCTGATACCTGATTTCACACCTCATGGTTTGCACAAGCTGGGATGTAGGTTTTGTTCCTCCTGAGCTATATGACCACTTACTTACCCTCAAACCTTTAAGACCTCAGATGCTGTATCTTTTGATAGCCAAGTACCACCAGCTATCTTCGTGACTCTTTCTCATGCCCCCACATGTCCTCAGTGATCATCTCAGGAAGGTGTGCACACAGTGATACAGTTTTTGTCTGTTTGATGCCTGAGACCTGATCCTTTTGACACCTTGTGGCCACACTGATTGGTGTGCTTCTTCCATGTGGGCTTGAATACTTCTCGGCTACATGGCCATTTGTTTCAGGCTCTGACACCCCAGATTCTATATCCTTTGATAGCTGGGTCCCATCAGTTCTCTTCACCAAATTTGTTATGCCTATTTGACTTCCGTGATCATATTGGGCCAGTGAGCATCATGGAATACCAGATTAATAGAACAAAGCGTTCTTGCGTTGAGGGAGTACCTGGCTGGGGCCCTAAGCAAGCACATTTGTACATTTGTTGCCCTCATCTTTCTCAAAACATTTGTTTTTCACTTGAACCCTTGGAATCAGCTCCTCATTTTCCCCCTATATCCCTGCTACCCCTCCCTCATGAACCCTTGATAATTTATAAATTAATATTATTTTGTCATCTCTTACACTGTCTGACATCTCCCTTCACCCACTTTTCTGTTGTCCGTCCCCCAGTGATGAGGTTATATGTAGATCCTTGTAATTAGTCCCCCCTTTCTATCTCACCTTCCCTCCACCTTCCCTGTATCACCACTCTCATCACTGATCCTGAAGGGATTATCTGTTCTGGATTCATGTACATCCTCTGGTCTAGATGGATTTGCAAGAAAGAATTGAGATCATGATAGTGGGGAGAGGAAGCATTAAACAACTAGAGGAAAGTTGTGTTACATAGAGTTGTAATCCGTACTGAAGACTCTGATCCTTGATCCTCATCAATATGTGCTTCAAGTCTTCCTCACTTTCAGCAGGCAAGGCTGTGCCATATACATATCATAGATTGTTAATAAGCCATCCTTCAATCCCAATGCCACATTATTCTTCATATAATCCAGCTTCTCTGATTATTTGCTCAGTATATAAATTGAATAAATATGGTGAAAGGCTACAATTCTGATGCATACTGTGTTAGTCTGGGGAGACTAGAGAAACAAATCCAGAGGCACGCATATAGATATAGGGTATGATTTATATCTAAGAGGAATAGGACATTAAGGAAGCATCCCAACCCAGTCCAGTACAAAGTCACAAGTCCAGTATTAGCTCATATGTTCGATACCAGTCTATAATGTCTCCTTCTGACTCACGAAGTCACAGGCCAGTGGGTGCAGAGTCCCGGCACTGGCAGGGGTCCCCTCATGGCTCCTCGCTTCCAGGGCTCGGGGTCCATCAACAACATCTAATGGTGGTAGAAGCAACTTAGCACTGGCAGGGCTCTCCAGGTGGCTTCTCCAGCTTCAGAGGTCTGGTTTCAGAAAGGCAAGGCCATGTGGCCTCTCCTTCAGCTCCTTAGATGCTGCCATCTTGTCTTGTCCGTAGTTCATTGTCTCTGAGACTAACTCCCAACAACTGGGGAGATAGTTTCTCATCTCCATGAGGGAAATATCGTGAGATTTCCCAGAAGTCTCAGGAGAAAGCCAGGTCCACACGGAGGCCTCATTGGCTACTCAATGGCTATCTCCAGATTAACAGGCTAGACTCCACCCCTACATCTCAATCATGAAACTAGCATAAGCACATGACCGCCATACATACCTTTCCTGATTTTAGACTACAAAGTATTCCCTTGATGTGTCGCACAGCTCTGCCTCTTGGTTCATATACAGGTTCCACATGAGTATATTAAGTGTTCTAGAGTGTCCATTCTCCTCGGTGCTACTTTTAGCTTGCTATGATCCACGCAATCAAATGCCATGACATACTAAATAAAACACAAATAAATATCTTTTTTTAAAATCATACTACTCCCATCACAATCAACACTTACATCAATTGTATGCTTACCATATTTGCACACATTGCCATCATCACCCTCAAAACATCCTCCCTCCACTTAGGGCCCCAGTACCAGCTCCCCACATTTCCCCTCTCTCCCTGCTCCCCTCCCCCATCAACCCTTAATACTTTACACCTTTTTATTACTTTGTTTTTTGGGCATCACTGCTCTCTGATGGTTGGAGTAGGAGGCCCAGCCCCACTGCTGGAATTGAACCTCCATCCCAGTGGGCCGCAGTCCCATGCACAACCACTATGCCACCAGGGCTCAGCCCCTTTTTATTACTTTTTCATATCGTCCTCTGTCCGATGTGTACCTTCACCCACTTCCCTGCTGTCCATAATCCAGAGAGAAGGTCATATGTAGATCCCTGCATTTGGTTCGCCCCTTCTACTCCACCCTTCCGGTATCACCACACCCACCACTGGTCCCAACGGGATCATCTATCCTGAATTCTCCATGTTTACAAATCAACATCTTTTCTGGTATTCTTTGCTTTCAGTCAAGAGCCATCTGACATGAGCAGTGGTATCTTTTGTCCCACATCCCCTTCTGAATCCAGTCTGAACTGGAAGCTCCCTGTCAATGTACTGCACCAACTGTTGTTGTGTGATTTTATCAAAATTCACTTTCATGTGATATCAATGATATTGTTCTATAATTTGAACCCCCTATTGGGTCACTTTCCTTTGGAATGGGCACAAAAACGAATCTCTTTCCAGTCAGTTGGTCAAGTGGGTGTCCTCCAAATTTCCTGGTGTCGATGAGTGTTTCCATTGCTTCATCATCGGTTGAAACATTTCTATTGGGATTCCATCAATCCTTGGAACTTTGCTTTTGGTTAATGCTTTCAGTGCAGCTTGAATTTCTTCCTTCAGCAACATTGGTTCTTGCTCAGATTTTGCCTTCGGAAATGGTGGAATATCAACTAGTTCTTTTTGGTAGCATGGTTCTGTGCGTTCTTTTGCTTTCCTTTTGATGCTTTCTGCATCATTTAAAATTTTTCTCATAACAACCCATTGTCATTGAGCCAATGCTGAATCATAAGGACCCTATAGGACAGGGTAGAAGCCCCTGTGAGTTTCTGAGACTGCAATTCTTTTTTTTAATAGATAATTTGGGGAGGGGGCTTATACAGCTCTTATCACAATCCCTGCATACGTCCATTGTGTCAAGCACATTTGTACATATGTTCCCATCATCATTTCCAAAACATTTTCTTTCTACTTTGGCCCTTGGTATCAGCTCCTCTTTCAACCCCTCCCTTCTCTACTCTTCTACCCTCCCACCCTCACAAACCCTTCTTAATATATAAATTTTTATTTTTAATATTTTACACCATCTGTTGTCTCCCTTCACCCACATTTCTGTTGACCGCAATTCTTTATTTTTATTTTTATTTTTTTTAGGCATCACTGCCCTGGTGGTGGGAGCAGGAGGCCCAGCCTTTGCTCCTGTGAGCGGGAATTGAACCTCCATCCCAGTGGGCCACAGGACTGAAATTCTTTACAAGACCAGAAACCCCATCTTTCTCCCAAGAAGTGGGTGGTGGGTTTAAACCTTTGAACTTGCAGTTACCAGCCCAATGTGCAGTCACTAGGCCACCAGCACTTCATTTTCCTCACAGGATCATAGAGCGATGGAGGTTCATGGAAGAAACAATGAAGTCGAAGAGCTGAACAGGAAATATCATAGGGCAGCTTCCGAAGACAACAAGTATTTGAAGGAAATGTGCAAAGACCTTAGAGTTGGAAAACCAAAATGAAAGCGCGTGCTTGGCATGTCTTCAATGGGAAGAGCTGAAGAAAAAGGATTCAAGTCTCAAGTTGCAATGTCTTGCCTATAGACTCTTTCAGTATTACAACTTGAGGCTTCATCGTCCCTGTTTTCATTTATTAGTAAGACATGTCAGTTTATTTCTTCTCTTGTGACTAACCTGAAAATGACAATGGATATCCTTGTGCTTTTCACACTGACTTGTAATCCATACTGACTGATCCGACCTTTTAGTTAGGTGCCATTGGGTCCATTTAACTACAGGACGACCCCGTGTGACATGGTACAACTGCTGCAAGGGGTTTCTTTACAGAAGCCAATCCCCAGGCCTTTCTTCTACAGAAAGGCTGGGTCCATTCAAATGACCACTATTTCTGTTTGCATTCAAGCAGTGAAAAGTTGGGGCCGCCCCAACCCCCAAACAAACTCGCTGTCACTGAGTTGGTTTCTACTCACAGTGCCCACATAGGACAGAGTAGAACTGCTGCATACGGTTTCCCAGACTGAGCATCTTTCCAGAAGCTGACTGCCATGTCTTTCTCCCACAGAGGAGCTGGAGGGTTCAAAGTGCCAGTCTTGGTTCTCAGCCAAGTGCTCTAGCCACTGTGACACTAGGGTTCCTGAAATCCTAGCTGAAATGAATATTTTTACCACTGCTTCCAGGAAAGACCTTTCAACACTTAACTCAATTTGTTGTTGTTGTTGTTGTTGTTAGAGGTCATAGAGTCAGTTTTGACTCTTAGTGACCCTGTGCCCAACAGAAAAAAAACACACACACTGCCTGGTCCCCAGGCAGCCTCACACCTTTTCCGTACTTACAGTGACAGGCCATCGTGTGGAGGGCCTTCCTCTCCCTCACTGCCCTTCTACTAACCAAGCATGAGGTCCTTCTCTGAGGTCTGGTCACTCCTGACAACATGCCCAAAGAAGGTAAGAAGTAGCCATACCATTCTTGACTCCAAGGAGCATGCTGGCAGTACTTCTTCCAAGACAGTTCCGTCCCTCCTTTTAGCAGTTCATGGTACTTTCAATATTCCTTTCCTGCACTTCAATTCAAATGCACCAATCTTCGGTCTTCCTTATTCAATGTCCAACTTTGACATGCATATAATGCAATGGAAAACACCATGGCTAGAACTCAATTTATTTCCCTGTAGATTGAACTGTTGTCACATGCTCTTGTTGTCATGACCTTTTGATTCATTATATATGTTAAACCCCACCAATCTTCATCAAAGTTGTAAGTCAAATAGAAAGACCCACCCCCTCCTATCCCCCAGGAATCTTGGAAGTCGCTAACATACTGCCCTATCATTTTCAAATGCTGTCATGTGTATTTCCTAAGAAACAAAGACATTCCGTTATAAGCATCAGCATCAGAAAATGAACACGGACAAACTACACAGTCCTGTTGAGTGAATAATAGCACCACGGAGCAAAGTATTGCTCAGTGCAATGAGCCAGACAAGACCAACAGACAGCAGCTACCCAGACACAAAGCTCAGGAGGCAGGAAGGGGCAAGAAAGAAGGATGAATGGAAATAGCGAATTCAGGAAGACAATGGGAAGACTGTTGTTATATTGAAGGGCTTATAGTCCATATCCCGCTTTGAAATGTGTATGAACTATTCATAGAAGCAAAAAGATAGAACCAACCTAAATGTCCATCAGTGGCAGCATGGCTAAGTGAACTTCAGTGCATACAAACACAGCCCCACATGAAAGAAGAGCGATCCATCTGTGAAACCCTCCTCACCTGGATGACCCCGGAGGACAGCGTGCTGAGTGACATTAGTCAATCCCAAAAGAGCAGATAACTTTGGAGGCCACTATTACAGAAAGTCATATATCTGTAGCTACATCTATATTATTTGATGGTTATCAGGTGGGAGGGTAAGGGAGAGGAAGTCATTGACTAAAAAAAGTAAAAAAAGAAAGAGAAAAACATTGAATGGAAAGCTACCATAATTTGATCTGCAAGCTCTCACTCCTACTATAATCTCTCTCTCTCTCACACACACAAAAGGAAAAAAATTAACGGTGATGGATCCTTCTTGTGAAAGTTGTGGAGTTGATTTCTGACTGATAGCTCCCCTTTTCCCCCGGTGTGACAGAGTCATACAACCCTCAGATTTTCCAGACTGTGAGATCTTCCCCAGTCTTGCCACCTGTGAAGCTGCAAAATATCAGTCCGCAGCCAATCTCCTAACCATGGCACCATCAGGTCTCTTTATTGGTTCATCATTACCATGTAATCTTCAGCATCCATTGAGATCTGCCCGCCCCCCCCCCCCGTAGTGTCCTTTGTAGCCAAAGAATCCAATTCAGTGCCATCACCTTGTATGGGGTTAGTGTGTTATTTAACCTTCAATCTGCAGTCAAAGGAGTCCTGTTCACCATAGCTCAGCAATTCAAACCTACCAGGCACTCTACAGGAGAGAGAGGACGCTCTCGGATACCTTAAAGATTTAACACCCCCCCCCACACACACACACAAGAGGGAGGAACAACAGAAATGTGAGTGGATGGCAACATGTACAAATATGTCTGATACGATTCATGTATGGAATGTTATAAGAGCTCTAAGAGCACCCAATAAGATGTTTAAAAAAAAAAAAGATTAACAGCCTCAGAAACCCACAGGGCACTTCTACTCTATCCTATAGGCTTACTATGAGTCGGACTTCACTATTTGGCAGTGGATTTTTGGTTTATCTGCAGGAATTGCTTTGTCTTCCCTTAACTTCCAGTATTTGTGTATATAATATTATTTTGTAAATGTTTTGCAAATGGCTCCATTATTTTGTAAAATGTTTTCCATCTTATGTTTGTCTCATAGTGGATTTTCCCCATAAACCTTATGAAGACCCCCCATCCAGTTTCTCATTGAACTTCTCATTTATAAATTAATTCATATATGAACTCATGCTTGCCTATTTTATTCAATGCATTTCAGTCTATTGCTGTTGCTATTTATTGTGATGCCAACGTTCAGCCATTAAAAAATTAGTAATTGGAAGGAAGCCCGTAAGCTGGCTTCTGTGTATCTTTTTGACATTTCTTCATAATTCTTTCAGCACTTCTTTACCTTTAGGAATAGAAAGAAGTACCAAGTTCAACTTGAATTCTTCCTTCCCTGACCTTAGTATTAGGCTTTATATTGTTTTTTACCCCAGTGTTAGTTCAGGTATACTAGAGAAACAAATCTATAGCAACTCACATGTGAATAAAGAGATTTATATACAAGAGTAGTTAAATATTGAGGAAACATCCCAACCCAGTCCAGATCAAGTCCATAAGTCCAATATTAACCCATATGTCTAATACCAATCTATACAGTCCTCTTCACACTCATGAAACACATGTGATAATGCTGAGTGCAAGATGATCACAGGTCAGTGGGTGAAAAGTCTTTGGATCCAGTGCTGGTATAAGCATCTCAGCACTGGCAGGGGTCTCCACGTGGCTTCTCCAGCTTCAGGGCTGCATCAGGGTAGATCCATGTGTCTTGTCCAGCTCCCAGGGCATAGTGCCATGTGTCTTGTCAGTAGAGTGTCTCCAAGGGTATGAAATAGTGAGAGTCTCTTCTGCCTCCAAGGAGAAAATACCAGACTTTCCCCAGAATCCTCAAGGGAAAGCCATGCTAAATGGCTATACCTGATTGACAGACTAGACTCTACCCCTTCACTCAATCCTCTCGAGTCCCAAATTGACACCAAATTATATAACTACCACATCCCCCCTAGGGAACCTTGTTCCATTTTTAAGAGGAATGATACTTAGAAACTAAGACTTGGGTGCTAGGCATTGCCAGGAGTGTGTTATCGAATCAAGCCCTACCAGCGAATCAGTTGGGAGAAAACTAGCTTCAATTCTCCATAACATACTTACTGTTGCAATTACATAATCTATTGTCAACTTGAGGAAGGAATGGAGTCTAGTCTGCCACTCAGGTTATAGCCAATGAAGCCTATGTATGTGCATATTCTTCTCCTGAAGATTCTGGGAAGTCCTGCTTCTTTCCTGGCGATGAGACACACTCTCTCTCCCTGTGAGACATTCCTGTTGACAAGCCACATGGAGCTATGCTGATGGAGCCAGAGCCCAGCAGCTGGAGGAGCCACGTGAAGACCCATGCCAGCACGAGATGCTTCCACTGTCACTGGATCCACAAGACTTCCCACCAACTAGCCTGTGATTTTCCTGCATTCGACATCATTTAAAGTGCTACAGGAGTCTGAAGAGGAATTTACAGACTGGTATTGGATGTATCAGC
This sequence comes from Nesogale talazaci, assembly GCA_004026705.1. Taxonomy (NCBI): domain Eukaryota; kingdom Metazoa; phylum Chordata; class Mammalia; order Afrosoricida; family Tenrecidae; genus Nesogale; species Nesogale talazaci. Next base: position 29,178 of record PVJH01000674.1, read on the forward strand.
TAATATCGGATTTATGGATTGGATCTGAACTGGGCTGGAATGTTTTCTTAATATACAATTACTCTTTAGATAAAGTTCTTTCTTATACCCATATGAGTATCTATGAATTTGTTTTTGTAATCTACCTGAACTAACACACTTACTAATTGGTTCATCCTCCTGTATGTAGCCAATATTCCATTGCTGAAATTCCCCTTTATGCTTTTGAACTTTATGAGTATATTAATTATCATTATTTAAAAGTCTATCTCTGAGAAGGTCAATATCTAAATCATCTGCTTATCTGCATCTACTGTCTATTTTTCTCTTGATTTTCAGTTCATGGTTGTCTTTTGACATACTTCATTATTATTTATTGAATGCTGAACTCCATGTAAAATTTAGAAAGATAATTTGAGCTGTTGGATGATGCTATTTTTTGCAAGGGGCTTCAATATTTAGTTGTCAGGCACTGAAAGTAGGGATTCAAAACTAAACCATGGTCACCAAGTCCATTCTGACTAAATAACCCGTATGTATAATAAAAGGAAAGCAGATAACTTCCTGTCCCCCTCCCCCCCCCCCCGAGTAGTTAATGGATTTGAACTGTTGATCTTGTGGTTAGCAGACCAATGCTTACTCAACAGCGTTACCGGGGGCTCCTTAAAGTAGGGGTAGATCACATTAATTTAATGAGAGATTGAACCTGATGTCTAGTCTTAACAGGACTGAGAGATTTCCCATTTGTATTACTATAGTATACCTCTTTGTAGGTGTGTGGGATGGGAAGAGGGGTAAGGTCCCAGCTAATATTCTGTGGTGGTGTTAACTAGGACTCTTCCTTTTTCATGGGTCTCGTGCTCCATTTTCTTTCTCTCAGGTGAAACTTCTGAAAGGTCTGCTCAGTAAAAGGGAGATTGCAAAGATGATTGACATTCTAGCTGAGTGATGTGGTGGAGATGAATAGTAGGCACATACGAAAGTGAAACTCTGGACAAAGAGGCACTTAATTAGGAGTCTTCAGCCTATGTATGACAACTGAAATGAAGGTAAATTACTTCTTCGGGATATTCATCTAGTAGGAAGAAAGACAGAAGAATAGATATACATTCATGTAGGATTGCTAATTTGGTGGTTGGAATGTGTATAGTATATCTGATATATGTGGTACGGATGTGTTTGTTCATAGTTAAGGCAATTGTTTAGTAATAAGCATATAGCTAATTCTATTCTGTGCTTCAGTCAATCTTGACTGAATTTTAAAATGATTCTTTGGAAATTCTGAATTAAAATAACCCATTGTGATGTTGCTGTACATAAATACCTGTACGTGGTAAGCTTCATTGAGAACTGCAGTCGGCACTCTGGCACACAGAGCGAGCAGATGAGAGGCGCTCTCCGTACCTCATTGATGATCTTGTCTGAGTAAGGCGTGTGTTCATCACTTGGTCTTGCATTCATTTATAACCTTCAGCAACAATGCCCTCCCCAAACACCTTGCTGTAAATTGGCTTCATACGCTAATAGAATTTGTGAATGTTGATATGCTCAAACTATAATGTCCTAGTGTTTCCATAGTAACTAATGCATACCAAGCTGGGAAAGAAGGAGCACAAAAGAGAATAACATTCTAACAAAATAAGTGAGAGACGAAGAGGCTTTCGACATGTGATTACCTCTTGTTTAGAAATAGAAGAATATTCATCTCTTTAATAATGGGCTTATAAAAATGGCTACAATGAAACTTGTCAATAGTCATTTGGATTCCATTTTTCTCTGTAATCATCACCATCAAAAAAATTTAAATGCTTCTCTGTCCAACAACATTGTACAGAGTGAGTTAAATGAATGGAGTTGCCATTCTTGTGTGAGCCTGTAATCAAAATAGGACAGCTTAGGCCAATGGTCAGATTCCAGCATGGGAGACAGAAGTTGGACCCAATGGGTATTAAGTGCATCTTGTTCAACTTTGTAGAATCTGTCTGCTTTGGCGACTTTACCAGCAACTCTACACACTCCTGGTGAAGGATGATGGGCACAAGGTGTGCTGCTGCTCCTCCTTTGCTGTTTTACTGGACAATCTCCCCATTCCTCCCTAACAGCATTTCTCCTCCCCGCCTATTCAAAGCTTCTCTTGACAAGTGCTGAATGTTTGTACATTCGATACATGGTCTCCATTTTGGATCACCTGCTGTGGCTCATGTTAGGTGTGACTGAGTCAGTTCTGACCCATACCGACCCTGTGTACAAGAGACCGTGTCTCGTCCCAAGTCATCTTCACAATGCTTCCTGTGTGTGCCCGTTGTTGCAGCCAGTGTGTCTGTCTTCCATCTTTTTCACTGCCCCTCGACTTTCCCAAGCAAGATATCTTTTTCCAGGGACAGGTCTCTCCTGACAATGTGTCCAACGTATGGGACACAAAGTCTCCCCATCCTTGATTCTTTTTTTTTTTTAGGCATCACTGCCCTCAGGTGGTGGGAGTAGGAGGCCCAGCCTTTGCTCCTGGGAGCCAGAATTTAACCTCCATCCCAGTGGGCTGCAGTCCCGTGCACAACCACTATGCCACCAGGGCTCAGCCCCCATCCTTGATTCTAAGGAGCATTCTGGCTGGACTTCTTTCAAGACACATCTGTTTGTCCTTTTGGCAGTTCATGGTACTCTCAATATTCTTTATCAGCACCATAATTCAAATGCATCGATGGTGAAGAGTATTGAAAGTATCATGAACAGATTATTCACTTAAGTAGGAATAGTTCCGTTTTGTTGTTAAACCAATGTGTTAGTGTGTTAGTCTGGGTAGACTAGAGGAACAAATTTCATAGACACGCATATGGATATAAGCAAAGGGTTTATATACAAAAGAAATGTGACACTAAGAAGGCATCCCAATCCAGTCCAGTACAAAGTCATAAGTCCGATATTAACCCATTTGCCTGAAATCAGTCTACAAAGTCTCCTTCCGACTCACGAAGTCACAGGTCAGTGGGTGCAGAATTCTGGCGCTGGCAGGGGTCTCCCCATGGCTCCTTGTTTCCAGGGCTCAGGGTCCATCAACAGCATGCCGCTCCAGCTTCAGAGGTCTGGCCATCAGGGCAAAGTCGTGTGGCCTCTCAGCCGGCTCCTCCAGCTTCTCGGATGCTGCCATCTTGTCTTTTCTTTGACTCATCGCCTCTGAGACTAACTCCCAACAACTGGGGAAGATAGCTTCTCATCTTCACGAGGGAAACATCGCGAGATATCCCAGAAGTCTCAGGAGAAAGTCATGCCCACATAGAGGCCTTATTGACTACTCAATGGCTATCTCCAGATTAACATGCTAGATAGACTCCACCCTTACATTTCAATCATAAAATTAACATAAGCACATGACTGCCACAGTTAGTATATGAGCACAACAAATTAATATAAATGATACTATTAGCTAATGTGAATACAATGTGTAAGTGTGGCGAGATGATTTTATTATAAAATAGCAGACTAATTTTCCACAAGTAAATGTATAACAAGCGAGGCAATGACATAACACAGAGACTCAGTAAGTAGAGATACAGAAAGTACAGTGATTTCTCACTTCAAAACTATTTCATTGTAAGACATTTGACGTTGACAACAGTAGTAAAAATATATCATCTAGCTGTTTTATGCATTGATAACATATGCCTGATAGGAACCAATGCTGAGATGTGACTCAAGAGGAATGAGAATAACTGGCTGTAATGTAAAGTGACATGTGTCAACTTGATGGACCACCATTAGGTAATGATGTGATATTGGCACTTACATAATACTGCAATCATTCTTCATCTTGTTATCTGATGTGATCATCCTTCATTCACAGAATGTGGACTAATTTTGCATAAATTCTGGTCTTTGGAACCTACCCATGTCCATAGATGAGATGTGGGTTGTGCTGAACAGCTTCTGGCCCGCAGTCAGGTATCTAGGATGGGAGTCAGCTTAGCCTGCTTCCTTCCTCATTTAAAAGAGGGATTAAGAAGCACTCCTTGGGAGGGGGAAAATGAGGAGCTGATACCAAGGGCTCAAGTAGAAGGCAAATGATTTGAGAATGATGAGGGGAACAAATGCACAAATGTGCTTGACACAATGGATGGATGGACAGTGATAAGAGTTGTGTGAGACCCCAATAAAATGATTTTTAAAAGAAGTACACCCTTAGGAAAAGTAGACACACTTCGGGGCCAGCTCCAATTCCAGATAGGTGGACCCTCTCCCCAGAAAAATGCATGACACAGGACACCATGGGAGATACAGCCTGGGGAAGGGGAGGGTTTGCTCAGAGCACATGTGTGCAAACTAAGAGGGAAGGAGTGAGAGAAAGATGAGAGAGAGAGAGAGTGAGCGAGCAAGCGAGCGAAAGAAGCATCCTGATACACCAAGCCCCAGGGACAATATTCCTGCCCAGAGCAGCCGATGGACAGAGAGGACCTTAGGACCAGCCCCACCACTTCACTTCACTAGCCTATGGCTCTGCAGGGGACAACACTGGAGGCACAGTGCAGGAATTGTGCCCGGTCTGTCTGACCCCTCCATACCCATACTGGGCAAGGGAGCACAACAGAGCAGCAAGGGGAGCAAAATAATGAAGTCCTCAAGGAATCTCAAAAACAGACTTTGGGCATAGGAATTAACACGTCATCAGACTCAATTGAAAAACATTCATGAAGATCAATAGATAGTCATGGAACTATTTATAGATTCTTTTTTCATGTTTATATAAGATAAGCAGAATCAACAATCCTGAGGAGAAAGCAATGAGACCAATGGTTTTTCAGGGGGGGACATGATAAGGAGGACATGGGAGAAAGGAAGGGGGGAGCCAACAAACCCAGAGACAAAGGAAAAATTAGTGATCTAAAATTGATAGTGAGGAGGGCATAGAATACCTGGTGAGGTTTGCTCAAGATTATGCAGCCAAGATAAATTACTGAGAGCTGAGTGAAGGTCAAACATGATAGTGGGACAGGAGGAAGGTAAAAGGAAATAGAGGAAAGAATTAGGAGGCAAAAGACATTTATAAAGGAATAAACACAGGCATATATATGTAAATATTTACAAATAATGCTAGGGAAATATATCTATATACATACATTTATATGTTAAGTTTTAAGGTAGCAGGTGGACATTGGTCCTCTACTCACATACTCCCTTAACGGAAGAACACTTTGTTTTAATAATCTGTATTCTGTGATGCTCACCTTCTTGACACAATCACTGAAGACATAAGCAAATGTGGTGAAGAAAACTGATGGTGTCCGGCTATCAAAAGATATAGTATTTGGGATCTTAGAGGCTTGAAGATAAATAAGCAGCACTCTAGCTGAAAAACAACAAAGTCCACATGGAAGAAGCACACGAGTCTGTGTGATCATGAGGTGTTTACAGGACCAGGTATTAGGCATCATGAGACTCAAAACAGACAATCATATTGATGTGAATGGGGGTGGGGGGAGTGGAGACCCAAAGCCCATTTGTAGACAATTGGACATCCCCTCACAGGAGGGTCACAAGGAAAGGGTGAGCCAGTCAGGGTGCAGCATAGCATCAATGTAACACATAACATTCCTCTAGTTCTTTAAGGCTTGCCCCCCCCACTATCATGACCCCAGTTCTACCTTACAAATCCAGCTAGAGCAGAGCATTTACACTGGTACAGTGTAATCCAGGACAGACAGCCCCCTCAGGAACAGTAATGGGAGTAGCAATACCATGAGGGTAGGGGGAAGGTGAGAAGAGAAAGGGGGGATTGATTGCAGTGATTGAAATATAACACTTCCCCTCTCCTTCAGGGTGACGAACCACAGAAACATGGGTGAATGGAGACAGCAGACAGTATAAGATATGAAAATAATGACAATTTATAATTTATCAAGTGTTCATGAGGGTGGGAAGGTGGGGGAGGGAGGAGAAATGAACTGATACCAAGAGCTCCAGTAGAAAAAAATGTTTTGAAAATGACGATGGCAGCATATGAACAAATGTGCTTGACATAATGGATGTATGCATGAATTGTAATAAGAGCCAATAGAATGACTTATTAAAATAAAAAAAGAAAAGACAAGTAAACACCACCTTTGGAATTAGCTTAGCTTCTGTGCAAATTAATTCAGAGAATAGAAGCAAGGTGTGCTGGGAAGGGTCAGAGGGTGAGGTTCATCAATTACAGCTAGTTGCCTTGGGGTTGCTATGGGAAGATCCATGCGAATGAAAAGTTTATCTTGGCTGGCCAAGGTCTGGTCAGGGTCCTCAAGTTCCCAAGGGCCTTAGCGGTCAGGTGAAAAGAAGTTCTTACCATATGAAGAGCTCAATGTGGACAAGGGAAATGTCTATGTTTCTTTTGTAATTTGTGACATTTGGAAAATGTGGGAATTGTGTTGAAACACTCAATAAAATATGTTTTTCAGTCCTAGAGATTGCCTTCTTTTTGCCTCTCACACGGGAAGGTGCTCAAAATATGCCTAAGGAAAAGCTGCTTTGTCAAGGTAGAGTTGCCCACAATGACCTGGATGGAATAAAGACATTGGGATTTCCTTTAGTGATTTGGTACAATTCAAAATGAGAAGAAACAGCTGCAAATATCTATTAATAATTATAATTTGAAATGTAATGTATGAATCTAGGAAAATTCCAAGTCTTCAAAAATGAAAAGAAACACATGAAGACCTCAATCCTAGAGATTTGTTAGTGAGCTGCAGTGGACTGGTATGGACCATTTGGAATCAGAGTATCATATGGTTTATTATGCCAGGAATTACATAATTCACTAAGAATGGTTTTGCATTCATTGTCAAACAGGAGAATGATGACAGCGGCAGGCGTGAGAAGGTGCTTGGCACAATATATGTTTGTATGGATTGTGATAAGTGATATATGAGCCCCCAATAAGATGATTTTAAAAGTTTTGAATTGCTTTCAGAAAAAAGAAAAAGTAAATGACATTTTGAGCTCTATCTTGAAATATAATACTATCTGCATACAAGGAAATTAGGTCAATACAATTATTATTCACATTTATGCATCAACAACTAGAGCTATCATTAAAGAAATTGACCAAACATGCCGTCAAGATGCATTGATAATTATTAGTAATTGAAATGCAAAAGTTAGAAACAGAGGAAGAAACAGTAGTTGGGAAATATGGCCTTGGTGAGAAAGTGAAGCTGGAGATCCCATGTGATAGCATTTTGCAAGACCAACAGCTTCTTCATTGCAAATATATATTTTTCAACAACACAGTGAATATACACATAGACTTCTCTAGATGGGATACACAGAAATCAAATGGACTATATCTCTGAGAAGAATGGAGAAACTCAAAATTAACAGGTAAAACAAGACCAAGAGTCGAATGTGAAACAAATCACGGTTGCTCATCTGTATACTCAGGTGAAAGCTGAAGAAAACGAAAAAAGTCCACAATAACTAAAATAGGACTTTGAGTATATCCCTCCTGAATGTGGAGAACAGATCTGATAAATCTGATGCATTGAACACTAATGCATGGAACACTAATAAGCTGTAGGAGGACGTCAAGAACATCACTCATGAAGAAAGCAAAATGTCATTAAAAAGACAGGAATGAAAGAAAAAATCAAAGTAGATGTCAGAAGAACCTCTGAAACTTGCTCTTTTAATCGTTCTATTGGGCGCTCATACAATTTTTATCACAATCTATCCATCCATCCATTGTGTCAAGTACATTTATACATTTCTTATTATCATATTAAATGTTTTCATTCTACTTGAGCCCTTAGTATCCTCATTTTTTCCTTCCCTTCCTACTCCAGCCTCCCTCCCTCATGAACCCTTGATTATTTATAAATTATTATTATTTTTCATGTCTTACACTGTCTGATGTCTCTCTTCATTTATTTTTCTGTTGTCTATCCCCCTGGGAGGGGGTCATATATAGATCGTTGTGCTTGGTTCCCCATTTCTCTCCCACCTTACCCTTACCATCCTGGTATCCCTACTCTCAACATCTGTCCTGAGGAATTTATCTGTCCTGGATTCCCTATGTCCAGGTCTTATCTGTACCTGTGTACATGTTCTGGTTTAACCAGATTTGTAGGTGGAATTGGGGTCATAAAAGTGGGAGGAGGAAACATTAAAGAACTAGAGGAAAGTTGCATGTTTCATTGGTGCTACACTGCATCTTGACTGGCTCATTTCTTCCTTATGATCCTTCTGTAAAGGGATGTCTAATTTTCTACATATGGGCTTTGAGTCTTCACTCTGTACTCTCATTCACATTGACATGATTTTTTGTTCTGGGTCTTTGATCCCTGATGCCATCAGCACCTCATGATCACTTATGCTGGTGTGTTTCTTCCATGTGGACTTTGTTACTTCTCAGCTAGATAGACGCTTTTTAATCTTCAAACCTTTAAGACCTCAAATGCTGTATCTTTTTCTAGCTAGGCAGGTACTATCGACTTTTTTCATCACATTTGCTTATGCACTCACTTTGTCTTCAGTGATCATGCTGGGAAGGTGAGCATAACAGAATGCCAGGTTATTAGGGTGAAGTGTTCTTTCACTGAGGGAGTACTTTAGTAGAGCCCCAATGTCGGTATGCTACCATGTACTTAACATATAAATGTATGTACTTAGAGCTATTTCCCTATCATTATATAAAATATATATATTTACATATGTGCATGCCTGTATTTAGACTTCTATAAATGCCCTTCGCCTTCTAGTTCTTTCCTCTTGTCCCAGTATAATATTGTACCTTCATTCGGGTTTCAGTAATTCCTCTCGGTTACAAGCACTGGATCTAACTTCACCAGGTATCCTACACCCTCCTCGCCATTGATTTTAGAAAACTTGTTGTTCCCATGTTAATACCCACTTCCTTTCCCCCAGCCTCCTCCTCTCCTGCGTCCCTCTCCCACAACTGTTGGTCCCATTGTTTTCTCCTCTGGATTGTTTATCCCACCTATCTTATCTAGATAGACACACAGAAACAATAATAAGCACACACACAAAAAGAGCAAAAGAAAACAAAACAACAACAAGAATACTGACAACATAAGACAGAAATAGTTCAAGGCCTATTTGTTGACCTTTAGGAGTGTTTTCAGGTTGAGTCTGATGGGGTGCCATACCCTGGCCCCAAATCTATTTTTGGTATTCCCCAGGGACTTCATTGCTTTCCTCCCCTTGCTGGTCTGTTGCATGCCCTTAGTGTGAAACTTGTTCTTAATTTTAGAGTAGATGTAGCAGGAGGGGTAGGGGGTAAAAAAATTTTAGAGTGGCTAAGACAAATGGAAGAAATTATGAAGGTAAAGAGGTGAACAAAAAATTTCAAAGGGTAGCACAAGAAGACAAAGTAATAGAATGAAATGTGCAAAGCTCTAGCATTGGAAAACTAGAAAACAAGAGTATGCTCAGCATATCTTAAATGGAACGAAGTGAAGGAAAAGAAATTAAGCTGGGGATTGTGCTATGAAAGATTCTATGGGCAAAAATGTTGTATGATGCAGGAAGCATCAAAGAGAAGGTGGAAAGACTTGATGCAATTGAACTATTGAATTGTATGATATGTGAATGATATGTCAATAAAAGAGTTGGAAACAAAAAAAAAGAAGATGGAAAGAATACACTGAGTCACTAAGCAAAAAAAAAAAAACACCAACAAAAATCTAGTCAACATTCAACCATTTTAAGAGGTAGCATATGATCAAGAACTCATCTTACAGAAGGGAGAAGTCCAACCTGCTCTGAAGGCATCAGTCAAAAACAACCCTCCAGGAATTGATGAAATACCAATCGAAATAATCCGATAAACTGATGCAATACTTTTATGGGCTAGGGTTGAACCAGGCAGCCCCCTAGACCGGGTAGCCCCTTGCACCCCTTGGCACCAGCCTCACAAGAAGGAGATGAACCACTTGCTGAACTTTGTAACCCCTGCCTCTGGCATCTCACAGAGCTGATCTCCCAAGGGTAAGGCACAGTCTCTACCTGGGCAAGGCACAGAGCTTCCTCTCTAACATTCCGGGAAACAAGCTTGAAAAAAGAGATGATTTGCTCATAGGTCATCTCCCAACCCGAAACTTGCAAATGCAGTACTAGAAACCTCCCCTTTCTTTCATCTGCCCTCATGCCTGTAGCTCAAACCTTATATATGCCCCACTGCTCCAATACCGGGTGTGGCTTCCCTGGCCTAACTCTTGGCCTCAGGACCGCCCAGGAGCTCAAGATGCTCCTGTCTGTCTCTTTCTCTGCTGTCCCTTCTCTTCCCAAAAGTCCTTCACTACCTCCAATAAAGCCTATAGAGGTGTATTTCATCTCTAACTGAGCTCTGTCTTCTCCCTGCGACTCCGTCTCAACCTTTCAATATGGAAAGCACACACTCATCTATGCCAGGGAATTTGGAAGACAGCTACTTGAGTAATTTACTAGAAGAGATTCATATTTGTGCCCATTCCAAAGAAAGGTGACCTAAATCACAGAACATTGTCATTGATATTACATACCAGAAGAGGATCCAAGAGTTGCAGCAGGATAGTGACAGAGAACTGATAGCAATTCAGGTCAGATTCAGAAGAGTACATGGGATATCATTGAGAGGTCAGGTGGATCTTGACAGAAACAGAGACTAACAGAAAGATGCTTAACTTGAGTTTTATTGCCTATGCAAAGGCTTTCGGCGGTGTGGGTCATAGGCAGGAGAAGAATGGGAATTCCATAGTACTGACTTGTGCTCCTCATGAAACTGTAGATGAATCAAGAGGCAGTTGTGTGAATAGAACAAGGAGATATTGCATGACTTAAAATCAAGAAAGGTGTGTGTCAGGGTTGTATCCTCTCACCACCCTTATTCCATCGGTGCTGAGAAAATAATTGGAGAATTCAGGTTATCCGAAGAAGAATTTGGTGTCAGGTTTGGAGGCAGGGTTTATTCACCACCTTTGATATGCAGATGGCACTACCTTGCTTGCTGAAATTGAGGAGGACATGGAACACTTGCTGATGAAGATTGAGGATTGCTACCTTCAATATAGATTAGGACAATATAAAGCAAACAAAAATTCTCACAACTGAGCCACTAGGGAATATCATGATAAACAAAAAAGGATTGAACTGGTTCTGCATTTCATCTTGCTTGAATCCACAATCAATGTTCAAGGAGGCAGCCGTGAAGAAGTCAAAGATGTAGTGAATTGGGAGATGTACCGCACAAGACTTCTTTAGAGTATCCAAAAGCAGGGGTGTTCCTTTGAGGACTAAGGGGTGCCTCACCCAAGTCCTAGTATTTTCCATGGCCTCATAGGCATGTGCAATAAGGAAGACTGAAGAATATTGGACTTCCCAAGAGACAAATAATTCTTTCTTGAAAAGAGTAGAGATGGAATGCTCCTTAGAAACTAGGATGGCAAGATCACACCTCATGTACTGGGGACATGCTATCAGGAGAGACAAGTCCCTGGAAAAGGACATTCTGCTTGGTGAAGGACAGGGACAGTGACAAAGAGAAAGGCCCTTGATGAGATGGGTGGACACAGTGACTGCACAATGGGCTCAGGCGTAGGAACAATTGTGAGGCTGGCATAGCACCGAGTGGTGCTTAGTTTTTTCATCCATAGAGTCATTGTGGGTCAGAACCAACTGGACGGCACCTCACAACAACACCAACAACAAAAACAAAAACTATCCTTAAAGTTGCCACTTCAGTGAGGTGGGTGACATTATAGTTTTGTCCAAATTGCTTCTGCCTTATTTTGGGATAATTTAAGAAAAATCATGTCAGCAAGGTACCTATCATGGCAAATATTCATTTCTTTTTAGTTGTCTTTTCCTCACCATGGGATTCAGTGCCTGACTGATTGGTACAATATGTATATTTCACCCCTTAGTTTTAAATGTATGATAACTCAAAACTTTGGATCGTCATAATTTTATATCCACTTGCAATTGGCTGGCAATACAAAATCCAAATACTGTAGCCTCACACGGTACACCGAAGAAAAGATGAATGTGTTTTCTATAGCTGACAGACGCACAAGGAGCAGCATGGCAAAGTTATGAAAGGTGAGCATTGGCACTTGAGGCTCCCTCCCTCCTTTCAAGGAGTCTCGGTGACATCATGGCTTACTGGTGGACTGCTACCCGTAGGCCTGCAGTTGCAAGCCCCGAGCTGCTCCTTAGGAGAGAGAGGAGGCTTTCTGCTCCCGTGAAGAATTACAGGCTCAGGAATCCACAGGGACAGGTCTACCTGGTTCTACAGGTTCGCTATGAATCAGAATGGCTGTCCTGACCGTGGATTTGGTTTGGTTTATCCCTCCCTGATCCCCAAGTTTTCCTCTCTCTTCCTTCAAGTGGACCCTTGTGACCAGTCTTCAATGCTTGCTTCTTCAGCTCTTCGGCAGCTCCCTGTTTATTGGACCAGGCGCTTGTCTCTTCCCTCGCTGGTGCTCCCATCCTGACAGCACGCCAAGTGTGCTCTCTGAGGCGAGAACAAGGATTCTGCGCAGCAGCACGGACAGGGTTTCTCCTTCCGCTTCCTTATTCCCTTCCCCTGAAACCGTCTTTCACGAGCAGGCCATCATTGACCACAGCTGTCTGATCTCTCCTACAACCTTGAAAGCAAAACAAAGCAAAAAACAAAGGAGCTGCTTATTGAGGCTGCTTCCAGAAACTCCAAAGCACTGTCATGGAGTCGATGACGACTCAGCGACCCTTTAGAACAGGGTAGAGGTGTCCCGGTGCGTTTCTGAGACTGTAGCTCTTGAGACCGGTGGCTTTGCACTATTGATCTTGCAATTGGCAACTTAATGAGGAACTGCTCTACCCCCAGGGCTCCTGCCGAGGCAGCTAAGGGATAGTCAGATACCTCATGGGGTGTGGGTCCTGGGTCCGGAAGATTTGGACCATGGTTTCATGGCACAGCTCAGTTTATGGGCCTCAATGTACTAACGTACAAGTGTATATTTTCTTCTCAGTTAATCATTTAATTAATGATATTACACACATCATGACATTCTTTAGTTCAATCACATCAAGAAGGTATGTACAATTGCTATACACTCAATTTTTTTTTCTGGGCATCACTGCCCTGGTGGGAGTAGGAGGCCTAGCCTTGCTCCTGGAGAGCTGCTGCTGGATTTGAACCACCAACTCTGTGGGCCGCAGTCCTGCACACAACCACTACGCCACCGGGGCTCAGTCCTACACTCAATCTTTAAGCCATTTTCTTTCTTCTCGAACACCTTGATATCAGCTCCCATTTATCCCCTCCCTCCCCCAACTTACCTGCCAGGAACCCCCTCTTTTTCTATTATTCTTCTTTGTTTGCCATATCTTACACAATATAGTATATCCATTCACATACAATTCTGCTATTTGATTCCAATGAGTGAGGTTATACAGTCATCAATGCCATCCTCTAAGTGTGTATTTTTTTACATTTCCCTAGCACATTAAAATATATACATATATAGAAGTTATATGAATTTGACTATTTTTTGGGGGGGGGGCATCACTTCTCTCCGGTGGTGGTAGTAGGAGGCCCAGCCCCACTGCTGGAATCGAACCTCCATCCCAGTGGGCTGCAGTCCCGCGCACAACCACTACGCCACTGGGGCTCAGCCCCGAGTTTCTGTTTTTATAGAAATTCAGGCACATTGCATACATAACTAGGTAAAATTTCTCTTTCTTTTTTCCCCAATGATTTTATAGGGGGCTCTTACAGCTCTTGTAACATTCAATATATCATTTGTATCAAGCATATTTGTACACATGTTTTCATATTCATTTCTAAATATTTTCTACTTGAGTCCATGGTATAAGCTCCTCTTTATCCTTCCTTTTTAAAAATGAATCTTTTTATTGGGGGTTCATACAACTCCCATCATGATCCATACATACATCAATTGTATGCAGGACCTACTTGCACACTTGTTGCCATTATCACTTTCTAATGATTTCACTGGGGTCTCTTACAGCTCTTATGACATGCAATACATCATTTGTATCAAGCATATTTGTACACATGTTGCCAGCTTCATTTCCAAATATTTCCTACTTGAGCCCTTCGTATAAGCTCCTCCCTCCCCTCTTTTAATAAATCATTTATTGAGGGTTCATACAACTCCCATCATGATCCATACATACATCAATTGTATGCAGGACACATTTGCACATTTGTTGCCATCATCACTCTCAAAATATCCTCCCTCCATTTAGGATTCCAGTACCAGCACCCTTCTTTCAAGAAATTATCATGAATGTTCTAGTTGTCTAAGCTGGTGCATAAGGATATAACTTATTATTTTCTTTTTTTAAAAAATTCTAATCGCTTTATTGGGGGCTCATACAATACTTATCACAATCTGTGCATGCATCCATTGTATGCAAAGCACATTTGTTCATTTTTTGTCATCATTCTTCTCAAAACTTTTTCTTTCTACTTAAGCCCATGGCATTAGGTCCTCCTTTTTCCACTCCCTCCCTGCTCCCCCCTTCCTTATGGGCCCTTGATAATTCATAAATTATTATTTTGTCATATTGCATACTGTCCAATGTCTCTCTTTGCCCACTTCCCTGTTGCCCGTACCCCAGGAAGGAAGTTATATGTAGATCCTTATAATCAGTTCCCCCATTCTACTTCACCTTCCTTTCACCCTTTTGGTATCGGCTCTCTCACCACTGATCCTAAAGGGATCATCTGCCCTGGATTCCCAATGTTTCTGGCTCCTATCTGTAACAGTGTCCATTCTCTGGTCTAACCGGATTTGTAAGGTAGAATTCAGATCATGATAGTGAGAGGAAGGAAGCATTTAAGAACTAGAGGAAAGTTGCATATTTCATCGTTGCTACACTGTACCCTGACCATCCTGTCTCCTCCTCATGACCCTTCTATAAGGGGATGTCACTTTGCCTGCAGATGAACTCCGGGTCTCCAATCTGTACTCTCCCTCATTTACAATGATATAATTTCTAGTTCTTTGATGCCTGATCCCTGATCCCTTAGACATCTCATGGTCACACAGTCTCGCGTGCTTATTGCATGTGGGCTTTGTTGCTTCTCAGCTAGATGACTGCTTGTTTATCTTTAAGCCTTAAGACCCCAGATGCTCTATCTTTTGATAGCCGAGTACCATCAGCTGTCTTCACCACATTCGCTTATGCACACCTTTTGTGTTCAGCGATCATATCAGGAAGGAGCATGCAGTGATATGATTTTTGTTCTTTGATGACTCCTGATTCCATTGACCCCTGGTGGTTGGTCACACAGGCTGGTGTGCTTCTTCCATGTGGACTTTGTTGGTTCTGAGCTAGATAGCTCCTTGTTTCCTTTCAAGCCTTTAACACCCCCTACCTGGGATCTTAAAAGCTTGCTAGTAGCCATCTATGGCCCAACAAATCAAAACTCACAGCCATCGAGTCAATTCTGACTCATGGCAGCCCTACAAGACAGAGTAGTACTGTCCCTGTGCATTTCAAATGCTCTCAAACTTTAAGAGAGCAGCAAACTTCATTGTTCTCCTGAGGGGTGGCTGGATGTTTCCTAGCAGCGCAACTTGTAACTCACTATACCCTCAGGGTTTCATAAAGAAAGTACACCAACTGGTCTCTATTTGTCTGGAATAGAAGGAGGAGGAAGGAGGAAGATATAGAAATGTGTGACTAATTGCCTCCAGGAATAATTGCCATCTTTGCTAGGAGAGCAGAATAATTGGATGGTGCCTGGATATGGTTATGAAACGGTGAGGGTTGTATACAGGTATCATGATCAGAAGAGGAAAAGCCAGAACAGAATTTCAAATTCTCCTGGACTACAGACTTGCTGGAGTCCTTGAAGCTAACCAATCTCTGAACTATTGCCTTAAATCATCTTTAAAACTCAAGCCAAAAATACCCTCGGAAGTCTTTAAAGGAAAGGACAATTGAGACCAGCTAGTAAAGAATGTCTGCCTTGTGCAGTCTTCTCTTTTAAAAGCGATCTCTAGGAGTTTGTTGACAGCAGTAACTCAGAAGACGAGATAAGAATTGCAGCAGGCAGGGAGGACCGGCTCATGGGGAGGGGCGACTTAGAAAGAGGAGATTGAGAATGGGTGCGCTATTTGAAGAATGTGTGTCTCTGAATTGCTCAGGTCGAAACTGCTGAATCGGTGCATGCTTTGCTGTGTGTATCTTCAACAACAAAACAAAATGGTAGAAAGGAAAATGCTGAAAAAAAGAGCGGAGTCCAGACATTGGTCTAAATCGTTTCTAACTGTCCTCAATAGCAGGGCAGATATACTCATCATGGGCACACAGACAACCCAAACACGGGAGAGAGTCACATGTCCAATATTTACTCAGTGTGTATGTGGAAAAGTAGATATTAGGGGTAGGTTGTTGAGCAAGGGGGGGGGATGTTTTGAATGCCGTATGGGATATGTGGAAAATTGTTCCCTCTTGTTCGATGAGTGGAAGATTTCATCGAACAGGTGCTATGTAAATGGCAGAAGGAAGAAACTTTGGCTCAATGGTGTGACAGCGAACACTGCGGCATCATTTATGATCTGGGAGAAGCCTCAGAATTGGGGTTTGGAATAAAAGAAAGAAGTTAGTGTTGAGGGTTGATTTGTGGAGAATAGAGGGGATGGATTGGATTGGCAGGAAGAGGCAATACAGGGAGAGTGGTGTAATGGGGAATGAGTCATTTGCATTGTGTAGAGTGAAGGCTTGTGTAAGGTTCTATACACAGAAGTGGGTCTATCTATAGTTACTGAGTGCCTGCTGTGTGTCTAGCACTGCCATCAGCACCCTCTCCCTGTCTAAATTTTGTTCAATGTAGGCACCATAGAATGATGGAATAGTATAGTGGTTCTACTACATTCCATTCTTCTCATGGGTCAGCTCTGTTTACTAATCAGCCCTAGCTTTGTTTAATTATTTGTTATCGTTCTGTCATCCGTACATTCATGTGAACTAGTGCTTCTCAATCTCCCTTCTATTGACATTCTGGGCCAAATAATTCCTTGTGCGTTGTAAGATGCTCAGTTTTGTCTCTGGCCTCCCCACACCCCTGAGACAGGGGCACCTCTCTCTTGGGCAACCAAATAATGTCTCTAGCTCAAAGTCATACCCACTGCCATCCAAGACTACATCTTTAAAGGAGCAATGATCCTCATCTTTCTCCCTCAAAGTGTCTAGTGGGTTTGAACCGTTGACCCTGGGGTTAGCAGTCCATTGCCTAGAACAGTATGTCTGGGAATTAGCAAAATACTCTCCAGGGGCAACTTGATTTAAGTGTTGACTTTTGGAGCCTTGATGGGCAGTGTAATTGATTCTGTTTGGGGAGAAACACGGAACTTTCCACTCCTGTAAAGAGTTGCAGTCTTGGAAACTCACAGGAGCATCTCTGCCCTGCCCTATAGGGGCGCTGTGAATTAGAATCACCTCCATGGCAGTGAGTTTGGGTTGTGGTTTTGGAATATTAAAAAGGTCAGCAGTTTGAACCCACGAACTACTCTACATGAGGTTTTCTGCTCCCGTAAGGAGGTGTGTCCTTGGAAACCCTGGGAAGCAGCTGTGGCTCTGAGTAGAAAGTCACTAGATAACATGGCTTTCGATTCCTGATGCCAGTTGAGAGCTGCTAACCAAAGCCAGAGGAACCTTTTTCCTGTTGTGTAAAAGTCCCTTTTGAAAAATTAAGTTGAAAATGTGTTTAAAAACATAATGCTTGCATGTGGATACAAATTTCATAAGACAAAAGGGCTTAGGCTGAAAACCCCTTATCTCTTGTCCCATCCCTCACCTGCCCCATCCCTCCTTCTGAGGGCTGCTACTTTTAACTGTTTCTGCTTTGGCCTTTTGAGTGGTTCCTGTCATGCTCCCCCTCCCATTCATTGGTCTATTTCTCCATCCACTCAAACAAAAGATTTCTTGACCACTGGTCAGATGCCAGGCACTGTTTGAGGCACATGGCGTAGGGCAAGGAACAAAACATGGAAATACCTGCTCTTTCTGGGTGCATGTTCAAGTGAGGGACAGCGGCAATAGGGAGAGTAATTAGAATACATGGCATATTGAAGGATTCCTGGTGGCCTCGTTGGCTACTCATTGGGCTGTTTAACCACAAGGTCAGTAGCTCAAACCGAGTCCCTCTGCAGGAGGAAGAGGAGGCTGTCTGCTCCTGTGAAGATGTGCAGCCTCAGAAACCCCCAGGAGGCAGTTCTGCTCTGGCCTACAGGGTTGCTGTTAGAATTGACTCGATGCCTTTTTTTTTAGTATATTAAAAGTTATAGGGAAAAGTTATATGGAGAAGTCAAGCAGGTAAACAAGATGAGGGAGTTCTTGGGGGCAGGCATGGAGGTTGCAATTCTAAACAGAAGAGCAAAGGAAGATCTAAGTACAGACCTAAAGGAGGTAATAGAATGAGCACGGAAATATCCCAACAACAACAACAACAAAACCCAAACTCACTGTCACGGAGTAGTTCCCTGAGGGTTTCTGAGACCATAGCTGTTGATGGGAGTAGAGAGCACAGTCTTCTTTCTTTCTTTTTTTTTGTGGGCATCACTGCCTCTCGTGGTCGTGGGTGCTACCCAGTGCTGCTCCTGAGAGCCGCCGCTGGATTAGAACTGCCAAGCCCGCGGGCCGCAGTCCGGCACTCAACCACTTACGCCACCGGGACTCAGCCGAGCCCAATCTTTCTTTTGAGGAGCTGCCGGTGGTTTCGAACTGCCAACCATGAGGAGCCCACCCCAACTTACAACCATTACACTGCCACACCATGCCTCCTTCTGGAAATATCTAGGGAAAAACAATGCTGTCCAGAAGCAATGACAGGTGCCAAGGTCTTGAGGTACAAATATATCTACTTTCTTCAAAGAACATTAAAGAGGCCTGTGGATCTGAAGCACATCCTGCCCAGGATATAGCAGGAGATATAAGGGCCAAGACTGATAAGGCAGGTGATGTGGTAGAGCTTAGTAAGCTATTGTAATGACCATAGCTTTTCTTCTACGTCAGATGAGAAACCATGGGACAAACAATGAATGGCAAGGTCCAGGTTCATTTGCTAAGTCTGCCACATGAATGGCTGCAAATGGGGTGGCTTCCAACAACAGAAATATATTCGCTCCCTGCTTTAGGACCTAGACTTTCTGCAGTCCAGGCATCCGAAGGGTTGACTCCTTCTGGAGGTTCTGGGACACAGGCCATTCTGTGGCTTTCTTCTAGCTTCTGGTGACAATTAATAAGTCTTGCCATTCCTTCGTAGGTAGACTCTTCTATTTCCATCTCACATGGTTGCAATCTCTATATGTGTTGTCTCATTTCCTGTCCCTTAGAAGGACATAGAGAGAAGCCCTTGTGGCGTAGTGGTTATGAATTAAGCTACTATCTGCACAGTCCACCAGAGGCTCTTCAGGGGAAAGCTGGGGGTCTCCTGCAGTGAACAGTTACAGTCTCAGAAACATGGGGGCTTGTTGACTCTGTCCCATAAGGTTGCTATGGGTCTGATAGCAGTGAGTTTGTTTGTCTTGGGTATTATGACAGAAAGGCATGTTGCATTTGTATTTAGGAAGATTTCCCCTTGAGATCCTTAACTTAATAATAGTGTAAAGTAATTGTGTTTACTTTTGACTCTATAGAGAATGAGATCACAACTTTTCACCAGAGTCAAGATTCGGTTTCTAGATCTGGCTGACATCTCTTTCTCTCCCATTCCCCTGTACCTCCCTGCAAACTAAGGAGAAGGACAGAGGACCTAGTAAGCAAACCAGGTAACCATGGAGCATGCTTTTATGCTGTCATGTTTAACATGCACTTTATACTTGTGATTTGTCTCTAGGTTTGATTGAAAAAGTTGAAAATTAAATAGCACCAACAATAGAATTACTTTATGCCCCAGGGGATGATTTATAGTGCTCTTTATCATAAAATGATAAACGAACCAGAGACATATAAACTAGAGATGTATGAATGAATTTTGGGGACTCACACTTAATTCTAGCCCCAGTCTAAGAACAATTAGCTCTTATGACATGATCCTGCTTGATGTTTGTCTTCATGAAGAGATTACTGAAGATACGGGGGTTATAGAAAAGTGTGATGAAGACACTAGATGGTGTCCAACTATCAGAAAGAATAGTGTCTACTTTCTCAAATAATCAGCCATCTAAATGTAGCACCAATTAAGCTTACTTGGAAGAAGCACATCAGACTGTGTGATCTAAGGATTGTGAATAACAAAATCCATGTTCGAAGGAGGGAATGGTATCGGACTTTAAACTGTGAACACCTGGTTTGGAGAAGGCTGTTGGTGACAGTGGAAACCTCAAATCCATCTACACATGGAATTTCCTCTGTCTATAGTTCAGGAATGTGAATTGCCTTGTTACCAACCTTGTTACTATCTTAAAGTCAATTATAGCAAGGGGTGAGAGTGGGTGGGTGGTTAATTTAAAATGTAATATCTTATCATTTGGTCTCCCTTTTGACACATTCTAAAAACGTTTTAGTTTAAACAAACAGAATGAAAGAGAAATACACATGGATTAAACCTCTGGCAAATTCCCTCTGAGGATATACCTGGAATGTTAATAACATCGCTAAAGGTAGAGTGTATTATTCTTGATGCACTTAGATTAAAATTTAACTACCATTTGATCTCCCTTTTGACACATTTAAAGTTTGTTCTAGTTCTTAATATTTTCTGTTTTCTTTTCAATTGAGGTTTTTCTATTTGTTTGTTTTTTGTTATTGTTGTTGTTTTGTGGTATGTTTTCTGTTCATAAAATCCAGGAGAGGAAAATTCAGAGACAGGAACTGGATTAATGGTCTCTTGGGGGGAATGGCAGAGGAGCTTGGGGGGAAATGAGGAGCTACAGCAATGAACACAAGAAAAAAGAATGCTCTAAAGTTGATTACGGTGATGATTGTACAACTCTTTAATATGTTTGAACTATTGAAATGTATGACATGTGAATTATATGCCAATAAAACTGTTAAAATGCAATGTTTACACAGGATTGTGCTTCAGTTGCATTTTATTTCTTCTCATAGTTCCAATGCCACATTTTCCATACCCCTCAAAGAAGTCTACAGAAGCCCTGGTGGCGTAGTGGTAGTTGGGCTTTGATCTGCATGGCCAACAGTTCAAAACCATCAGCAGCTTTTCAGGAGACATATTGGACTTTCTCTTCTGGTCAACAGTTACAGCTTCGAAACCCACAGCGAGTCACTACGTCCTCTACGAGTCAGCATTAACTGGCTGGCAGTGAGGATTCTTTGTTATTTAAGTAAAGAAGCCCCCTCCTTGCCTCACACACAAAATAATGCTTTTTCATATAATTTCTCCATATCCATAATTTCTCCATTTTAATTTTTATAACTAGGTAATGACAATTTCTAGCAATTCTGTATTTTCCTGAAATTTCTGGTCTTTTTTTGGGCTGTTGGACCATATTTTTGTTACCTTTCAGCTTTGTCTGTTATTCATTATCGGTTTGGTTCTTCTTGAAATTCATTTCTCGTGTTCATTGAGACCAGTTCTTTGCATGTGCTCCATGAATTCCTTTCCCAGCTTTTGTTTTTCCTGGTGTTTCTTATTGCCTCTCCTCTTTGTATTCTGCGCTTTGTTCCCTACTCCAGTTCTTAACCATGCCATCTCTATTACTGCCTTCTGTTTTGTTTTTTTTTTTGCATCACTGGCCTCTGGTGGTGGGAGTAGGAGGCCCAGCCTTTGCTCCTGTGGAGTCGCTGCTGGAATTGAACCTCCATCCCAGTGGGTCGCAGTCCTCTGCAGAACCACTATGCCACTGGGGCTCAGCCATACTGCCTTCTGTTCTTCATTGCGTTCTCCTTTGGGGTTTTTCTGGGCCAGTTGGCTACATAATCAATCACCACATTCTTGCTTTCAATTTTTATCTTTCAGCAATTTGTGAACTATATAACCAGTTGGTGCACCCTTTTCTGATTTGGATTTATACCCTGTACTGTAAGTCTAATGATATCTTAGGGAATAAATGCATGTGGTCACTCTACCAGAATGAATCAGAGTTACACAACCTTATTATAGTCTTAAAATTCTTAATTTTTCAATCATAAAATTAATGCATGCCTCTAATTAATTTAGACATTAAAGGGGTGTGTAGGGAAATCTGGGGCCACTCATATATGTTGAAGAAAGAGCTTTATATAAAAGTGTAATTGTGTATTAAGAAAACATCCCAGCCCAGTCCAAATCAGGTCCATAAACCTAATATTAGCGCATAAGTCCCTCTTCAGACTCATGAAGCCACATGCAATGATGCAGAATTCAGGAAAATCACAGGCTGGTGAGTGCCAGGTCATGTGACTCCAATGGGGTTAGGGGTGTCTCCAGGACTCTGGCTGCAATAGGCATGGCTCAAAGTGACTCAGCAACAAGATGGCGGAGAGTGTGTGGTCTACCTCCAGGGAGAAAGAGGAAGAGACCCGGCAGGCCTAGAAGATTCATTTATCTTGGTTGCTCCCCAATCAAGCGGCTGCCTGCTTGACAGGATAAACACCACCCACATGTTTCTACTGGAGCTAAGTTGGCACAAAAACCTATCACAGGGTGTAAGAAGTAAAACATAACAGGTTTGCTGACCATCCTCACTCTATAGAGTTTGCTAGATACTTGTTTGGGTCAATACCCATCCAGGGTAAGATCACACACATACAAATTTGGTATTATTTTGTTTCAAAAAAGTTGGATTTTATACATGTTTATGAACTTGGTTTCTTATACCTAATATACACTGGGTATTCTTGCTGGTCAACACATAGATGTTTACTCGATTTAAAAATATATATTGAAATATCACACAGACATACAGAAAAGGAGATAGGCTGCTGCTCTTTTCTTTACATCCTTGTAGGTACCGACATTGCATTGCATGATTTTAATAACTGCATAGCGTTCCAACACTGCTTTCTGTTTGTTGTTGTTTCTTCTTCTTCGTCGTCTTCTTCTTCCTACAATCAATGTTATAGTGAACATTCTTAGACATACAAGGGGGCTTCAAATTTTGTGGGAAAATGGAATGAGTAGATAATAGAAAATTTGCACCAACTTTCTGAAGGCCCCTCATCTATCTTTGAACACTGTGCTAGCATTTATGGATAGAAGTAGCAATGTTGGCTCCATGGTTATGTAAACAGTGATGCTAAGAAATGCTGCCAATTTGCCTTACTGAAAGATTTGCCAATGTACCCTTCTATGAACAGTATTTGAGAAAGTACAACCTTTTAAGGCACGTTTTCTTGAAGTAGCTAGACATTTTGTTTTGCAGAGTTGAGAGTTTGACTCTGCACAGGATGTGTGTGTGTGTGTGTGTGTGTTTAATGGGTCCACATGTATTAGTCTTTCCTTCCTTAAATGATTTTAAATTCTTTGAAGGCATAGATAATGCCATATGCTTGTTTGGTATTTCCCGTCATTCCCAGCACAGGCTGGGCCAACTATGGGTGCGAAATAGATACTTAGTGATTGATAGGTAAACTAGTTTATACTTCTGAGCTAAACAATCTGCTGAGGTCACCGCCTGGAATGAGAGGGCTTGTCAGAGTCAGAGACTAGGACTATGCCCAATCATTAGAAGATGCTCCCACTTGCACAACAAGTTTAGACCCTGATCTGAAGACCTGGTCCATCTAAAGTACCTAGCAAAATCCCAGGTCTGAGGAGGTGCCCACTCACTGGATTGCTATGGGTTGAGAACTATAAGGGCTGAGCTTCGGTGGCGTAAGTGGTTGAGTGCGGGGCTGTGGCCCACGGGCTTGGTGGTTCGAATCCAGCGGTGGCTCTCAGGAGCAGCACTGGGTAGCTCCCACGACCACCAGAGGCAGTGATGCCCTCCCCCCCCAAATAAAGAAAAAGAGAATTATAGAGTGACCAGATTTTAAGTGGGACACCATTGACCAGGGTGAGGGAGGGGTGTTTCTTCATTAAAAATTTGGTCTATATGGAGCAACAAAAATTTTCATAGACTGCAAAAATAGTATTGTAATATAATTATTTAATTTTAAAACACCCCAGGAGGTGGGAGAAAGTTTTAAAAAGCGGGATGTCTGGCCACCTTAGACTAATTCAATGACAGTGAGTCTTGTTTTGGTTTTGTGGAGTCTCTGGGTGGCACAATTGGTGAAACTCTGAACTCCTATTGGGCAGGTTTGAGGTTTGAACCCACCCAGACATGCCCCAGAAGAACAGTCTGACCATCTGCTTCTGGAAGGTCATTGTCAAGGTCTGCAGCATGTGGCGTTGCCATGGGTTGGAATTGACCCAAGGGTAACAAGTTTGATCTTTTTGATTTGTTGCTATTGTTTAATGAGAGACTGGTCTTGGGGCTAAGGTCAAGCGTTCAGGCAGAGAACCCACAAATCATTTTCTGGTGGAGTCAGAAATCCATGAGGAGGAGCCAGATATCAGAGGCAGAGAGACTCTGCCTTCGGCAGTTCAGGTGTATTGTGATGAAAAAGTCCAGCCTGATCTCAGTGGCTTTTCTATATATTTGACATTTGCGGGGGCGGGGAGGTCATCTTAAATGCGCTACTCGGCATATGAAAGGAGCCTGTTTTCTCAGTACAGGCTTGTGGACACCAGGGGTATTTAATGAATGAGGTCCCATTGTTTCTTACCTGGTGGAACAGAGAACTTTGGTTGCGATGCTGAGGATTCATTTGAGAAGCTGGTGCTGGCCAACAGACACTCAACCAGAACCAGATTCCTGTCCAGATTTTCCCCATGCCGAGGGTGGGGATGGGGGCTTGGGGAACGAATGAGCCAATCGGGGATGGATTTAGAGGATCAGCAAACCCAGGGACGCATGGATAACTGGGGTTCCACCAAGTGCAGAATGAGTCTCAATGGAGAACAAGTTACTGTTGTTAGTTCCATTGGGTTGGCAGCCCTGTGCATTACAAAGAAGAGCAATTCCAAGGCGTTTCCTGGTTTGTAACCTTTCTGGAAGTAGGTCACTAAGCCTTGTTGTTTGGTCTCAGTGGGTTCAAAGCAGCAACCTTTAAGTTAGCAGTTGAGTGCAAACTGCCACCTAGGGGCAACTTTGGGAACCACACAGATGGCAGCATAAAGCGCTGTGTTCTCTCAATATGACAGACCATCAGCACCGGTTCTCTCTCGCCCCTTTAGTACCTCCAATGAAACAGGTGCCATCACTATGTTATCCATGAGGAAACTGGTTCCCAAAACACGCATGACTTGCAGAAGGTTACAGAAGTTCTTTCTTAAGTAGCAGACCCAGGATTTGAACCTAGGTCTGTGTGACCCCAAGCGTATGCGCTTTCTACTATGTATATAGTAGAAACCTCTTCTGGGTCAGGGTTAGCAACTCAGGCTTCAGAGAAACAGATGTTGCTTATGATTGCCAGTTGCGCATGTGTGGGCAGGATGCTCCAGAGGTCTTTACTTCGCTCATTAATTCATTCTACAAGTATGTGTTTGTTTATAGTCAGAAAGCAGGGAGAACAGTACAGGTCAGGTAGATGGGGTGGGAAGAGGTATGTGTGTGGGTAGTGAATAGTGGAGATGAGAGGATATAGAGAAAAGAAGAGCCATCAAATGAGAGAGAGAGAGAGAGAGAGAGAGAGAGAGAGAGAGAGATCAGATATCAGATGCTGGAATATAAGGTGGGGGTTGATTTCTGCCATTTGGTTTTGTATGTAAGGAGCTTGGGGATATAGTGGTTAGACATTTGACTGCTACCGGACAGGTTGGGGATTCGAGCCCACCAGCCGCTCTGCTGGAGAAAGATGAGGCTTTTCACTCTTGTACAGAGGTACAGTCTGGGGAACCCCCACGGGCAGCTCTGCTCTGTGCTACAGGATCGTGTGAACCAGCAGCAACGTCAAGGAAATGGGCTCTTGGGTGTCATTGGAATGGACCTCAGTCTTAACGGGCAACAGCGACGCTGACATCAGCTCTGTGGCGACACTCAGGGTCTGAGGTCTTTTCAGCAGGAGTTTCCCCTCCTTCACTACCATCGAGTCGATTCTGGCTCAGAGCGACGTTACAGGACCGAGTAGAACTGCTCCCGAGGGTTTCTGAGACGGCCTGAATGGAAGCAGACAGCCACGTCTTTCTCCCGTGGAGCCACCGGTGGGGTTGAATTGCTGGCCTGGGGCTCAGCAGGCTGACTCATATCCCACAGCATCCCCAGGGCTCCTGCTCCCCAAGGACACACCTCCCAACACACACACGCACACACACAGAGGAACCACAGAAATGGAGATGGGTATTTTGATCCACCCACATAGGAATGTATGTCACCACACATGGGCTGCCTTATAACATGACAGGGCTCTCCCTAAGGTCACCACAGGACTGGAACGCCCCCTCCCAGGGAGCCCTGCCTGGATTCGATGCATAAGGTCTGGGAAGTTTTTTGAAAGGGGGGGGGAAGGAAAGGAAAGGAAAACCAAACCAAACCAAACCAAACCCCCCTCAGTTGAGTGAAGACCTGAATGACTATACTGAGTGATGTAATTACACAGCAGGAAGTGCTATGGAGTGTTTGCCCATACCAATTCCCTTTATTTTTATGTAGTGCTGGGCACAAATAATAACAGATTGGAAGAAAACCAGCCTGGTTACACAGCCTCTTAATCCCATGGGCAATATGACCCAGAGCAGGGAGGAGCTGAGCTCAGGAATGTGCCGATAACAGCAAAGGAAGCCCCGGGCCTCACCTGCACCTGAGCGATGCACCAAGTATGCTTGCTGCCCTGGGGGCTGATACTTGACAGCTCCCCAGTCAAGAGGTTGGCAGCTGGGGGTGAGGGGAAGGGTTCGGGTCATGAGGTTCTTCTCAGGGCATCCGGTGCCGGGGCACACAAGCCTGGGAATGCAGGGGACTGGTGAGGAGGAACTCTGAGGGCACGGAGATTAAGCGTTTAGCTGCTACTCAAAGAACTGGGAGTTTGAAGCCACCAGCTGCTCCAGGAAGAAAACTGTGGCCTTACAGCCTTGGGAACCCGATGAGAAAATTCTACTCTTCAACAGCGGCTCCCTGGGAGTTGGATTCTACTCCTTGGCAATTGGGTTTGGGTTTATGTTTAGGTTTGGGGGGGGGGGCGGTGAGAGGGAGCCCTAGGGGCATAGTGGACTGTGAGTGAGGCTACTGACCCAAAGTGACCAGATTTTAAGCGGGACACCATTGCCATTGGGGGTGGGGAGGGTTCTTGATTAAAAATTTGGTCTGTATGGGGCAACAAAAATTTTCATAGAATGCAAAAATAATATTGTAATATACTTATTTTAATTTTAAAACACCGCAGGACATTGTTAAATTGTTAAAAAGCAGGACATCTGGTCACTTTATGCTAATGACACGTGAACAACTATTAGCCACCGTGCTCTCAGCAGGAGAACGATAAGACTTTGGACTCCCGGAAAGATTCTTGTTCTCAGATATCCACAAAAGCAGATCCACTCTGTCCTGTAAGTTCGCTATAAGTTGGAATCAACTCGATGGCAGTAAGTTTCGAGTTTTTTTGGAGTGGGCAGAGGGCTCTCGGATGGACTCTCTTCCATGCCAAGCAGGGGTGAGGCCAGTGCCCTCCAGAGTTCAGAGAGACCGAGAAACGGATCACCAGGTTTACAAACAAACTATGACCCACATCGGGGCTCACCTTTCAGCTAAATGAGAAACAGGCCTATAAGGTGAGCAATGACAAGAGGGAGGTACAAACACCCCAGTACAATCAAGCATCTGATCCAAAGGCAGTGTTGGCACAGGGAGATAGGTCAGAAGCCTAGAAAGGGATAGGACAGAAGGTAAGCACAGGCAGGAAGCGGGGCAATGCTATTATAGGGTGAGGGGTGCAGCCTTTCACAAAACAAAAGCCCTGGGGGCATAGTGATTATGCGTTGGGTTGCTAACCCCAAGGTCAGCAGTTTGAAACCACCAGCCTCTGTCCGAGAGAAAGACTTTCTACTCCCCCTAGGGGCGGTTCTACCCAGTCCTCTGTGGCGACTCGATGTCAGTAAGTTTGCGTGTGGTCACAAAACAAAATGTCTAGAAATGATTGAATGGGAAACCAATGGGTTCTAAACTTTCCTCCAAATCACCATAGCAATAAAAGAATAAGTCAGTGACTAGAAGCCACACGAATGCTAAGAAGCAATAGAAGCTTTATAAAATTATAATTTACCAATTAATTATAATGTGTCTCTTTCACAAGAGAATTATCTAGTGATTATTATTTTTAATTCTTAATTGAAGGGTATCACAAACATGTTGAATGTAATTGCCATTATTACAGTGACCAGATTTTAAGTGGGACACCACAGACTGGGGCGGGGGGGAGGTGTTCTTCATTAAAAATTTGGTCTATATGGAGCAACACAAATATTCATAGAATACAAAAATAGCATTTTAATATATTTAATTTAATTTTCAAATGCGCAGGACATCGTTAACTTGTTTCAAAGCGGGATGTCTGGTCACCTTACATTATATAGCTCGCTACGTCATAGCATGTAGGATCCATTGGTTATGCTCAACAATTGGTTATTCTTCAACAAGCTTTGCCAGTCTCTTTTGTATTCGCCCCAATCCCCTGACCCTCTCACTGCCCTCGAGTTGGTGTGGACTCAGAGTAACTTCTTGACCACGAGGACCGCAGTCCAATGTGTAACCAGTACACCACTAGGGCTCCCGTTACCCTGGCCCTCGAACTGCTTTATCCACGTTGGCTGCCTAGGTACCACCCCCAACAGTGTGGCAGGGAAGGAGAGGCCATGCTACTTTCCCTTCCTTGGGAAACCAAGCGGCACGCTTGTTGGATGACCAAATAGCCCATTGCTGTCCAGTGGATTCCAACCCCTGGAGCGCCCACATGTTACTGCATAGAACCACTCCATGGGGTTTTCTTTAAGAAAGTAGAATGCCAGCCTTTTTCTTCAGAGGTACAAGGTTTCTACAAGGTACTGGAGGTTCTAAGCACCCACTATTGGGTAGGTAGCTGGTCACAAACTGTCATCAAGGCTCCCGAAAACAGCCTTATTGCTGTTGTTGTCATCGACTAGGTTTTGACTCATAATGACCCTGGGTCCAACAGAAGGAAATAGTGCCTGGTTCTGCACCAGCCTCACCACTGCTCCCATTGCTGTGGCCACTCTGCCAGTCCATCTTGTCCACAGTCGTCCTCTTTTCTGCTGTCCCTCAACTTTAGCAAGCATGATGTCCTTCTCCAGGGACTGGTCTCTCTTGAGAGTGTGTCCGAAGTATGTGCCAGGAAGGCTTGCCATCCTAGCCTCCAAGGAGCGCTCCGGCTGTGCTTCTTCCAAGACAGATTTGTTTGTTCCTTTGACAGTCCACGTTACTTTCAATATTCTCCGCCAGCACCCTGATTCAAATACAGCGATCCGTGCGTGCTCTTCCTTCTCGCATGTCCGAGTGTCACATGCATGCGAGGCAGTGGACAAGTCCATGGCTTGGGCCAGGCGCAGCTTAGCTCTCAAAGGAACGCCCTTGCTCTTCAACACTCTACAGAGGTCTCGTGCAGCAGATCGAACCAGCGCAACGCCTCTTTTGATCTCTTCCCTGCTGCTCCCATGAGCATTGCTTGTGTATCAGGCAGAGCAACGTCCTCGACAACTTCTCCGGCTTACCATTTTCTCTGTCTTCCATGTTACCACGATGCTGTGAGGATTTGGGTCTTCTTTACATTGAGTTGCAATCCATACTGAAGACTGCCCCTGTGGATCTTCAGCAGCATGTGCCTCAAGTCCGCCTCACTTGCAGCCTACAAGGTTGTGTCGTCTGCAAAAAAAAAAAAAAGGTTGTGTCATCTGCATATCCAAGGTTGCTAATAAGCCTACCTCCAGCCCTGATGCTAAAGGCTTCTTCGTATAATCCAGCTTCTCTGAGGAGTTGCTCAGCACAGAGAGTGAATAAGCATGGTGAGAACATGCAACCTTGGGCAGCCTGTGTGTGCTCTTTAAAGTCCACCATAAAATCTAATCGGAGGGAGGGGGTTTCAAAAAGTCCATGGGGGCGGGGGGGGAAAGAATTGAAAAGATAATGGATTTTACCACCCACAATTTTTTTTGGGGGGGAAGCCACCTCATATGTGGTCCTCAAATGGTTTTCTCACTCCCATCTCAAATTTCTAAAGGACAAAAATCTCTTGGATTAGTAGCATTGACTGGTTGTGACAGAGAACTGGGGAGGGGTGACAGAAAGAAAGTATCATTGTGAGTTGTGGGTGAGAATTCTATCTTCCCTAACCTACCCCCCACTTGCACACCCAACTAGCATAGTCAGGTAAGGCCTTTCTGACATTTGGTACTTCATTATCAACCTGGAAGGAGTCCTGGCGTCGGAGTGGGTCCTGCATGGAGCTGCTAACCACAAGGTCAGCAGATTGAGTCCACCGACCACTCTATGGGAGAAAGGGGAGGCTATCTATCCCCATAAAAGATTGACTGTTTCAGAATCCCAGTGGGGCAGTTCTGTTTGGTCCTCAGTCTCTGTAGGTTTGGTTTGTTTGTTTTGTAAAGGAACCGTGGCGGTGCAGCTGACTAAGCATATGGGATGCTAACTGTGAGGTCGATGGTTCAAACTCACAGCGGTTCTGTGGGGAAAAGAGGAGGTTGCGTCCATAAAGTTTTACAGCTTTGGGAACCCTCAGAAGCAGTTTAACTCTGTTCTACATGGTCACCCGGAGTTGGGATCACCTCGGTAGTAGTGGGCCTAGTTTGGGGTCCTAACTTGGACAAAGAGCCCTGGTGGAAAAGTGGTTAAGAGTGTAGCTACATGACAAGAGGTCAGTGGTTGATATCCACCAGCTGCTCCGTAACCCATCAACTGTCTGAGGAAGAAAGGTGGCCATAAACTTCTGTGAGGATGACAGCCTTGGAAGCCCTATGAGGCCAGTCTACTCTGTCTTTTTAAAAATTTTCTTTTGTGGCATCACTGCCCTGGTAGGAGTAGCAAGTCCAGCCTTGCTCCTGGAGAGCTGCTGCTGGATTTGAACTGTCAAGCCTGTGGGCTGCAGTCCCGCAAACTACCACTAAGCCACCAGGGCTCAGCCCAGTCTACTCTGTCTTACAGATTGACTTGGAATTGACTGGGGAGCAGCAGGTTTGGTTTGGGCTTTGATTAACCTGGGAGAATTTTTGTCTGGCCAGTGGACTTTCTCTAACTTAGTTACTGTCCATTCCTGTTTTCCAGACAGCACAATGATTTCCTTTCTCTTTTTTGCACAATGATTTCTATGCTCTGGAGGACACTTGTCTCTTTCGAATTCCTCACTGTGTTTGCTTCCTTTATTCTGAAAACCTTACATGTGTACACTCAAGCTACTGGAGGGGACTTGGGAGACAGATAAAGAGTAAAGTCCACAGGAGGTGCAGTTGATTGTGGTGTAAGCAGGGCTGGAGAAGGAGCCCTGGTGGTATAGCGGTTATGTGCCTTGGCTGTGATCCACAAGTCAGCAGTTCGAGGCCACCAGCCGCTCTGCGGAGAGAAAGATGGGTCTGTCTATTCCAGTACAGCTTCACAATCTTGGAAACCGCACTTCTACCCTGTCTCCTAGGGTCGCTATGAATCGAATCGCTTGATGACCGTGAGTTTGCTTGTTGCTTGTGTTTCAGAGAGGACTGGAGAAAGAAGCCTGAGTGGTGCACTGGTTAAGCATTCTCCTGCTAGATTGCTAACCCAAAGATCATTGGTTCAGACCCACCAGGCGTTCCGCTGGAGAAAGAGGAGGCTGTCCATTTGCCTATCGCTTTATAGCCTTAGAACTCTAAGGAACAACTGTGAATCAGAATGAAATGACCTGCACCTAGCTACAACAACAGAGCCACAGAGGCCCAGGGTGGACCTAATTGGGGTGAGTTGGTGTTGCTCAGCAGTCTCCCCATGTGTGGGAGGCGGGTAGTCCCCGCCCTCTGGGTCCCGTCCACACTACCCTCCGTCTCTGCTTAACTATGAATTCGAGGCAGCGCGCCACGCACTGACGCTCGGACCCGACAGGGAGGCTGGCAGTGGCTTGGCAGGTGGGCATGGAGCAGGGAGCTGGGTGGGGGAGTGGGGCGGAGGTATTATGGAGTGGCGTTGACAGTAGCCAGTAGCAGTTTGGGGCAGGGGTGGCAGGGGCGGAGAACCGATGCCCATCGACCAATGGAGAGCAAGCAACTACTGGAGCGACCTGGTGACGTAAGGAGCGTTCCATTCGGCCAGCGGTGGGCGGCTGCCACAGCTGGTTTAGGGCCCCGATCATTGGGGCCCCTTGACAGGAGGAGGCTGCCTCCCGGATGGGGAGGACAAGTCGCTACCCCGTTTGAGGGCCACCAGGATCCCCAGGGACAGGCCACTTTCCGCCCGCTGTCCTCGGCCGAGTTCGGGCTCCCTCTTCAGGTAACGAGGGGATAGGGGCGGGGGGGACGGCACTCGGGTTCTGCCGCGTGGCAGGGTACCCCCCCCACCCCGGGTTCCACCAGCATCAGGGGGGCGTTGGCACTGTCCTTGTCAACTCTGCAGCCCCGAGCCTCCCGGTCCAGGGTGCCTACACGTGGCGGCTGTGTGTGTGCGGGTGGCCGTGGCGTGCGTCCCAGCCTCCCGGGGCGGTGGTCCGCGGCGTGGCGGGCGGCAGGGCGGGCCCACCGCGGCCGCGCCTGGCCCCGGCCTTGGGCACCTCGCGGCTCGGTCTTTGGGCGGCGGCGGAATCTGATCTTTGTTCTCGAGGCCCTGCTCCCCCTTCCTGATCTCGCTTCTCCCCGCTGGGCCGGTTGATCGGGGGAGATTGTTTTCCAGGCTAGTTTCACACAAAGGAAGTGCTCTCGGCACCTCTGGGCCCCCTCCCCTGGTCCCAGCCCTGGCTGCGCTCGCTGCCCGCTGGCCGCACGTCCTCTGGGGGCAGCCCTGCCCGCTCCAGCCCGGCCAGGCTCTCCAGTCGGCCGACGGTCCTCCATCGGACTGCAGGCTTCCGCCTCCTGGCCAGCGTGGGGCATATGGAGGCAGCGAATAGAGGCTCGGGCACCACACCTGAGCAGGGACCGAGAAAACCCCGCCTGGTAAATCAGGCTGCTGAGTGAGGATCGTACTTAGCACCCCCCGGACGGTCCCAGAAAACACCTTTAGGACTTTTTCTAGCTCATTCCGTTCCAGGCGCGCCCCCCGCCCCTGCCCCTCCCACCCCCTCCCCAACCCCCCATCGCTCTCCAAAGGTTCCGCGCCCTTCTTGCTGAAGTCAGTCTATCACCTGCTGGACTCGGGAAGTCCCCGAGGGTTTGATGAGTGGAAATCTGTTTTGAGGCAATGCAGTGTGTGCCTGTGTAGACTGGCTTCTTAGCCCTGCCACAGGGTGACGTGGCCCCTGGTGGTATTCACATTTGAAGCCAAAAAGATGAAGTGGAGGGCAGGGGTCGGTGGTGGGGATGGCTCCTTAAAGACAGAAACTCTGCTATTGTGTTTGTGGTGGTTGTAAGGCAGCAAGTCGATTCGGACTCATAACAACAGTGGGGGGGGGGTTGGAAAGAGGAAAACTGCATCTCACCCCCCACCCTCCACCCCATGGAGTTTCTTTAGAGAAACAGATGGTCTGGGCTTGTCTTCCCTGGAACCACTGCTAGTTTCCAACCACCCAGCTTTCTTCCGCTTAGCAGCAGAGCTCCTAACCACCGAGTGGCTATTATTCGTAGCTCCAAACTCAACTGCCACCGAGTCGATTCTGATTGTGACTCGTCAGACTCCTACAGATAAAGTTGAAGTGTTCCTGAGGGTTTCTGGAGGCGTGGAATCTTCCCAGGAGTGGGCAGCCTCGCTCGTGGACCCTCTGGTGTAGAGCTCTCTTAGTGTGACTGAGAACAGTGTGACCCATGAAGGAGCCCTGGGGTGTGGTGGTTGACTCGTTGGGCTGGTAACTTCAAGATCAGCAGTTAGAAACCACCAGGTACTCGTGCGAAGACAGAGGAGTCTTTCTACGCCCCCCCCCAATAAAAAGTTATAATCTCAGAAATCCACAGGGGGCAGTTCCACTGGGCCTGATAGGGTCGATAAGGGCTGGAATGGGTTCAATGGCGGGGAAGTTTTAGAGTTTGGGCATTCTAGTAGAAAGCGCCCTCGCCTGGCAGTCAGCAGACCGTCTTGGAAACCTCAGCCTTTCCACTGTGTGTGACCATGGACACATTATTCCCTCTTTCTGCTCTTCAGGCTACTCACCAATTAGACCATCACCTAGACACCCCCTTCCTGTTTCAAGGTTGTA
Organism: Nesogale talazaci; assembly: GCA_004026705.1. Lineage (NCBI taxonomy): Eukaryota > Metazoa > Chordata > Mammalia > Afrosoricida > Tenrecidae > Nesogale > Nesogale talazaci. The sequence goes on from PVJH01000674.1 coordinate 63,381, forward strand.
TGATGATCCAGATCCCCAGTGATTACATCGGAAGCAGAGAGGTTTATTTGAAAAGAAATACTGATCCCTTTCTATGATAGGAAAGGGTTGTTTTTGTCTCCCTTTAGAGGATGAGCCCAGAGGGGAAAGAAACTTCTCCCACCCCCATCCTGGGTTGTCCATCTCTGGAAAAGGAAGGTGGAAAGGGTGCTTTGTGATTCTTGACTCATTTCACTTTTCTTCTTGTGCTTTTTCCTCAGAGCGAGAACTGGGACTATTGATGATGGTTGACGCAGCTGCAGCAATCGTTGGCAACGTGATTTTCAAGCTGGGCGCAGCCACCATTTCTTCTGTCTTATAATCTCCCAGCTCCTTCTGGACCAGGATTTCCATCATGTCTGTGATGGTGGTGAGAAAGAAGGTGACGCGGAAATGGGAGAAGCTCCCTGGCAGGAACACGTTCTGCTGTGATGGCCGGGTCATGATGGCTCGACAGAAGGGCATTTTCTACCTGACCCTCTTCCTCATCCTGGGAACATGCACACTCTTCTTCGCCTTTGAGTGAGTTGCTTTTGGGGAGAGTGGCTGGATGGTGGTTACTTTGGGTCCAGGGCGAGAACTTTTTTTTTCTCCTTCCGAGGTGTTTGTGGGTGGCTTCCGCTGCCATCTTGAGCAGCGCCTATAGATAATACCGACTGTACCTCATTGTGTCTGCCAAAAACTTGGTCTTTCCTCCAAAGATTAAGATCTTTGATACCAGTTGTCCAGCTCTGATTTGGTGCTATCACTCACAAACTTTGGGAAACAAGAGTGTTTGCCTGTATATTCTCTGAAGCGGTTTCAAAAGTTTGTGGGAAAAAAGAAGTCAGAGATAATGGAATTTTTCCACAATGTTTTAAAAATTATCATTAAATACTTTATTGGGGGCTCTTATATCTCTCATCACAATCCATACATTCATCCATTGTGTAAAACACATTTGTACATATGTTGCCATCATCATTTCAAAGCATTGTCTTTCTACTTGAGCCCTTGATATCAGCTCCTCATCTCTGCCCTCCCCGCCCTCTCCCACCCACCCCAAGAATTATTGATGTCATATATTATTATTTTTATATCTTTCATCCTCCTCTGTCACCCTTTACCCACTTTTCTGCTGTTTGTCCCCTTCCACAATGTTTTTGAAGCCTCTCTTCTTTTGTAGCCCTCACTTTTTGGTTCATCTTTATTTCTACTCTGCTCTCCCCCAGTGCTGAGTGTTAAATTATCTCTTGCTTATCCCCTACAAACCAAGACCTCACTGTCATAATTCCCCTCAACTCTACGCACCCTTACCGTACTCCGTGTTTCACTTCCTCAAGGCTCAGCTTGTAGCTAGCTGTTGGATTGAAAAGTCAGCTACATTGGGAACTACAGACTGGGCCTTCTGCCGTGGCTATGCCATGGACTTGCTATGTGCCTAACACAGAGGTACTTGTTCAATGTGAAGTGCTCTTTCTTTGTGTTAGAATTGCTCAACAGAAACAACTCTCTATTCTGTGTGTCTGCTACTGGCCTGGGAGTTGTTTTTTTCCATGAAGCAATACCTAGTGCTAGAGTGACTGAAGGCCGCGTAGGTCGCTTCTCAGGGGTGGTGGCCAGTTTGGAGCTAAGGTACTGTGGCATGACCGTGGCATGTACTGAGAATTCCAAGTACTCTAGGGATGAAAGCAATGCCGATGACTGGGAGGAGGACCTCGGGGAGCCATAAGGCGGGGGTGTGTGTAGACTGTGAACCATGGCTGATATCAGCCTGCTATAATCCATGTACAGAGGTGACTTGGAAATGGTACGTAGGAGGGGGCCATTTGGCCAGTCTTTGTGGGTAATGAGAATGAACTCTGATTCAAGGGAGTTCATGCTTGTCTTCCCTCTGTGTCTTGCGATTCCCATGCTGCTGCAAGGGTTCCCGTTTATACATGTGTGGCTCCATTCCAAACAAAGCATGCTCAACTATGTCTCCGCATCAGTGCATGGTGGCAGACAGGTTCTTTCATGCGCTTGCCTTAGGGTACCCTCAGGAAAAAAAAAGGTCTGTGGAACACAGTGGCTTCTCAAGAGATCAACTGTGCCATTTTAAAGCAGAGAAGTCAGCTCAGAAGGGATGGTGATTATTCTTTGTTTTGTTTTTTAATTCCAGAAGGGTGAGCTGGATAGATTTTCTGAAAGGAAACAAAACAATCTTGGGGCTTATTATGAAGAAATGTTAAGAACATCCAAAATTGTATTGGCGGGGGGGCAAAAATCCAGGCAAGTTGCAAAGAGGAATTTTTGTCCCTGTCATGACAAGGTAACTTGCGCAGTCTTCAGGACTGTCTTACCAAGATTTCTTTGGCAAACCTTTGCCCGTCTCCTGCAGACTTCTGGATTCTCCCAACTCCAAGAACATGTCAAAGGCTCATGATTTGAGTCCCCTGAGGATGCCAGAACTGCTATTTTGACATGACGTCAATCAAAGGACACATGATTCTTTGGGGGAAGGGCTAGACAGACGGGAACGCTGCCTTCAGAAGTGTGTGCACCTAGATGGGGGATATGCTGAGGAATCGTCACCTCACATGTTTTATTCGGTTTTTGTTTTGCATTGTAAATTTTTTGTTTAATAACTATCTCTATGATTTCATAGCAATATATTTTGACTTATCCTCATATAACAGAAATACCACAAGTGGGTGGCTTTAGCAAACATATTTATTTTCTCCCCGTTTAGAAGACTAGAAATCAGAAGTCAGGAAAGGCTTGCTCTCCCTTCAACATCCACAGGCCTGGTGTTCTTTGGCGATATCAACGTGTCTTAGAATCAGTCTTCCTCAGGATCTGGGACATTCTCACTGCAGGGACCCTGGGTGCAAACGGTGCCGTTCGCTCCCAGCTCTTCTTTCTTGGTGATCCTGAAGTCTGTCCTCTGCTTACATCTGTCTTCTCATCACTTGCAAATTAAAAGATGATCCTGGCCGAATCCCAGGGAAACTCCCCTTAGATCAGGGGTTTGACCTCAGGAAGGGTGTTGCATCCCCCTCTAATCCTCTCATAATGAATCAGATCATATCGTGCACAACCACCTCATGGGCAAACCATTGAGCATCGAGAACTGGTCAAATCGACACTTCATGTGCGTGTGTGTGTGGGGGGGGGCGCAAGGGGGTACAGTTTGATCCATGACACTTTGTAAGACTGTCAGGCTTTTCCAGGGCGGTAAGAGAGAATGTGGGAGGAGCTGTTTGTACCACACGCCTTGGCTGCTGCTGTTGATGATTGTGTGAAATCTTTGGCCAAGCCAGGCAGGCTGTCGAGGGCTTCATAGCGGGTCTCAAGTCTGCATTGCACTGCCGAGAGTGTGCACGTGTACTTGTGTGTGGGGCAAGTGAGCACATGCAGCCAAGCAGGCAGATGCCTAACATTGAAACCCTCGCCCCGCCTCCTCCTCTTTCCCTCCAAGTTTGCTTGGCTTTGTGTCTGCCTTGCCTCTCTCGGAATGACAGAGCTGAACTCTGCTCTCTCTCATATTCCCCTTACTGCTGAATCACGAGGTCTTTTTGTCTCTACCCCCCAACCCCCTCACCCCCAAGGGTTACATTTTTATGATTGGAACTATTGAAAACAAAGATGAGACTTGTGTCCAGATCCTGAGTGAGTTAGACGTTCTGGGCTTTGGAAACCTGTGGTTTGACGGGCGACAGGAATGTGAAATTGGGAGCTGTTGGCGGTTGGCGCTCTTCGTAGCTGGGAGCCAGAAGAGAGTCTGATTTGGACCTGGTCCCTGTAGGCCCCTGAAGAAAACCGCCTGTGGAATGAAGCATATCATTAGCCGAGTTACTGTTGCACAGAGGCAGGCTGAGTCGTCTACTAAGATAGCACCCTTCCACCACCAGCAGCAAGTTAGTTTTTTACACTTAGCCCTCAGGGATGAACTGTGAAATTGTTTGTAAACTGCCCTGACTTCCAACTTGATGGTATGCTAGAGGAAATCATTTTTGAAGATAGGCCTTGGGGGAGGAGTGTGGGAAGAAGAGGCAGGTGAGAAGGAAGTTGCTATGTTTGCTGAGGAATGGAATGGGGAAATAGAAACCTGAGGACTCTGGTGCCAAAGGCTTTTGACTGGAGCTGGCCGAATCCAGGTCTGTGTGTATGTGTCTACGGTGGTATTGCCACATAGATGCTCTGGGTAAGGGACTCTTGTGCCAAGCCAGTGACAGGCCAGACAAGGGAGAGCAGCAGTCTCTACCTGGGTACACAGTCAGGAGGTGGGAGTTGGGGGCTAGAGGTTTCTGTAAACCAGTTGATCTAGCCTCCTTGTGTCTGGGCAGGCTACGTGGCCTCTCAGGGACAACTGGGGCTACATTTTGATGTAGTAGGAAGAGGGTTCATATCTTGGGGTTCATCAGGATCTGCATTTGGGGGAACAAGGTTCTGCTTGTATCAGGTGCTTATGGCCAATTGTCAGGTGACTTCTAGTTTCCCTTCAGCTGGGTGGCTTTCGAGGCCTGATCAGACAGGTGGGGTCTCTTAATGAAGCCCCTGTGGTGACAGCAGTTCTGGACGAGTGCCTTTGGCTTTAGGATTTCACCTTTCAGGAGTCTAGACTTCTTGTTTGTTTGTTTGTTTGTTTGGGGGCATCACTGCTTTCTGCTGGTGGGCGTAGGAGGCCCAGCCTTGCTTCTGGAGAGCTGCTGCTGGATTTGAACCTCCAACCCAGTGGGCCACAGTTCTGCGCACAACCACTACGCCACCAGGGCTCAGCCTGAGTCTAAACTTTTTAAGGGAGTGACTTTGTAATTCTCTGCGGGGAGACCAAAAAAAAAAAACCCGAAGGCTGTCCATCCAGGAGCCAGTTAGCACCTGACCATTGTTAAGAGGTTTTCAGGAGCTGGGTGTGCTCAAGGCTGCTGTCAAAAGAGTGCATTCTTGCCCAGGATGAGAACTGGAACTCAAGTATCACTGAAGCCTCTTACAACTCTGAGAGGCGACGCAATTCCACAGACTGGAAACTCTGTTCCTTGCTGGAAGACTTCGACCCCATGAGCTCCCACCTCTCTCCTACTCCCACCCCCCACACAACAAAAGGAAAGGAAGGAAGGAAGACAACAGAGAGAGAGAGAGAGAGAGAGAGAGAGAGAGAGAGAGAGAGAGAGAGAATGGAAAGTTATACTTAGGTACCTCCATTCCGACCTACAGCAACCCTATCGGATAGGATAGAACTGCCCCAGTGAGTTTGCAAGACTGCTTAACTCCTTACTGGAAGAGAAAGCCTTGTCTTTCTTCTATAGAAAATCGTATAATGCTTATTTAAAAAAAAAAAGGCCCCGATTTTGTTCTTGGCATGGGCTCTTTGGGAACTTTAACTGCCTATTCCCTGGAGTGCACAAGCCATTTTCAGCCCTGTCTGTCCAAGTCCTGCCCAGCTTGTTCAGTGACCACATTAGCCACCCGCCTGGCCTGGAATGTTAGGACAGGACACTAGCGGAGTGACAGTGACAAACTGGGGGCTGTCCAAATGCTGAATGGCTTTTGCAGCCTTTAGTCAAACTCCACTTTTCCTGATGAAAGCATGGTCCTGGGAAAAAGAGCAAACACAGTGTCTTCTGGAATGGGCGTCCATGCCTTCTTTTTCAGTGTTGTGATGAGCTCACCAGTGGTGGTCAAGTCCTCAGACTTCTCTTGTGATGAGAGTGACTGTAATGCTTGACCTCAGAAGCAGCTTGCTGCCGTGGTCACTTGCTCTTCTCTCACCGTGGAGACAAAATACAGAGGCCATCCTTCCCCAATTGCTGCCAAGCCAGTTTCTGGCCAGTCTCCTGGGTGCTTTTGATGGACATATTGACAGAGCAGTCCTGCAATCCGAGGAACTTCCCAAGCTCTTTGTAACCCTGCTGAATAAATGTTCCACTTCCCCTGGCCCATCCCAATCCTACCTCTTTCAAGTTCCTTCTTTCATCTTCCTTCCTTCAGGAACCCTTCCCAGTAATTTCTGCATGGGTAAGACTAATTGATTACACTGCAGATTTACGAATCTGACAGGTCTTCTGTTTCTGAGTTCGATTGTTCTTGCACTTTTCACTTGTTTTTGTCTGTGACAGTGAGATGTGAGTTCTTTCAAAATCAGGAACCGTCTCCTGTGTCTTTATAGTTCTGACCATGCCTTCCACTAAGCCACACCTAGAGTAGAGTGAAAATCGCTGCGTGGAGTGGGGGGGGGTTCACAAAGGCTGCTGGTTCCTACACTTCAGATGTACTTAGAGTCGAACAGACTTGACTCAGAACCCTAGAACAGAGACCGGCGGAAGTTCTCCCTCCCATTTTGCAGGTGAGGAAAGTGGGCGCACAGAAGGAGGTTCCTTCAACACAAGGTGATCCCACTGCAGCAGACCACAGGCCAGCCCAGCAGGGATCCTCAAACATGTTAAACAGGGAATCAGTTCACTGTCCTTCCAACCATTGGAGGATCGGACTATAGTTAAAAAAAAAACAACACAACTCTGAACAAATTCACTGTGTGACCGGGATGAGGCAGCTGCTACCTAGGACAGGCAGCAGTGGCAAAAACACCCGGTGGGCCGGATGAATGTCCTCGGCGGGCCACATGTGGCCCGAGGGCTGTAGTTTAAAGACACCTGCTCCAGGTCCTTGCTTCTTAATGTTTGGGGTATCTAGTGGTATCTAGGTTATTCAACTCTCCCAACAATTGGAGGCATCTCTGAGGAAAATGGAGAGTGTTCTTCATGGGCCTCTAGTCTGTTTGCAGGAAGAGGGAAGCCCATTTCTAAATTGGATTTAGGAAACACTTTTGTGAGCTAGCAAGTGATCACTACCTCTGTGACCACCCCTAATCCTTGCAACCAAGATGAGGATGACTCTGAGAAAAATCCTTCACGGTGTGCTTGCTTCTTGTTTTGTGACTGTGCATTCCTGATGGAGACACGTGAAATAGAAAAAGCAGATCTGACCATCTGGAGTAATCAAGTTTGAAGGGCTAGGTCGGACTAGATAGACCAAGATAGATAGATAGATAGATAGATAGATAGATAGATAGTAACCAAGTTTGAAGGGCTAGGTAGACAAAAGCCAGATGGTGACACAACAGAATATTGGTGCCTGTAATAGTAACAAGGAGAGCCTGGGAAGGGGCAAGTGTGAATCCATCACGCGCTGTCACAACGACACAATTCTTTGGAGAATTGCTATCTGGATGTCCGTCCTTCCCTTCAAGTAGCCAAGAATGCTGTTTAGTGACTTGGCCAACGAAATGACACTTTTAAGGAGGTCGAGTTGCCTCCTTGGTAGCAAGCTATTACAGAATGGAGCTAAACTTCACTTCCTGCTAAAGCACATTCCCTGTGGGAGGACTGGGTTATGTCTCCTGGACAGTTTGCTCCGCTTTCACAATTCTTGATGATTTTGTCATTCAGAATGTATCAGTATATTTGCAGCCTCTACTACTTTTGTGGTAATGAATTTCAGTGTCAGTCTCCACTGAATACAACTCCTATCTTTTGAGAATGAGTCTTAATTGAGTAGAGTGATCTTCCATTTAGGGAACAGCGAACACAAACAACAGGATGTCCCCCACCATACTGACATCAGTTTAGATGCTTATTTCAAGAGAGAAGAGCCCTTGTAAACCTTTCTTCTCAGAGATGGCTTCACTGGTATTGTGCTCAAGAACAAAGGAGGCACCTTATGCCTCTGGCTCTGCAAGAAGCTAGCTCATTGGGGGGTAATTAGTGAGATCGTTCTGGAATGGAACAACGAGATTATAAAGCCAGTTACTCCAGGGTCTCTAATAATGTGTCCGTGGAGCTTGGAGCAACAGAGAACTGTCCTAAGTGCTTGAGCAAGAGTGTATATTATAATTGCCAAATTACAATTTGGCAATAACCGAGCAGGTTTGCCCAGACAGAGACTTTGAATTTCCTCTGTGAGAAAATGGCTCATCACCTCTGGATTGAAAATGACTCTAATTTGATTAAAACCTGCGCCTCCCGCTGCCGCTGCCCAACCCCCCTGCCTTGCCACCAGAGCAAGACAGGCTTGTGTATTCCCCACTTACCTTAACATAGCAGCCATCTGGAGGTCAATGTTCAACTAGATTTCTGGTGCTCCAAGTAACCTTTCCCCTCAACAGACTCTGAGTGCCATCAGAATTTCCTTATGGGTGATTCAACCTACCGTAATCATTCTGCTTTCGAGGTAGGTCTTATATAAAAGGGCAGGCAGACATCAGTCATATCAGGAAAGACGGAGATCAGAGAATATTTCTGTTACGTGGCACCAAAGGCTCTCATGGGACTCTGATCCTTCCTGCTGTTCCAAGCCTCGTTCATCCTTAGAGCCATCCTTAAGCTACTACTATTGGAGCGGTTTCAAGCAGTCACCAGCTTCCCCAAGAGAGTTCTTCTCTGACCGCTTACAGGTATAAGAGTCTGAATCACCATCACTTGATAATTGACTTTATCTGCCTCCTTAGTTGTTTCGTATGTTCTGTTTCCTCCAATGAAATCAACTCTGATTTCTCTTGTTCTTCTTTTGGTAGGTCCATAAATACTTGTTTGCTGGTTGATTGCCCATGAAGGAGCAAAGGAAAAAAAAAAGATATGGGTTAGAGGAGATGCTTACCAGGAAAATTTAGAAGCAAGGTCTTTTCTTTTTTTCTTCTTTCATAATTGTATACGCTAAGCGGTCATGATCTTACCTGAGGAGGCAAAAGCCAAGCCAGCCAACATGGCTTTTTCTCTCAGCAGGATAATGGCAGTACTTCCATGATCTGAAGTACTGTAATTGCAGCCTTCTTTGCAAAATCTTTTCTGTAACACTAATCCAAGTTGCCTCCTGTGAAGCATGGCCCTACTGTGGAATCTGTATGGATTCTTTTATATTTTAAATGCTTTTTCTAGTTATTTTATTCTTTATTTATATTCATAGACACATTTTTCTTGTGAATTAGGTGTTGGTTTACAGAGTAGATCATGTTTGGCATTCAATGATTCATACATATTCTGTAACACCATTCATCTCACCTCTTCCCTGTGTCACTTGTTTTCATTCCTCCTTCTTTCCTAACCATATTGAACTTTGTTCTTGGGTCAGTGCTCCTCTTTGATCCCATATGGTTGATTATTTGGTGCATGCATCTCAATAGTGCTATTATTCCCCTTACTATAAAACAAACAAACAAACAAAAAAACAAAAAAACCCTCACTGTCATTGAGTAGATGCTGATTCATAGTGACCCTATAGGACAAGGTAGAACTGCCCCTATGGATTTCCAAGACTTTTAACTCTTAATAGGAGTTGAAAGCCTCCATTTTATTTAATATTTGGCTGAAAATTGAACCAAACAATTTAATGAGTTCAATTCCAAACCTGAAGAGTAACCAATGGCCCCAGTCTTGAGGGGGATCCACCAGCCTTTATCCAACCAGCTAGTCTTGTCTCCTTGATGATTTTGAGTTTGGTTACACAATTTTTTAACCACTCTATCCAGGATCTTCAAATGCCATCTCTTTCAGAGCAGTCAGTACTAGTATAGCCGGGCACCATCTAGTTCTTCTGGTCTCAGTGTCACAGAGGTTTATGTTTGTTTGTTTTTTAATCATTTTATTGGGGGCTCATACAAGTCTTATTACAATCCACCCATGCATCCATTGTATGTCAAGTACAATTGTACATTTGTTGCTCACATCATTCTCAAATCATTTTTTTTTCTACTTAAGCCCTTGGTATCAGCTCCTCATTTTCCCCTCTCTCTCCACTCCCTCCTCCCTTATGAACCCTTGATAATTAATAAATTATTAATATTCTTTTGCCATATCTTACATTGTCCAACGTCTCCCTTCACCCATTTTCCTGTTGTCCGTTCCCCAGAAAGGAGGTTATATGTAGATTCTTATCATTGGTAACCTCTTTCTACCCCACCTTCCCTCCACCCTCCTGGTATCACTACTGTCACCGCTGATCCTGAAGGAATCATCTGTCCTGGATTCCCTGTGTTACCAGTTCCTATTTGTACCATTGTACATCCTCTGGTCTAGCTGGATTTGTAAGACAGAACTGGGATCATGATAGTGGCGGACTGGGGGTGGGGGAGGGGGAGGGAAGCATTGAAGAACTAGAGAAAAGTTGTGTGTTTCATCGTTACTATACTGCACCCTGATTGGATTGTCTGCTCCCTGCCTCCCTTCTGTAAGGGAATGTCCCGTTAATAACAGATGGACTTTGCGTCCCCAATCTGTACTGCCCCTCATTTACAATGATATAATTTTAATTCTTTGTTACATGATACCTGAACCCATCGACACTTTGTGGTCACACAGGCTGCTCTGCTTCTTCCACGTGGGCTTTGTTGCTTCTGTGCTAGATGGCTGCTTGTTTACCTGAGATTTGTGTTCTAAAGACACACCAGAATCAACTAGCATAATATAGTCCACAAAGTCTACATCCTACTTTGGTCAGTAGTGACTGGGGTCTTAAAAGCTTGTGAGCAGCCATCTAAGGTACAATTCATGACTCTCTTTTTAACTTTGATTCTTTTTTGTGTAACTTGAGGTCTGTGCCATTACCACTATCTTGATCCCATGAACTAGCATGCTAGGGATGGGGCACGGGACGGGACACACCAGTCTGCCTGGCACTGGGCAGTAACACCCTGTGGCCCATGGTGACATGTGGAAGCCCACTTCTAACTCATCTCTGGGAACCGGAGGCTAGTCCAGAAGTTGATAGAAGGTGGTTTGAAAGGATGACGTCTCTTCAGGTGAAGGCAATGAAGACCTGGCGGGAATATGACGGCATGTATAAAATTAGAAGGTAGAAAAGAGCCTTTGAGCACTTGGAAGGAAGAAGACGTCTTGGTACTTTGAATACAGAGGAGAGCTATGTCTCAAGAAGTACATGGATATTATTATTCCAAGAAGTAATCTTGATGGGAAATATGAAGGGATCTGAAGACATAGTTGGCTGTATTTGTGGTTGACAAACGCAATTGATCACTAAGACAACAGTGATTTTTAAGGTCAATGTTGGGAATGACCTCCAAATTGTCTTGTGGTAGTTTATTCCTGTGTCGGCCTACTGCAATGATGGGACTATCCTGGGGCAGGCATTTCTGATTATAACCAGTCAAGGCAGACACGATGGCTTGTAGTTTGCAACATTCTCAAGCCTCTGCCTCTCTGAATTTCCTCTTAGAGTAGAAAGTACTGCTGGTTCCACATCTGCCTTCCCAGCCACACCCACCTATGAGTGACAACCGGCTGCCAGCAGCCTCATCTCTAGAGCACAAGACAATGGGCCTGTTGTGTACTTGTTGACATACAGAGTGGATTGTTTGTAGCAGGTGCAGAGATAGTCTGTGTGGAGATTACAGAGACCTTTATCCTTGGTGGTGTAGCGTAATCCAAATCGATGTTGTCCTTTGTCTGGTCTTCCAAGCAGGTGTGGGAACCGGACTGAATTAAGTTTGGACTCTTGTGAGTCTGGGGGTAGCGTTCATTTTGGTTCTCTATGGTGGTTCTGCTCTCTTACTCGTTCTCTTCCTTGCCTTTTCCTTTAATTGAAAAAAAAAACAAACCAATTCTCTTTTGTGCCCAAGAGAGCTCTGAATTTACTGAGACTTTTGATTAGAGACTGTGAATCCAGGGCAGTTTGAGACCTGGAAGGGTTTGGTGTTTTCCAATGTTGATTGTGCTGATGGGGTGCCCAGGCATTGAGGGTTTGCTCAGTGTGAAGATTTTCCTGTGGAGCCGTGTGTTTCTCCTGGTGGCCTGGGCGTCCTTGCTAAGTGGGCACGACCTTCAATTCTGACTCATCTCTTGACAACCCGGACCAGCAAAGGGGTCTATGGAAAAGCGGACACTCTCTAAGCCAGTGACTCCGGACCATAACGATCCCAAATGAGCTAGGCAGACTCTTCAGTTCTTGGAAGTTTTCCCTTATTTGGCTTTGAGGGTAACTCATAAAAAGAAAGCTTAAAAAAAAAAAAGAAAGCAAAGACCAGGATTTTGTTTAAAAACAAACAAGAAGCAAGCAAACAAAACGGCCCCTACAATCATCTTGTGCTCTCAGTCCCTATGATCACCATTATAATAAACCTCTCAGCCTAATAGTAGAGTTGGTCTACATCCCGCCCTCGCGCCCCATGCACTTGCACTTGTGCGTGTAGTAGGGGGCAGGGTTTCCTAAAACTCTGGAGGAGCCCCTGGAGGGTTGTTCCACAACTGCAGTGAATATACAAGCCAGGGTTAATTGTTTGCTCTGAACTGACAGCAACTTGCTTAATCTCCCTGCTGATGAAGGAAGCCTTTTTCCTTGGCTTGTTTTTTCTGTTCTCCCTCTGGGCCTTGTTCATCCACTTACAGCCTGCCACCAAGAGAAGCTGTCTGTGTGCAAGGAGAGAATGTGCCTCGGGATCAAAACAGACCCGTGATAACTCACCATCGCATAGCCCTGTTGACTTGGTTTGAAATTCTGTTCCAATCAACAAGTTGTTTCCGTCTTTGTGTTAGGCTCCGGAAGATAAACGATCCAAAGAATGTTGACAGCAGTGTGCTTTGTGTCCAGCTCAGCTTTCAGCACTCTATTTCTCTTAACACATTTTAAAAAATAATTTTATTGGGGGCTCGTACAACACATCACCATCCATACATCCGTACATTGTGTACATGTGTACATTTGTGGCCATCATCATTCTCAGAACATTTTCCTTCTACTTAAGCCCTTGATATCAGCTCCTCATATTTCTCCTTCCTCCCCACTACCCCTCCTCATGAACCCTTGATAATCGATAAATTATTATTATTTTGTCATATTGTACACTGTCTGATGGCTCCCTTGACCCACTTCCCCGTCATCCATCCCCCAGGGAGGAGGTTCTGTGGAGATTCTTGTCATCCATCGGTTCCCCCTTTCTCTCAACACATTTAATCCATGCAACCACCCTGAGGACGGATGGTAGAAGGAAGTACTGCCTGGTCTTGTCCCCGCCTCACTATCGTGTCTGTGTTTGAGCCCGTTGTCGCCATACCTGCATTTTACAGATAAGGAGGCGAAAGTTGGCTACGTCCCCCAAGGTCACTCACTAGTTGCTGGCAGAGCCAGAATTCGAACCCAAGCATTCCTGCTCCCATAAGATAAGGTATTCTTCTCTTAGGAATCGGACAGGCCAGTTGGGGATGAGGAGTTCAACGTACTGAGGAACAACTAGAACGTAATAGAAGGCTCTGGCCATGCAGACTGCAGGGGGCAGACAGGGAAGCATCACTGCAGTTGATGCTGGGGCTTCGGAAGAAGGCAACTCTCAGATTCTTTATCAAAAATGGATCTACTAGGCGCTATCTCAGAGACGTGGTGTGCAAAGTGCAGGAGGTCATTCTTTTAAAGAGCAGAGAGCAGTGCCTGCCAGAGGACGAGTGCTCTGTAAATGTGAGTTGCCGGGATGATGCTGAGCTTCTCACCTCTGGGACTTGAGAGGTACTGAAAGGCTTTGCAGGTGAATGATGCAGAGGAGGCAGTGAGCCTGAGGTGGGGAAGGGTTAGTAAGGAGATACGATTTTCTTGTTTCCTTCCTTGCCGTCTTTAGTCACCGTTGTTGTTGGTTATTGGCGCCTCAGTTCCCCACTCCTGGGGACCCGGGGTGCGGACAGAAGAAAGCATTACTTGAGCAGTCCTGCGCTCGCTACATGCTGGCTGGGTGACAGGCTGTGATCCGTACGGTTTTCACTCGCTGATTTTCAGGAGTAGATCAACAGGCCTTTCTTCCTAGTCTGAAATGTCCACTGAAACCTATTTAGCAACCTAGAGGCATGCAAGCCACCGCTGAGCTAGGTGGTGCGTGCACATGAGATGGGTTGGTCAGCAATCGGACCCAGGTAGGTCTCCATGTGGAAGGCAAGTATTCGTCCACGGAACCACTACTGCCACATAGTCACCTACTAACTCCCCCAAACAAAACCCGAAACCCAACAATATCTCAGTAAACGCTTTGCCAACAAGTCTTCTCAGACTAACAGCAACCGTAGAGTTTCCAAGACTGTCACCTTGACAGAAACAGCCGGCAACATCTTTCTCCCACTGAACAACTGGTGGGATCAACCTTGACCTTTCCTCTGGCTACCATTGTGCCGCCAGGGCTCCTACTCACTTCTTAGCTGAGCTCATGGAGGGGAGGAGAGGAATGGATACTTCCCAGTCGGTCTGCAACCCTGAAGCTTTGCATTGGCCACAAAGCAGGCGGAGCTATCCTGTCTGACTCTGATCCGGCGACCTGACCAGGGCTCAGCCCTTGTTTCTTCTTTCCACTTAGCTCAGGTCTGATGAGTGGGTATGGAAAGCTAGCCTTTGTTATTCCCAGAGTGAGTTCCACCAGTGATGCTTACGTGGCTCCCAGCAGGCTGATGGGAAGGGCCTGGCTTGGAGCTGGGGCATGTCCCTTGAGGTTATATGGTCAGTAAATGATAGGTGGGGGGGGGGTCAATCAATCATTTGTTGAGCTCCCGATGTGCAGAGCAATGTGCTGGCTATCTTGTGTGAATCAGGAGAAATAAAGGCATGGTCCCTGCCCTCGAGCCACTGTTGGCTTTGCTGTGGAGACCAGATTGACATTCTTGCAGCAATCGGAGGGCAGCGGGGTTTTGTTAGAGGAACCCTGGTGGTGTCATGGACGATGCTTTGGCCTACTAAACCACAATGTCAGCATTCTGAACCCATCATCTGTGCCGCAGGAGAAAAATGACACCGTTTGTCTCCGTAAAGATTGACAGTGTCAGAGACCCACCGGGGAAGTTCGACCCTGTCCTATGGGGTCTCCAAGTGTTGGAATCAACTCAGTGGCAGGGAGTTTAGTTTAGGTTGTCTTGGAAGGGGAGGGTTGAGCTGGTTTCTATTCATAATGACCTTGTGTACAGCAGATGAAAAACTTCCTGGTTCTCACAATCATTGCTATGCTTGAGCTTGTTGTGACAGTCAGTGTGGTACTCCCTCTTGTCCCGCCTGCTTTCTCTTTTTCATTGGTCCTCTATTTACCAAGTGTGATATCCTTCTCCAGGGACTGATCCCTCTTGAGTACATGTCCAAAATACACGTGCTGAAGTTTTATCATTCTCAGTTCTAAAAAGCATTCTGGCTGTACTTCTTCCAACACAAATTTGTTCATTCTTTTGGTAGTCCAGTACATTCAGTCTTTATCACCAGTGTCCTAATTCAAAGACATCAATTCTTCCATGGTCTTTTCTATTCACTGTCCAACTCAAATGCATATGAGATGATTTAAAAACCATGGTTCGGGTCGTCTGCACCTTAGTTCTCAAAGTGACTGGCATCTTTGCTTTCCAATATTTTGAAGAGGATTTTTTTTGTTTTTGTTTGTTTTTTAGATACTTCTGTTTGTTACTTTGTTCCTAACAACTCCAAATCCATTTCAATATTTTGTTTTTATCATCTCTCTTTTTTTAAGCCACTCAAATCACAAGTTTGAAGAATATGGGACTTGGAGGTTTTTTTTAAAGAGATATGGTGGTTTCAAAATTTAGTTTATATATTTACACATCCCATCTCATGAAATGATATCGACCAACAGCCTATTAAACCCTCCCTATAGGAATTTTTTTCATCCTTCCCCACCCCTCCCTCTTCCTGTTCTCGCACCCATCCCTGGCGTCCTCATAGTCATCAAAGTGTTGTCTTTTGGTGTATAAACCACATTTCTTCTTCCTTGTTTTTTCTTAGAACAATAGTGATATTAAATATTTATCTTGGTAAAATTGAATGAGTTTGCTGAGCATAATGTTCTTTAGTTTTGTCCATGTCTTGCAGTGTTTTAGAGAGTTTTCTTTGCTTTTATTAAGGGATAAAGTTCCATAGTATGAATGTACCAGAACTCACTTATCCATTCTTCTATAATCAGAGTTTTTGGTTATTTTCTTGTTTTAAGCAAAGATGTACATATATCTGTTCCCGTCATATTCCCGATTTCTTTGTGATATATGCCCAGTAGAGAGATTGTTGGGTCATAAGGTACTTGTATTTGCATTAATTTAAGGAAGTGTCATCTTGATTTCCATAGTGGTTGTCCAGGTCTACAGTCCCACAAGCCACGTAAAAGCACTCCTAAAGAGAACTTTTACAGAAGATGTATCCAATACAACATGTCTTTTGTTTTCTTGACTCCTGCTTGCAATGATACTGATTGTGGATCCAAGAAAAAAGGAATTCCTTGACACCTTCTATGTGTTTTGTATTTCTTATTTTGTTGTTTATTGGTCCAGTTATGAGAGGTTTCTTTGGGAGGTTATGTATTATTATTATTATTATTATTATTATTTTTGGGGTGTGTGTGGGCATCACTGCCTCTGGTGGTGGTGGGCGGTACCCAGTGTCGCTCATGAGAACTGCTACTGGATTTGGACCGCCAAGCCTGCGGGCTGCAGTTCCGCACTCAACCACTTACGCCACCGGGGTTCAGCCCTATGTGGTTTTTTTTATGTTAAATTGTAATCCATGTTGGAAAAGCTGCAGTGTTTGATCTTCATCAATGAGTGCTTAAAATCCTCTTTGTCTTTTTAGTAGGCAAAGTTACAATATTCTCTAATCCTGATGCATGTTTTTCTTCATATATTCCAGTTTTCTCAGATTATATGTTCAGCATACATACAGACTGAATAAGTATGATGAAAAGATACAACTCTGACACACCTCTGTGTTGATTTTAAACCATGGCGTATCCCCTTGTTCTGTTGAAATCAATGTCGGTCAGTCTATGTACAAGTTTGTTGTCAGTCCGGGTAGACTAGAGAAACAAACTCATAGACACGCATATGGATATAAGGGAAAGGGTTATATACAAGAGGAATGCAACATTGAGAAAGCATCCCAACTCAGTCCAGCCAAAACTCGTAAGTCCGATATTAGCCCATGTGCCCGATATCAGTCTATAAAGTCTCCTTCCGACTCATGAAGTCCCAGGTCAGTAGGTGCAGAATCCTGGCGCTGGCAGGGGTCTCCCCATGGCTTCTCACTTCCAGGGCTCAGGGCCCATAAATAACATCCAGTGGTGGTAGAAGCAACTCATCGCTGGCAGGGGTCTCCACGTGGCTTCTCCAGCTTCAGAGGTCTGATTCCATCAGGGTAAAGCCGTGTGGCTTCTCCTTTGGCTCCTCCAGCTCCTGGGACGCTGCCATCTTGTCTTGTTTGTAGTTCATTGGCTCTGAGATTAACTCCCAACAACTGGGGAGATGGCTTCTCATCTCCATGAGGGAAATATCACAAGATTTCCCAGAAGTCTCAGGAGAAAGCCATGCCCACACGGAGGCCTCATTGGCTACTCAATGGCTATCTCCAGATTAACAGGCTAGACTCCACCCCTACATCTCAGTCAAGGAATTAACATAAACACATGACCGCCACAAAGTTCCTCATGAGCACAATGATGTGTTCTGGAATTCCCAATTCTTCATAGTGTGATCCATAATTTGTTGTTCTCCACATAATGTAATGCCTCTGTATGGTCAGTAAAACACAAGGAAACCGCTTTGTGGTGTTCTCTGCTTTCAGCTGAGATTCATCTGTAATCAGCAATGATCTCCCTCGCTCCGTGTCCTCTTCTGAATCTGCCTTGAGTTTCCAGCAGTTCCTTATCTATGTTCTGCTATAAATGTTTAAAAAATATTCTTTTCAGCAAGCTTTTACTTACATGTGATGGTGAGGTCATTGCTGGGTAACTCGCACATTCTTTCGGACCCCCATGTGGAGTCAGTCTCACTTTGTCTTTCTTCAGGTGCCGCTACCTGGCTGTGCAGCTGTCTCCTGCCATCCCTGTGTTTGCTGTCCTACTTTTCCTGTTCTCCATGGCTACATTGCTAAGGACCAGCTTTAGCGACCCAGGCGTGATTCCTCGGGCCCTACCAGATGAAGCAGCTTTCATAGAAATGGAGATAGGTGAGTTTCCCAACCAGCTGGCGAGCTGCTGTGTGACCCCACAGGGAAGGAGCACGAAGGGTAGTTCCAGATTAACAGGCATATTTAGCCCTGCCCTCTGAGATTCTGAATTTGAAGTCCTAACTATGTTCTGAGTCAGGTAAGGAGGTCAGAGTAGCAAAATTCTATAGTCAGCTGTATTACTCTCCATGGTAGGATTTCGTAGCAAGATCCTGCTGCATTGTTCCTAAGGGGATGATTTTTAAAACCTTGTTGAGGGGGGGATCTCACCAACCCACTTGAGATTTTATTGAAAGCTGTAAACTGTCTTCCCATAAAAATATTAACCATATACACAGTTTGGGGTGTAAATTCAGGCATTCAGACATCTACTGAAGAACATTTGGCCCTTTCCAGTCTAGAATCTCTGCTTTAGGGTAACATGCAAAGTGGGAGGGGAACAGCTATTATGCCAAGAATTGCAAAAATTCTAAGTAAGATAAAGGAAGCAATTATAAGAGCAGGACAGAGCAGGTTTGTGGCTCAGGGAAGGAATGTTTGGTGCGTGGAGAAGGTGTTATATTACTCTAGAACCAGGATATCTTCAGGAGTTGAAGCAGAACATCCTAAGGTTAGAGAACACAATGTCCTGTGTTCTAACACTGGAAAAGAAGGCTCTGATAGCCATGCTAAGAGGAATTGAGAAGTCACCAGATCCAACAGTGATGCCTCAAGTTTAGATATCCTGTAACTTCACTCAGTTTCTGTGTTAGGTTGGGTTCTCTACAGAAGCAAAACCAGTGAAGCCTGTGAAGTGTGTGTGTGTGTGTGTGTGTGTGTGTGAGAGAGAGAGAGAGAGAGAGAGAGAGAAGAATGAATTTATATCGAGAAAATGACTCACACAGTTGTAGAAGTGGGCAAATCCAGGCAAGTTTCAAATCAGTGGTTCATGGGTTGAAGGTTTTTCTTGCCTTGAGTAGCTGTAGATGCTGATGATCTCAAGATCAGCAGGAAGACAACAAGCTGGAGGTTACAGATGGGAATGAATTCAAGTTTTACAGTTCACTGATGATTACCAAGATTGTCAGGCAATATGGCAGGCCATTCACTTAAGTCCAAAGAGCCAGAGCTTGATGAGCCAAATGTAGGTCCAGTCCCAGCAAAAAGCAAGCAAGTCTCTCCACCGCATCCATTTTCATTGAAAGCAGGGCACACTCCCTAGGAAACTTCCTTTCGATTGATTGCATCTGGGTAGTGATCTGTGTAAGTATGTTGTATCTTCTGATTGGCTGCTCATGACAGATCCCATTTTGGAGTTGATTACATCATGTTAGGTCATATTGTGGGGGATTACTAGGTTTTAAGTGCCAAACCACCGAGAAGCTTGATCCAGCCAAGTTGACATAAAATCTTAATGATCATAGCATCCAATCCAGATGGAGTAAAAGCAAAGCACTGGAACTTGTAAGACCAAGAATTATGTCAAGAAGTCAGTCTGTGACTAGCCTTTAGTTTTATGAGAGGACTTTGAAGGTGTCTATGCTTCTGTTCTTCTTTTATTTATTTTACCTGTCCTTTTTCCTTAGCTTCTTAGTGAATTTCTCTTTGAAAACTTTTTGCCAGGGGTTCAGGGTGTGGGGCAGGGTGGAGTACTGCATAGAAGTAGCATATTTTTGAACAGTGAATTTCTACAGCATTGTAGTAGTTGATATATGACAGTAAATGTTTGTCCAAAATCTTAAGGACTATATGACCCAGAGTGAATCTGAAGGAAAACTCTGAACTTGAGGTAATAAGCAATGCATCTATAGCAACAGGTTTGTCAATTGGAGCAAATGTCCTACGGAATATAAAATGTTCAGAGAAACCAGGTGTAGGTAGGAGGGGAAATAACGGGTGGAGCTCTGTGTGCTTCTGTAGGGTTTTTCTGTAAATCTAAAACTAGTGGGCACATGGGAAGAAAGCAGAGGCTAGAGGTGTTAGCTAGAATTGTAGGGAGATGAGAGCTTGAGAGAGAGTTGTGATTGCTACTTCTATTCTTTTATAGTCCTCTTTCCTCAGGGTCACGCCCCTGTTTTGAGGAGCTTCTTGTATCTCCTAGTAACTTGTTGAAGTGACCAGCTCTCTGTGCCAGATCATTGAACTGAAGGCCCAGACTCCCACAGTCCTGTGGTGACCCACGCATCGACATATTTCTTGAGTTCACACCTCTAGTTATGTCAGCAAGCTTTCATCCACCAGTCTTCAGCCTGTCCTGAATCTGCTGGGGCTGGGGGCTGGAGAAAGATGAAGACCCGTGACTCTCTCCTCTCAGAGCTTCCCAATGGGTGGGAGGGCGAGGAGTTCTCTTCTTTAGCAGGCGTCCTTATTTAAAAGCTAGGCAAAGGCATCTTAAGGTGATGTGTCGGTACGTCCGTCGTCCTCTCAGGAATAGCCGTCCCTGTCCGTTTCAGATGGGTGACACATTGTTATTGTTTGATTTCACAGCATCCACCTCACTTTTTGGAAAAAGGAAAAATGCTCCATATGGCAGATATTTTTAAAATCAAAGTAAATCGAAAACGATTCTGTTTTTAGAATTATGCTGCACAGTGAGGGTGCACCCAACCCTGGCACGCTCAGCCGCTGCCGGGTGGGGGTGGGGGATGGGCCTGCCATTGCCACAGTCTGCGTGGGAAGCCGTTTGATAATGAGTAAGTTGGGCTTTAAGGGTGTATACCCTTTGACCCAATAATTTTACGTCTCTAAAGTGTTTGCTTAAAGGAAAAAAGTAGAGATTTACACAAATTACTATAGAAGGCTTTTTTACTGCAGCGTTCCCCACCCCCCTGCACATGGGCAGAGCTATTTTCATGCCAGCAATTTCATCTATTATTGCTTAGACTTCAGCATGCTTTTTTCCCTTTCTTCTGTTTTAAAAATCAATTTGAGCAACTGAATCTATTTTGGGGAGCATGGAAAAGGGGACAGGGACTGGGCCTGGGGTGGCGATCCCAGGCAATTCGCCACTGTGCCTGTGAGGAAATGGCACGGAGGCCACATCTGAAGGAGGAGCCGACTCCCCCCCAGCTCCAGGCCTATTGCCACAAGGCACGGGTCAGACATGTCCGACCCTCTAGCCTTCTCTCACCCTCTGCTGACGCCAAGCCTTCCTCCCATGGCACGCTATGTCTCGGGTGGGTTCCATAATCCCTTGTAATGGTGACACAACTCACAGCCTCATGATAATGAGAGTTTACGAGTTCACTTCCAACAGAGCGCTTACATGCACACCCCTGGCGACACTCCTCTCGCTTGATTGTCCCTGGAGTCCCTCTCTACCTACGTATGAGACGACAAGAAGAATGGTAAAACCAACCAATCCCAGTGTTAGCGTTTCCTGCACCTGATTTGCATGCTCCCACCTAATCATTTGATGGGACTTACAGAGAAATGGATAGAAGAGCCATAAGCGTGTAATTACACTTCACCACAATCTGTAATGTTTTGATTTTTCACATGCAGCATCACTTAAACAAAACAGAAAAAAAAACCCAAACAGAGGCAATGTAAATACCCAACAATATGGAATAGTTAAGCAAATCATAGCACACTCACAAGATGGAGTATATAGTACATATGAAATATAATAATCATGGGAAAATATTCAGTGGAAATTACAGGATACAAAATTGTACTTATAATATCATCTCAAGTGTTTAGAGATCATGAATGTTTATCTGTTAAGTACTGTTTGGAAAGAAATATACCAAAATTATGACTATCCCTGGCATCACGAGATCATCAGTGATTTTAATTTTCCTCTTTATATTTTCTGCTTGGATTCTCTAAATCTTCTGCAATAAGCATGCTACTGAAATATTTTTAAATTACCTAAAATTTTAATGTTTTTCCCTAATTGTAACTTTTTTCAGGTTTGTTTTCTGTACATATACTATTTTTTGCAAATGAACAGACTTTCATGTATCTGATTTTGGCTCATATTTTCTTTTCTTTCTTGGGGGGGAACATCACTGCCTCTAGTGGTCATGGGTGCCACCCAGCGCTGTTCCTGAGAGCCGCCGCCGGATTTGAACTGCCAGACCCGCGGGCCGCAGTCCCACACTCAACCACTTACGCCACCAGGGCTCAGCCCTTGGCTCATATTTTCAGTTTGCAATATATTGTGTCTATTTTCCTGGCTCATCACTTTTCTATACTTCATTTTCTCTTTGCTTTTTATCTTGTATTAAATCATTTTATTGGAGCTTGTACATCTCTTATCCAGAAGAGGTTTCCCCACTGACAGAAACATTTTTTTGATGGCTACCAAGTTGGGAGGGAAGAGGAAAGTGAATCGCTAACTAGAGGATAGCTGCATATTAACGTGGGTGTCTGGGAAGACCCCAAACAAAAATCGATCCAAAAGGAAAAAGTCATGACTTAATTATTAACTAAAACTAACTAAATAAGTATAATTTGGTAACTACTGCACATATCCGATGTAAGATGAGACATTCTACTCCAATAAAGAGTTAGAGTCTCAGAAACTCACAGAGGCCGTTCTGCTGTGTCCCATAGCATCAGTCTGTTTAGAATTGACCTGATGGTGGTGAGGGTATGTGGTGCGGTGTACTGATATCTGCTACCCTCGTGGGAGAGTGGGTTATGCTTTGGGCTGCTAACATCGAGGTCAGACATTTGAACCCCCCAGCAGCTCCACGAGAGACAGAGGAGGCCTTCTGTATCCATAAAGATCTACAGTCTTGGAAACCAACGGGGCCAGTTCTCTATCCACCACTGGGAGTTGGAATCAACTTGATGGCAGTGTGTGTGGTTTTAACATCTGAGACTGCTCTTTCCCCCAAACCTTGCCAACATGCAGTGTTTTTACTCTTTGACATATGTGTTCTAGGTGGCAGTCCTATCTGGGTGTTTTAAATTTTTTGTAATTTTGATTATTTGTGAAGTTGGATGTTTTCATCTCACATGTATTTTTGCCATTTTTGTTTCTTGTTTTGCGAGTGTTTGTCTTGGGAATGAGACGAAAAGACCTTGAAGGGGTCCTTTGTCAGATGCATACAAAAGAAGCAGGGTTGTGGGAGGCACACTGTGCTGTAGAGGGTTTAGTTAGGAAATGCTAGTCGGAAATCAGAGAGTCTCAAATAGGCATAGCGGGTTATGCATTGGGCTGCTAACTGCAAGTGTGGTCCCCTGTTCGAGACCACCAGCTGCTCCTGGGAGAAAGATGAGGCTTTCTATGCTCATCAGGAGTGACAGTCCCAGAAACGTCTAAGGGCAGTTCAAATCTGTTCCAAAGGGTCACTGTGAGTTGAATTAGCTAGATGGCAGCGAGTTTTGTTTGTTTTGTTTTCCGAATGATGTTAACCTTCTTTACTGACTTACAGAAGCTACCAATGGCACAGTACCCCAAGGCCAGCGACCACCACCTCGTATCAAGAATTTCCAGATAAATAACCAGATTGTGAAACTGAAATACTGTTATACATGCAAGATCTTCCGGCCACCCCGGGCTTCCCACTGCAGCATCTGTGACAACTGTGTGGGTGAGTAAAGGCAAGTGGGACTCGCCCGAGGGGAAGGCTGACTGCAGAAGAGGGTCAGGTGGGTCACCAATTTTTGAGTAAAACCAATGGGGGAAAAAAAAAAGATAGATTCAAAATCACCTTCGATAGGAAGCAAATTCTGGAATGACTGCGGATCAGTTGTACGTGTCTACAGCAAATTATAGTTTAAATATCCTGGCGGCAGAGTAGTTAAGCATTGAAACTGTTAACTGGATGGTCAATGGTTTGAGTCCATCAGTTCCTCCACGGGGGAAGGATGAAGCTATTTGATTCTATACAGATTCACAGCCTTGAAATCCCATAGAACAATTCTACTTTGTCGTATACAATTGGTATGAGTTGGAATGGGCTTAAGGACAGTGGGTTTGGTTTTTGGAGTCTAAAATTGAAAAACAGAACCCCCTCAAACTACCGTGTTCTGCAAATCTCGATTTTCTGCAGTTCCATCTGTTTCAGGCAGGGCCCACCTCACGTGAGAGGAGGACTAACCTAGTCCACTGGAGGGCAGCATTGGGGAAGGAAGGGCCTTAGAAGAAGCGGTATTTTTGAGCGGCTACCACATGCTCGGCACTGTGTGAAGGGCTTGACTTTTCAAGATTCTTAGCTAGCCCACGAGATAGATGTTATCCCCTTATCTACAGATGAAGACTTGGGGGAAGCAGCTTTTATGGAGGTAGCTGTAATTAGGATGAGAAGGAGCTATCTCGGGTCTGATTCCCAAGCTCACATGTGTTCTATCTCTGCTACTTCATCTCATCTACTGTGGGCCTGTGAGCAGGAGGGGCGAGTCCCTCAAAAAGGACCTCATGCTTGATAAAGTGGATGGTCAGCAAAAAATGAGGAAGGCCCTCAACGATATGGATTGACACAGCAGTTGTAGCAATAAGCTCAAACAGAACCAGTGTAAGGGTGCTGCTGGACTGGATCATGCATGGTTCATTCCGTTGTCCGTAGACAGAGCCAGTATGAGTAAGAACCAACACCACAGTCACATGAACAAAAGTTCATCTCTCCTGATAATCAGAGGAATAAAAATTAAAGCAAGCTTCTTTTGTTTGTAAAAGACTTTATTTTTCAGAGCAATTTTAAGGTTATGGGAAAATTGTACAGAAAGTACAGGGCATTCCAATACACCCTGCCTCCTGTATGGTATTTATTTTATTGTTAGGGGTTGGCTGTCATCTTTTTGGAAGCAGACCACCAGGACTTTGTCCTGGGGAAGGGTTGGGTTAGGGTTAGCAGCCAAGCCCTTCATCATTTGTGTTTACAAATTAAAAGTTTTTATTGGGGTCTCTTACCACAACCTATTGTGACAAGCATATTTGCACATATGTTGCCATCATCATTATCAAAGCATTTTCTTTCTACTTGAGCCCTTGATATCAGCTTCTCATTTTCCCTCCCTCCCTCCCCTTCCCTCTTGATCAATTGTTTTAACAGAGCGACTAATTATTTTTTAAGAATCAGCACAAAGTTGTTTTCTAGGAAGTAGAGGTAAATGATATCCCAAATGTTGAATTTCTCCAAACTGCTGTGCCACACCATCGTCTCCAAGACCAGCTCTGCCCCTCTCCTCAGTACACTTCCTCCTGTATTTGTGATAGCATCGCATGTATAGCACTAAACCACATCTATAATTATGGGAGTTTATTAAGGAAATAACAGGTTACAACTGGAGATAAGGATCAACTCATAGTAGAAATAACTCAGAATAAAGTTTTTGGATTAGGACAGCTCCTTCTTGGCTGCTGCCATTGAGCCCTGCTCAGGGACTGGACACCATTGGACACTGCTTGGATAACTATTGTAATTCTTAGCTCCATGGACCAGCAAACCCCACTGGGACCAGCTTGCACTACCTTATGCTGCTGTCACTTTTGCCGTGCAATCTCTTGCTGTCTTCAGTGTCCAGCTTATTTTCTCTCTCAACCCCCCCCCACCCATTTCACTCTCTAAAGTCTCTAGCAGAGACAGTGGTTATATAACAAGCTCCAAATTAATTTCCAGCCATGTCCTCTCCCAAGAAGACTATGAACCAACTAATCTCCTACAAAGGTTCCATGTACCTTATTTGCATCAACACACTGTCCAATCCCTGTAAAAATTCCACACACCTCATTTGCACAATCCCACCCAGTCATTTAATGGTAGTAACAAGAGCATACATAGCTCAACTGGAAAAGACTTACTACCATGGAATTGATTCTGACTCGTAGTGACCTTGTAGGGCAGAGTAGAACTGCCTTTGTGGGTTCTGTGATGTTTGCACCTTTACCGGAATAAATAGCCTCATGTTTCTCCTGGAGAGCAACTGGTGGGTTCAAACCTTGTGGTTAGCAACTCAATGTGTAGCCGCACACCACACACCAGGGTTCTCGAGACCATAGCTACCAAGACCAGGTAAAAGCGATTAATTATATCACACCTACTAACATCTTGTACTCCTGTGATACAGTTGTTAGAATTGAGCCCATGTTTCTATGAACTGAGTCTATTAGAATTCACTCTGTGTTGTGCCCTTCTACAGGCTTTGAAAAATGCAGAGTGGCATGTGTTCATCATCACTGTATTATTCGGCATCGTTTCCTTGCTCTGAAAATGCCCAGCACTTCACTTATTTCTCTCTCTTGACCCCTTGGCAACCCCTTATTTTTTAAAAATTCTATATAGTTTTATCTTTTCTAGAATGTCATAGAGTGGAAATTCTACAGTATATAGTTTTCCCAGAATGGCTTCTTTCACCTTTTGTGACTTTGTAGTACAACACTCCATTGCACGGACATACCCTATTCTGTTTATCTTTCACCTACCCTTGTTTATAACTTAGAAAATTAGAACAAAAGATTTATAATGCCTAGTCCTACAGTGGTAGGAGTATAATTTGGAACCAACTGTGTGAATAACAACCACGTAAATTCACCAAAAGGTTCCCTGGCCTAACTCTAGGGTGTCAGGACCACCTAGGAGCTCAAGATGCGCCTCTCTCTCTCTCTCTCTCTCTCTCTCTCTCTCTCTGCTGTCTCTTTCCTTCTGCAAAGTCCTTCATTACCTCCTATAAAGCCTATATATTTGCATTTCAAAAAAAGCATATATAGAGCAATATTTACCTCGGTTTATTGCCTTTAACTCTTACACTCTTCCCAACATCTTCCTCTGCCTCCATCATTTTTGGCTGACCTCCCTCATGTTATATATTGCCTCCCGCCCCCTATTAACACGTGTCTACCCTCCAGCCAGTAGCTCCCCGTCCCTGGCTATCCCACCCCTATTATTTGAAACATCAAATAATGTTTCTGTGAATGTGAAAACCTTTGCTGGACTTTGACAGTAGTGGTCTCATACAGTATTTGTACTTTTGTGATTGATTTTACTCTGCATAATGTCATACAGATTCATTCATGCTATGAGGTGTCTTGCAGATCCATTGGTATTTGATGTTGTGCAATATATCAATATGTGTATGAACCAAAGTTTCTTTATCCATTCTTCATTGATGGACACTTAAGTTGTTTCTACCATTTGCTATTGAGCACAGTGCTGCAATGAACATCAGTGTGCCTGTATGTATTCTCATTTCAGCTTTTAATTCCCTAAGATATATAGCAAGTAGAGGGGTGGTTTGTCATAGAGTATCTCTATTATTTGTTTAACTTTGCTATTTATCCTAGGGTGAGGTGATATCTCACTTTTATTTTGATTTGCTTCTTTAAAGTGGCTAATGATTATGAGCATTTCTTCACACAATTAGAGGCCATCTGCACGTCTTCTTTGGTCAAGTATTTATTCATGTTCTCTGATCATTTCATGTTCTCTGATCAGTTTTATTGACATATAAATCACATATATACAACTCAATAGTTTATACATATTACAAAGAGTTTTGAAGTAACCATCACAATATATTTTAGAATATTCTATTCTTTCTTGTACTCGTTATTAGCTCCCCATTTCCCCTCAACTTCCCCAGCAATACTCCCCAAGATACCACTAATCCAATTATTGTCTCTAATATAGATTTACCTTATTCTGGATTTCATACAGAAAAATGTACAAAGAACAGAAACACAGAAAAAAGTCATCAACAGTAACAAACTAGAAAAATCTCAATGGAAAACATAGCAGACAATATTAAAAACTAGCTTAAATTTGAAATGTGTCAATGGACAGATCAAACGATAAGGTGTCAGATTTTAACCTAACCACATCTGCAGTAATCCACTTTATAATATACTCTGTCTGTTAGAAAGGCTAATCACACGCCTGGTCTATGGTCAGAGGGTATTCACCAGAGGTTTAATCCACGTAAGGATGCTGCAAATGAATCTTGGAATTTCAGTGTTTCAGAATTTTCTTTTTAAAAATAATCTTATTGGGAACTGTTATGGATATTATAAAAATCCATAATTCAATTAGATGAGGCATATTTGTACAATTGCTGCCACCATCATTTTCAAAACCTATTGCTCTTGGACTCTTTGATATTAACTCCCCTTTATCCAGCCCCTCCCCCACCGTACCCCCCATGAATTCTTCTTATGCTATTTGTCATTTCTTACACAATCCAATGTATCTGTTCATCTATATTCTGTTATTCATTCATCTTGAGTGGAGTTATACAATTGCTGTTGCTTTCATACCCCACCTCCCCATACCCTCAGGGAATTATTACTCCCGTTGCTATTTCTGAAGGGTTTATCTATCTTGGATTTCATGCATTGAATGACCTTAATTATACAAATGAATATACACAGCTCTCACAAGATTAATGGAGTAAAAATAAGTCCATAACAGTAAAGAGAGGAACTATTATAGAACTAGAGGATAGTTATATGTTTCATCAGCGCTATTCTGCATCCTGGATATATCATCCCTTTGTGCCGCTCTTCTTTGAGGGACTGTCCAAATATATTACAGATGGGTTTTAGTTCTCCACTTTGTCTATGTTCCTTCATATCAATTTGATTGCTTGTTTTTGAATTTCTAATACCTATCCCCATCGTTACCTCATGGTCACACAGACGGTGTGCTTCTTCCATGTGGGCTTTGTTACTTCCCTGATAGATGGGCACTTGGTTAACTTCAAGTCTTTAAGACCCCAGATACTGTATCTTTTAATAGGCAGGCTCCATCAACTTTCTTCACCACATTTGCTTATAGTGCTCAGAATTTAAGATCTAATATTGTTCCCTTTTCTGGTCTTAGGTCTTATTATTTACAATCCTTGAATCACAGGTTAGTGTCTGTTGATTTTTAATTGGATTGTCTTTTTTTTTTGGGGGGGGGGCATCACTGCCTCTGGTGGTCGTGGGCGCTACCTAGTGCTGCTCCTGAGAGGATTGTCTTTTTCTTGTTGAGGTGCTTTTTATACTTTTAGAGAGTAGTCCCTTCTCTAGTAATACCATTACTACAATTTCCCCCAAGTCTGTGGGATCTTTTTCTATATTTTTAGTGAAATACTTTGTTGCACATACATATCTAATTTTTAGTTATCTATATTAACTTCTGCTGTTTGTGTGCTTTAGTTGTGTCTTATAATGTATTGTGCCATGAATTGTGAACCCTCAATTTATCCCTGTTTTTCATTGACAATCTTTATAGTTTTAGCTTTTAAATTTAGGTCTTTGATCCACCTAAGTTAGTTTTTGTATATAGAGTGAGATAAAGGTCTCATTTTATTTTTCTACAAGTCTATACCCAATTTTGTCATTTATTAAAGAATATCTCTTTCCCACTTTATTAATTTTGACGCTTTGTCAATGATCAGCTATCCATAAGTGGTTCACTGTACTTTTGAATTCTCAGTTCTGTTTATTGGTCTATGTGCCTGTTATAGTACCAGTACCAGATTGATTTTGGTTACCACAGCTGTGTTTTCAGATTGGAAAGTAAGAGGCCACAAACACTGTTCTTTTTACTACTGCTTTGCTTATCTGGGGCCTCTTTCCATTCCTTCTAGAGTTGATGATTAGTTTTCAAATGTTCTCTTTAAAGAATAATGTTATAATATGGATCTGGATTGCATTATATTTGTAGATTTCTTTGGACAGTACTGACCATTTGCCAATGTTATGTCTTCCAGTCCATGAACATAGTATATTCTCCTTTGACTCTTTTTTGTTTATTTGCTTGTTTTGGGGGCATCACTGCCCTCTGGTAGCGGGAGTAGGAGGCCCAGCCTTGCTGCTGGATTTGAACCACCAACCCAGTGTGCCACACAAACACTACACCACTGGGACTCAACCCCTTTTGACTCTTATCGTAGTGTTTTCTAGTTTTTGGTTTTTTTTTTTTGTTTGGTATCAGTCTTTTGTTTCTATGGTTACATTTATTCCTAAGTATTCATTTTTTTGGTAGATATTGTAAATGATACTGTTTTTCTAATTTCTTTTTCTAATTTTCTAATATATTTTTCAGTGTTGGCTTTGTTCATATAAAGAAATCTGACTGATTTTTGTGTGCTGGTTTTCCACTCTGCTACTTTGTTGAATCTTTTCATTGTTTACAAGAAATTTCTGAGCAACATAAGATGGCAGCCAGCATGAGATCAGACAATTTCTGAAAACCAGTGCACAGCATTAAAATAGAATGTGGACCTAAATACCCAGGGCCACCTCGTCTTTGCAATATTTGTAGTAAAAATTCATATGAATGGAGTGAATGGTTCTAATGGAGTGGTGGACCCAAGAGCCCTATCAGTGCTAGCAAAATGGCAGAATTCCTACAGCATCAAAGTAGTCCTGCAAGAACTCCGGCGCCTAATGGTGTGTAATGAAAATATGAACCTCCTTCAGTCGCCCAAAGGACAGTGTGACAGCAGTTAATCATCAAGAAAAACCACAGACCCTCCCCTCCCCCCACTCAATTTAAATAGTCTTCATTTTCCGAAGTGGTACATTTTTAAGATATGTCTTGTAGACCTCAAAGTACTAGAAAGGAAGTTTCCATTCAAGGGCAGGTTATCTTCGTCTTTGGGATTTTCTGTGTATAGAATCATATCATTTGAGTGCTGAGCCCTGGTAGCGTAGTGGTTGAATGTGGGACTGCGGCCCATTGGCTTGGTGGTTCAAATCCAGCAACAGCTCTCCAGGAGCAAGGCTGGATAGCTCCCACGACCACCAGAGGGCAGTGATGCCAAAAAAAACATGAAAAAAAATCATATCATTTGCCAATAGAGCTTTACTTTTATTTTGCCAATTTGGATGCTTTTAATATTCCCTTTCTTTTCTTACTCCTTTGGCTAAGAGTTCCAGCATGATACTGAATAGGAGAGATGATAAAGGGTAAATTTAATTTCTTATTAAATTTCTGGCTCCTGTCCCCAAGGGTAAGGCTTTCAGATTCAATCCACTGAGAGTAATGTGGACATTATTTTGTGTATATGCCCTTATTTATATTGGGGAAATTTCCTACTATTTTTATTTTCTTGAACATTTTCATAATGATTGGCTGTTGGATTTTGGCAAGTGGCTTTTCTGCATCAGACAATATGATTATGTGTCCCCTCCCCACTTTGTTTTATTTATATGGCAGAATACATTGTGTGTTTAATGTTGAATTATCCTTGAATACTTCGTATGAATCCCATTTGGTTATGCTATAATATTTTTTATATATGTTGCTGTAGTCAATTGGCTAGCCTTTTGTTGATTATTTTTGCACTTATGCTCATGAAGGGTATTGGTCTATAATTTTCTTTTGGGGTGATATCTTTGCCTGGTTTTGAAATCAAGGTTATGCTCTCTTCATAAAGGCAAAGATATCATTTTTCTTACAATCTGCTTAATTTTCTAATTCATTTTGCGTTAGTTTAGGTAGGTATTGTATTTCTAGAAATGTGCCCATTTCTTATAGGTTTCCAAATTTGTTGCAGTACAGTTCTTCTCAATGCTCTGTTATCATTCTTTTTATTTCTATTGGCTTTGTTGTGACATCACCCATTTAATTTCTTATTTGTGTTATTTTCATTGTATTGTTTTTTCTTGTTAAATTTATTTCGTGTTTTTCCAATTTATGAATCTTTTCAAGAACTAATATCTAGTCTTGTGGATTCTTTCCATTGCTTTTCTGTTGAGTGTTGCATGCTTTGTGCTCTAATCTTTATCATTTTTCTCATGACAAGGCTTATTATATTGCTTTTTAAAAAAAATCTGGAGATATTGGGTTAAGGTGCTAATCTGATTCTTTCTCCTTTTAAAAAAGTATTGTCATGTTTTGCTTTTGTCTCTCCTTTTTTTTTTGCTTTTTTTTGGGGGGGCATCACTGCTGTCTGGTGGTGGGAGTAGGAGGCCCAGCCTTGCTGCTAGATTTGAACCTCCAACCCATTGTCTCTCCTTTTGTGAAGAATGCATATATGACTATAAATTGCCCACTGAGTACTGGCTCTTCAGTCTCCCAAAGATTTTCATATGTTGTGCTTTCTTTCTTATTTGATTCAAGGAACATTTCAATTTCATTTTTATTTTATCTATTCTCATCCTATAGTTATTATTTCTTTCATTGTTTATAATCATGATATCATTTCAAATTTCATGTGTTTGAATTTTTTGCCCCTTTACCTTTCTATAGTTGATTTGTAATTTTTGGTGTTTATGACACAAGTGAATTTTTTTATAAAGGATAGAAGAAGCTTCAGGTTTTATATTTAACTGAACACAGGACTGCACCCCTACATATGGGGACCTGAGGCAGAAAGAAAGGGGGGATTTCTAATTTTGCAGCAGTGTGATCTGAGATAATTTGCAGCATTTCAATGTTTTAAAATTTATTATGACTTGCTTTGCTTTGTGGCGTAATATATGGCCTCTTCTGGAGAATGTTCCATGTGTGCTGGAAAATAAAGCTTGTGTTATTGTTGGGCGGAGTCTTCTAGATATGTTTATGAGGTCACATTAGCCGATTGTATTGTTTAGTTTTATGTCTTTGTTGAGTTTCTTTCTAGTTCTGCTCTTTATCAAATGTGATATATTAAGGTCTCCTACTATTATTGTAGAGTTATATATTTCTCTCTTCAATTTTATTAGAGATCAATTTATGTGTTTTGAGGCTCTTTCATTGGGCGCATAGATATTAAAAAACCTCCCAGTAGGTGTAATAGAGAATGGGAGGGTGTACACAGCTTTCATCTGCTCTCTGCTGGTGTTGTGCAGTTCAGGGCAAGTTTGGCTGCTGTGAGCTGCTGTCTGTTTTTGATCAGATAGCACAGGAGCAAGTAGTGACCCTCGTCTAGTAGGTAGAATTGCAGAAGGCATGGATGTGGCAAGTTGTGTGGGTAAGCTTGCTGTCTCCCTTTGGGTGAGAGAAAGCAAACCAACAAAATATTTTAAAAAGAGGGGGGCTGAGCCCCGGTGGCGTATTGGTTGTGCGCGGGACTGGGGCCTACTGGGATGGAGGTTCAATTCCAGCTCCACAGGAGCAAAGGCTGGACCTCCTAATACCACCGCCAGAGGGCAGTGATGCCAAAAAAAGCCCCCCCAAAAGATATAAAAAAGGAAATAATAAAGAAAAAACAGTAAGCGGGGGAAAGTAGGCAATCAATAGGAAAACAATAAAACAAAAAATCAAGTGCAGGAAACCAGGAAAACAAATAGTAAGGGAAAGGAAATTAAAAAATAAATTCATAAATAAAAAGAAATAAGGGAAAGGAAAATAAAAACGGGGTGGCAAAAAAAATAATAATACCCTGCAATCAACAACACTAAGGAGGGCAGAAACAGAAAACATTGTGGGGGGGGGGGGTTGGGAAACTAAAAAGAAAAAAAGAAGGAAGGGCGGGAGAGGGAAGCAGAAATAGAAAAAAAATAAAATAGAGAACATATTAAAAATCAGGGAAGAAGAGACAGAGAAAGGAGAATGCCTTAGAGAGCGGGGCACCCAGTAAGGGTTGAGTGCCTTTTGCCAGCCAAGGAGCTCCTGGTATGGGCAGATGAGAGGTGCGGGGGTTGGATGCCTGGTCCTACACAGAGTTCCTGCTGTCCTAGTGTTGTCTGGGGTCAGGGCCCCTGATATGCAGGTAGTTTGTGCAGGCTCAGAGGGCCATTGCGATTAGGGTGTTTGTTCCCAAAGGGAACTCTTTTGGGCTCAGAAGGCAGCTGGGAATAGGGTGGTGATTATAGGAGTTCTTGTCTGGCCAGATTTGGCCAGGGACAGACCATTTGTTTAGCACTGGGCGTTCTGCTAGTCTGAGGTGGAGTTCATGCATATCCAAACAAGAGGTGTGGCACCAGGGGCCCGATCCAGGAGGGCAGGATGTGTCACTGGTCACTGAGTGGGTCAGGGTGGGGCCTTGCTGTACTTCTGGTCACCAGGAGATGATAGGGTGCTAGGGGAGGAGCCCCTCGTTCTATTTCCAGCCACAGGTGTGAGCTCGTTTCCTGTCTGGCTGATGTCCCGATGAAAGGCCGCTTGCAAAAGTTCAAGAGGGCTGACCTGAGTCAGGCTAGTTGGCATTTATCACAGCTGCTCTGTGTCTCAGTCAGGTTCTCATCTGAGTTGGTGTTTAGTTCACTTCTTTATCCTGTTCTTTGAAGTTCAGGGTTCTAGAATTGTCCTCCGTATCTGTTTCACTGGTCTTTCTTGTCTGTTGTAGATGCCTAGGCTGCCATTTTACTAGAAGCCCCTCTCCCACTATTCAATTTTCCCAGTTTTCTTGGCTATTTCCACCCATAGAAATGGAACTAGCAAAGGAAATTTGACAAAGGAGCCTGGTGACTTTATTGGTTCTGTCTTGGTCTGCTAATCACAGGGTCAGCAGTTTGAATCCACCAGATGCTCTGTGAGAGGAAGATGAGGTTTTCTGTTCCTGGAAACTCCAGGGAGCAGTTCTGCACTTCCTGGTAGGGTCACTTTGAGTCACAATCCACTGATGGCAGCGGATGTGGTCTTTTGGTTTTATTCTACCAGGTGTCAGTACATCCACCTCTTCAATTTTTTTATCTGGAAAAACAAAGAATGGGCTATTAATGTAACCATTCAGTGATTTAGTTTTCACATCTAAATGGGGACAAGAATATCCCCTTTTGCTCAACTTTCATTGTGATTGCAGGAATGAAAGAAGAAGGATCTAAAAACATAAAAAGTAGAAACCGGGGGACAGCACTAGCGACACGGTGTGGGAAGTGTGGCTGACTTGACCCCATCGCAGTGGGGCAAAACACTCAGGGCAAGCAACAGAGCAGCAAAGGGAGCAAAGTGATGAAATCTCCAGAAAATACAAAAATAGACTCTGGGGACAGAGTGTGGCACTCCGTCAGAAGAGGCTGGAAAACACTCCTAAAAGTCAAAAAAACAAACCTGGAACTATTTATAAGCTTTTTCTTTTTTGTCATTGGCTTTTTGTTCTAATTTGCTGTTGTTGTTTTGTTGACTTTTGTCTTCCTTTGTTGTTTTGTTTGACTTTGCCTGTTTTATTGCACTTAGTAATGTCTCTGCATATCTATCTAGGTAAGAAAGGCAGGCTAAAAACTTCAGAGGTGAAAACATTGGGACTGACGGTTGTGGGGGAGGACATGGGAGGTGGGAGAAAGGAAGGGGGTGGTCAATCAACCCAGGAACAAGGTATCAACAGGTGAACTAAAATCAATGGAGAGAAGGGTGTAGGATGCCTATTGGGGCTTAATCAAGGACATTGTAACACCGAGGAATTACTAAACCCGAATGAAGACTGAACATGATAGTGGGACAGGAGGAAAGTTAGAGGAAATAGAGAAAAGAAATAGGAGGCAAAGGACATTTATAGAGGTCTAAATATAGACATGTATATATGTAAATGTATTTATATGTAATGATAGGGAAATAGATGTATATGTTAAGAATTAGGAAAAAAAGAATTAAGGTAGCCGATGGAATGAAGAATTAAGTAGAGCCAATTGGGCCTCAACTCAAGTCCTCCCTCAATGCAAGAACACGTTGTTCTAATAATGCAGCATTCTGTGGCACAATTGGTGATGTCAAAATGGGTGCATATGCAAATGTGGTGAAGAAAGCTGATGGTGGCCGGCTATCAAAATATATAGCACTTGGGGTCTTAAAGACTTGAAGATAAACAAATGCCCATCTAGCTGAGAAGCAACACAGCCGACATGGAAGAAGCACACCAGTCTGTGTGATAATGAGGTGGCGATGAGGGTCAGGTATCAGGCATGTAAGACCCAGAACAAAATCATACCAATGTGAAGGGGAAAGGGGGACAGAGTGGAACCCCAAAGCCCATATGTAGACAGTTGGACATTCCATTACAGAAGAGTATAGCACCGATGAAACATATAGCTTTCCTCTAGTTCTTTAATCCTTCCTCCCTGCCACTGTCATGACCTCAGTTCTATCTTACAAATTGGACTAGACCAGAACATGTCCACGACTACAGATAAGAGCTTGAAACAAGGGGAATCCAGGATATATAAACCCCTTAGGACCAATGATGAGAGTGAAGATACCAGGAGAATAAGGGGAAAGTTGGAGGGAGAAGGGTGGGTGGTGAATGAGGAACTGTGATATTCAGGGCTCAAGTAGAAAGAAAATGCTTTCAAAATGATGGCAACATATGTACAAGTGTGCTTGACACATTGAATGAATGTACGGATTGTGATAAGAGATATAAGAGGCCCCAATAAAAGTATTTAATTTAAAAAAGGTAGAAACAAGCACTTGTTATAACTGATATAGACAACGATGTGGGGTTTTTGAATTGGTTATTATGTATGTAAGGGGGTTTCTATTTGTCTTCCACAGAGCGCTTTGACCATCACTGCCCCTGGGTGGGGAACTGTGTTGGAAAGAGGAACTACCGCTATTTCTACCTCTTCATCCTGTCTCTTTCCCTCCTCACAATCTACGTCTTTGCCTTCAACATCGTCTATGTGGCTCTAAGTGAGTATACAGGATGGGAGTGGGAAAAGATTTGACTTCGGGGGTAGGTTGGATTTCCTGGTGGGACCTGACCATTGTGAATATTCCTTTGGACCAATTGGAATGAGCACTACGACCTGCTCCTGAGCAGGGCTCCACACCTCAGTTCATCTCAGTAAGCATTTACTGTGTGGGTTGCTTTTCTTTCTGCCCTGCTGGGGACTAGGATCATAATCACGGGTCTAGTGTACTGGGTGTTTCTGACTTTCTCCAAAGGTTGGGGGATGCATTTTGGCTAGATGCCTCCTCCATTCTTCGACCATACAAGACCTGCCCTGTTCTAGGTAGTTGAAGGAGTTTTACCAGAGAACCATCTTTCTGTAGCTCACTGCCTACTTTGGGAGAGAGACAACCCCATATAGAACCAAGTAAGGGTTTGGGATGTGGAGTCAAAAGAATGACCTTTATCACGAAAGTTTCCAGGGATTGGAGCTGGGTTTTAAGCAAGAGAGGACATACAGATTGGAGATGAGAGAGGAGGATTTTGCATGGGTATTTAAAAAATTATTTCTCTTATCTAGTTGTATCTTCATATACATCTCTGGGTGGCTCATTCAAGGGCTGTTACCAATTTTTTAAAAGATGGAGGTTCAGCTCCACCTGCCAGTGACTTGGAAGAAAGGCCTGTCAGTCTACTTCTGAAGGTCACAGTCATTGAAAACCCTATAGAGCAGTACTCTACAATGTCTGGAGTCCCCAGGAGTTGCAATGGGCTCCATGACAATTGGTTGGAGTGAGGGAAAACGGAGGGGGACCTCTGCTTGGCTTCTGTTCGGCTTTCTAGCACAGGGCCTGATCCTGCATTGGAAAAGTGGACTCTTTAATCTTGAGATGATCAACTTGGAGGTGAGCATCTCTTGACTGACAGCTTCTCTTCTGCCAGCCTTTCACAAGGGCTCAGGAGGGAAGGAGGGGAGTAGGCACTAGGATCGTGTGCACTTTTTACTAAAGTTGCTAATGTTTTCTCTCTGTTCCTCTCTATCTCCCAGAATCGTTGAAAATCGGCTTCCTGGAGACGCTGAAAGAAACTCCTGGCACATATCCTCCCTGGGAAGGCTGTCCCCATGAAACTCTCTTCCATTATGTTTCAGCATGGTTTCTCCTAGCACCTTCCCAACCTTCCAATTTGGCCAATAATCAAAGCGTGTCAAAGTCTAAACTACACCCTGTCATCTTGATGGGAGTCAGGCTTTAGCGGGAGCTCTTTCCCTCAGTCCGTCTTCCATGTCCACCTTCCCAGTCCTGCTGATCTCAGGCTCAGCCCCACCTCCGCTGGGGGGGGCGACGAACTTTGCCTCGATATACACTTTAGACCCCCTTCTGGCAACCCCATCTTTCTGCGACAGCTCCGGCTTCTTTTGAACCCCAGCTGCGTTCCTAAAAAGGAGATTTAGATGAGCTTTCTAAACATCGCCTCCTGTGTTTTTCCCTCATCAATAAAAAAAAAATATAATGTTTAATTTGGGATGAGTTTTGCAATAGCAACAATGGCCAACAAATATTTAGCTTTGAGCTGCTCCTGAACTTCCCCACGACGAGCGAGATAAGCAAACAAAACCAAAACAACCCAACAAACAACTGCCATAGAGTTGATGCCGATTCCCAGAGATCCCATAGGAAAGGGTAGCACTGCCCCCATGGGTTTCTGAGACTCTCTAACTCTTTAGGGGAGTAGACAGCATGTCTTTCTCCGTAGGGGAGGTGGGTGGGTTCAAACTGCTGACCTGGTGGTTAGCACCCTAACACATTACCACTACGCCACCAGGGCTCCCCACAACAAGCTAAAGAGAACTAAGTAGACAAACCTTTCATGGCACTTGAGGTGTTAGCAATCTGCTGGTAGTAAATAGATTAGGAATCCTATAGGCATGGCTGCTTGACCATTTGTGACATTTGTTCCAAGACGTAAACATGGTGTGACCACTGTGAACTGAAGCCCTTGAGTCCCCTAGTGTGGCTCCTTCAACGTTCCTTAACATCGCTCACTGTTCTGGAAGTGCTCATTTGCTTCTTCACACTCTGGTCTGTCGTGGGCCTGACTGGGTTTCACACTTTCCTCGTGGCTCTCAACCAGACAACCAATGAAGATGTAAGTGCCTTTGTTCTCCCCTCACCACCCATTCCTCTCCTTCTGAATGCCTGTTTCTGTTGTGACCTGCTAGAGAATGGAATCTCCAGGGCCTGTTTGGGGCTGATGACCTGCAGGGTGTTAAAGAAAAGATAGAAACGTTGGGTGGGTACAAGTTTGTAGGGTCGTTACAAGCTAACTGGGATTTCTGGTTTGGGAACAGAGGGAGAGTTACACTGAGTAAATATTTTGCTTTATGAGAATTACCAGGTGTGTTAGTCTGGGTAGACTAGAGGAACAAATTTCATAGACACGCATATGGATATAAGGAAAGGGTTTATATACAAAAGGAATGTGACACTGAAAAGGCATCCCAATCCAGCCCAGGACAAAGTCATAAGTCCGATATTAACCCATATGCCTGAAATCAGTCTACAAAGTCTCCTTCCGACTCACGAAGTCACAGGTCAGCGGTTGTAGAATTCTGGCGCTGGCAGGAGTTTCCACATGGCTCCTCGCTTCCAGGGCTCAGGTCCATCAACAGCATGCCGCTCCAGCTTCAGGGGTCTGGTTCCATCAGGGCAAAGGTGTGTGGTCTCTCCTCCAGCTCCTCCAGCTTCTCGGACGCTGCCATCTTGTGTTTTCTGTGCCTCTGAGACTAACTCCCAACAACTGGGGAAGATAGCTTCTCATCTTCATGAGGGAAATGTCGTGAGATATCCCAGAAGTCTCAGGAGAAAGTCATGCCCACATAGAGGCCTCATTGGCTACTCAATGGCTATCTCCAGATTAACAGGCTAGACTCCACCCCTACATCTCAATCATAAAATTAACATAAGCACATGACTGCCACACCAGTAAATCCATGTCCATTGTAGAAAATGAGAAAGTACGAATGAGAAAAAATGAGAGAAGAAATCCATTCAACTTTTATCTCCTAATCAAAACCAAATGCTC
Source organism: Nesogale talazaci (assembly GCA_004026705.1). Classification (NCBI taxonomy): domain Eukaryota; kingdom Metazoa; phylum Chordata; class Mammalia; order Afrosoricida; family Tenrecidae; genus Nesogale; species Nesogale talazaci. The sequence goes on from PVJH01000674.1 coordinate 102,798, forward strand.
ACTGCCATGGAGTCAATTCTGACACACACCGACCCTAGAGGACAGTCGATGCTGACTCATAGTGACCCCATCGTGGCTCCATCTTTTTCCCGAGGAGCAGATGGTATTACAGCTCAATGCTTAACCAGTATGCCATCAGGGCTCCATCTTGTTTATGTATATGTTATATATTTTTAAAAATGAAAATGATACAGATAATCTACTTCCCCCATCCATCCTGTTATAAACATTTTTACATATCTATACATAATATTTCTTTAACATAATTTTAAGATTAATCATTTATCAGGGATTGCTACAGCTCTTATATACCATACACCAATTGTATCAAACATATTTGTACATATGTTGCCATCATCCTTTTCAAAACATTTTCTTTCTGTTTGAGCCCTTGGATCAGCTACTCTTTTTTCCCCTCCCTCCCCCAACCTCTCAACCTCATAACCCCCTGATAAATTATAAATTATGGTTTTCATATCTTGCATCGTCTGCTGTCTCCCTTTACCCACGTTTCTGTTGTTCGTCCCCCTGGGGGTGGGGGTGGGGGTTATACGTCAATCATTGTAGTTGGTTCCCTGTTTCTCCCCCGCCTTCCCTTGTTATTTCTCTACCATAAATTTTAATGTGAGTCTTGGATTCTTGCAGATCAAAGGTTCATGGACAGGGAAGAATCGTGTCCAGAATCCCTATAGCCATGGCAACATTGTGAAGAACTGCTGTGAAGTTCTCTGTGGCCCCTTGCCCCCCAGGTATCCAGGTGACCAGGAGGTCATGAACTCTTAGGTTGAGTAACTGTGACCTGATCGAATGCATTCTTCTCCATGTGACCTCTTCCTGTCAAACAGGTCTTATCAGGGATTGACCCCTAGTGTCATATTTACATGGCACAGACCATTTCATTTCTTTATTCACTGGTTAGTGTCGTATGCCCTGCCAAAGGATAGGCTTCTGTTTTTTTTTATCTACACAGCAGAATTCAGGGGGGTAGGGGTCAGGGTGACTGTTAAGTGCATTATAAACCCTCCTATCTCTTGGCCTTTCAGTGTGCTGGACCGAAGGGGTATTTTGCCACTGGAGGAAAGTGGAAGTCGGCCACCCAGTACCCAAGAGACCAGTAGCAGCCTCTTGCCACAGAGCCCTGTAAGTATTCCTGACCTCCAGACTGGGTCAGTGTTAAGAGTTGGTGTTGGCGAAATTGACAGCATCCAAACCTAACGGGCAAATCTGTATTCCAACCACCCAGCATCCTCGTCTCCACTTCTACCTCAACGTGGTTTTGGGATCTTTCTACCTTTGAGGTAGATGAAGATGTGTTCATTTCTTGACATAGATTGGGCCCGTCACTGTGTTATATACTAGGGAGTCATTCATGAACAAGACAAAAAATGTCCCTGCTCTCCAGGAACTCGTTGACTGGAGTAGTGGGCAGGGTGGGTGGGGTAGGGCAGGAAGTCAAGAGATAAGAAAATGGGCCGTTGGGGAAAGTACCCTGATAAGGAAGGCCTAAAATGCTCTCAGAGCAAAAAGTGAGGTTCAGGGATCATGCTGGAGCTGGCCTCTGTAGAAGGGGCTCTGGAGCCTCATTGGAATACTGCAGGGGTGGTGGAAATCTACCAGTTAGCTTGCCCCACATATACTATGTAAAGTAGGCATGTTCCTAAAAGTCACTACTTTAGTTTCCATTTTTCCAATAGCCCTATTGAGAAGGAACTCCGGTAGTGTCGTGGTTGCGTATTGGGCAGCGGTCTGCAAGGTCAGCAGTTTGAAACCACCAGCTGCTTCTCGGGAGAAAGATGAGGCCATTTGCTCCTGTAAAAAGTGACAGATTCAGAAATTCACAGGCGTGGTTCTCCCATGTCCTGTCGGATTGCTCTGAGTCAGCATTTACTTGATGGCCCTGAGTTTGGTTCCATGGAGATGGAAGGCTCCTAATCTATCAATCACCCGTTTCAAATATTCTCTCCACTAGTGTTTAGACTATCCATCACAATGATTTAAAAACGTTCCCATCATTTCTCCCCAAACCCTTGCACCTGCCACTCATCGCATTTCCGGCTCTGTATTTCCTCTTCTGAACATGTCACCTAAGTGAGATCATATAATACAGAGTCTGTCCGGACTGGCTGCTTTCACATGGGTTCATTCCAACTGTAGCATATTTCTGTACGTCATCTCTTTCTATGGCCAAGCAGTCCATTGTATTGCTATACTACAGTCTATTTACCCACTCATCAGTTGATGGATATGTGAGTGGTTTCTGCATTTGACCTCTGATGCATGCTTCTGCTATAAACATTTGTGTTCCACTTTTTGTGTGGATATGTCTTTCCACTTCTCTTGCGTGGATCCCTGGGAGGATCACGAATGGATTGGAATGTAGTTGGATGTTTAACCTTTCGAGGATCTGCCAACCTGTAGGCCAAAGAGCCTTCATCCCTATCCAGAGCCACCAGCAGTGTGGGAGGGATCTAGCTTCCCAGCCTCTTTGATTTCATTTGAAAACTGCAGTCATCCTGGTGGGTGTAAAGGCCTAGCTCATTTTAGTTTCCCTCATGACTCATGAGCTTGAGCATCTCTGTATGTACTTATTGACTATTTGTTGATCTTTTTTCTTTTTGGCTGTGATTTCTTTATTTACTATGAATTATGTGTGGAGGAGGAATGACTTCAGACCATCATTTCTATATTCAACAGTTCCAGCCACCTCCTCTCCCCCCCCCCCGCCCCGTCTCTCTCTCTCTCTCTCTCTTTCCCTCTCTCTCTCTCTCTCTCCCTCTCTCTCTCTCTCTCTCTCTCTCTCTCTCTCTCTCTCACACACACACACACCTCTGTTACCCTCCTCTCCTGGACAACCTCCGAAATCTGATCCCTTGCATATGGCAGACTTTGTCTTGGTTTTTATCTGTAGAGCAGTGGTCTCATACAGTGTCTATCCTTTGGTAATGGACTCACCTGACCCGACATAATGTTCTCTAGTTCCATCCATGTCGTGAGGTATTTTGTGGCTTCATCATTATTTTCCGGCGATGTGTAGTATTCCATTGTGTGTACGTACCATGGTGTCTTTACCCATTCTGCTGATGGGCATGTGGGACAAATATCTTTTTAAAGGTCAGGGAGGGGTCTCCTTTGTCCCATTATTTAGTTGTGTTGTCTTGTAAGGTTGAGTTCTCAGAGCTATATATATACATATATATATACATATATACATATACATATATATATCACATACAATGCCCTTATCAGATATCTGTTTTATAGAGATATGTGACTCCTGTTATTAATATTCCAAATGAAAACAGAGTCATAATGGACATATCTAGCCACAGCAGATTGGTCAGCATGGCGTGTGAATGCACTTCGTGGGTTGTGCTGAGTTTAGTGTCGGCGTGGTCTCCGTAGTATCAGTGTGGTCAGCTGGCTTCGAGGAAGACTGCAGGGTTTCGGGATCATATCCTTATGTGTATTGCATTTGCTCTCTTTTCCCTCTCAGGTCCCGACAGAACACCTGAGTTCAAATGACATGCCGGAGGAGAGCAGCACCCCTGAAGAGATGCCCCCCCCAGAGCCGCCAGAGCCGCCCCAGGAGGTGGCGGAAGCTGAGAAGTAGCCTATTTGTGGAAGAGACTTTTGTTTGTGTTTAATTAGGGCTATGAGAGATTTAAGGGAGAAGATAAACCTGAGACAGAGAGCAAGGAAGCTCCCTTTTCTTGTTGTCCTTCTGTCTTTCTCCACCCAATTGCACACAGGCATTTTCTTGCTGCAAGCTTTTGTTCCTTTTTTTAATTTTGTTTTTTAATCTCCTGGATTCAAGACAGCTGCAGAAGAAGTCAGTCATAGCTGGTAACTGGACACGTGGATCTCCTGGGCCCTGGCAATGGGAGACCATGGCCTCCGGCTGGGAGGCCCCGTGGACTGCCCTCTCATCCTTGTAAACCCCAGCTCTCCTGCTCCGCCTCGTTGAGCTAATCCTGGGGTCAAAGGGTCTTGAGATTGCCCACAATCCTTTCCAGCTGCTGCATGTCAAGGGTCCAGAGGCAATCACGGGGCCTCAGGGCCTTCCGCGTGGCAGAAGAGGAAGAGGAGGGTTGGAGGAGTCTCCCAGCGACTCAAGTGCCAACATTGCCAGCTAAAGCTAGGAATGGGGCAAGTGTCTTCCACTTGTTGTATTTATTCACGTAGTGACCCCTTGTCCCCCTCCCACTCTCCCAGCGTCGCCCCTTCCCAATTAGACGTAAGTACGTGGTTGCAGTAGAGAGAGCATCCTCCTTACTACCTGGAACCGCTTATTTAAAGCCTGTGCCATTCTCTGTACGAATCGACGAGATGCCAATGGCATAGCCCCGCCACTCTCTGTCTCGTCTCTCTTCCATTCTCATAAGCCCCTTTTAATTTTTTGATCCTTTTGACTCTTGCTCCCCGTTTGGAGCAGTAATGGCAGTAATAAAAGTCTGCACTTGGGAGGTTTCGTGTCCTCAGAGGAAGCCCAAGTGCTCACTTAAACACTACCCCCTCAGACGCCCTGGGTGAGGCCTGCAGAGGCCCAGAATGCACAACTGGGGAAACCAATGCACAGAGAGGCTCTCCTCTCCTCTCCCCCTATGTCCCCTCAGAAAATAAAATAAAATAATAATAATAATAATAATAATAATAATAATAATAATAACCAATACTTCCATTAAGCCTAGGCTGAGTGAGGAGGGAAAGCCCAGCACTGCTGCCCTCCCGGGTGACCCACTTCCAGGCCTCAGCCTGCGCCCGCGCCCGCGCCCATGACCTGCCGAGCCGGCCCAGTGGCTGCCGGCCTTCCTCCAAGCCCCGCCCCGCTCTTCCAGCCCTTCCACCGGCAGCGTCCCAGAGCCACTTCACCCTGGGGGTGGGCTGTGGCCCCCATCCGCTCTGCTCAGGACCTGCTCTATTTCAGGGAAGAAGATTTATGTATTATATGTGGCTATATTTCCTAGAGCACCTGTGTTTTTCTCTTTCTAAGCCAGGGTCCTATCTGGATGACTTCTGGGGAGGGGGGAGGGGAGTGTACACCAGAACTTTTAATCTATTTGAAGGTTATTAAACTGTGTCTAATGCAAAACTGTCTGCCTCCTCCTTCCCTCCCCTTCCATGTCCAGAACCCCCATGGGAGGGTTGTGTTGGGGAAGGGGGTGGGGTGAGGAGGGTGGGAGTGGGCACTGAAAGAGGTTGCTTTTTACTGGCCATCAATTATTTCAGGGAAATGGCAGACGAGTTTGCAAACTTTCCATTGGTTGACACTACATTTCTGGGCTCAAGTTTTACCTGGTTCTGGGTTAATGAAGAAATGGCTTTTCAAGGGAGCTTTTCAGGGCTAATAAAATGAGCAGGCGAGGGCTATATTTATTCCACTGACCAGAACACTGACCCTTTTATGTGGAGGGAAGCTGTTTATGACAAAGGAGTCTTGGCCATGACAGCAAGGCGCACCAAGGCCTTACTTTGGGTTTGGTTTTGTTCATGATCTCTTTCAAGAGATGATACTCTGTTCTTTTTAAATAGTCTATCAACCAGGTTCCTGGCCAGTTCCCATCTCACCCTTCCATTCATCGATCGGAATTAATGGTATACATTCTCCTTGTAGCAGGATTGGAACAGAGGAAAGATAGATGATATATCAATGATAGATAGATGATACATGGATACAGTAGATACAAGATAGAGAGATGCACAGGTACGCTCCTGTGTCAACTTTGCCTTTTTAAAATGTATCTCCCTCAGTTTTGTTCCTGTTGTTAGGTTTCAATGGGTTCAAATTCAGGCCAGACTTGGAGAGTTGGGAAGTGACTGGCGTTTTCTAGGCGTCCTGACCCTCCTGTGAACAAATCTTTCTAGCCCAGTCTGGCTCACGCCATCCCTTCCCCTGTGCTAGGCTGCACCAACCCCCTGCTACTCACCTCAGCCACGCTCCTGCTGACGCTGCACGCCTTTCAGATGTGAATGGCAGATATGAAAATTCCTTCTTTCTAGTGGGAAATTATGGTGATTCTTTTTAGTGTCTGGGCTTTCATATGCCCTGAAGTCTTTCTTTTCCCTGATAAACCCTCAATGTCTGAAGACACTGTCTCGTTCATGCCACGAACCAACTCGGGCTGTCCCTGGTCTTATTCAGAGTCTTAGTCAGAGGGGAGAGTGAAGAATTGATTTCTCCCATAGGAATAGCCTATGAATTGTTCAGTCTTTTCAATGGTTGACACTCTTCTCTATTCTTCTCAAGATTCCTGTGCCCACTCCCCACCCCCAACTTCCCCAGGTCAGGATGGTGGGCCCTGTTCCAAACTCTTTGGGAGAGGGTGGAAGTTAGCTATTTGGGGCTAGTTCTTTATGTCTCTGGCCCTGGTTGAGGTCATCATCTTCTCCCCCTGTGTTTTCTGCCCTGCAGCAGAGGGGGTTTCTGATTCTATACCAACGAAATCACATTCTTCCCGTTGTTGCCTTCCTGCCTACCCCTCCCCCCACAATGGCCCCTTTTATCCAATGGACCCTGTCTCTCTACCTTGTTGAGGAATGGTGGTGGTAATATTTGATTTTTAAATCTATTTTCAAATATACATGCAATTTACTATGAAAATCTCTGCCTTTGTGTGCGAGCCTACCAATATGTACACATTGGGCTTCCCCCCCCCTTCACTCTCTGGTATTTCTTAATAAAGACATCTTTCTTTTGGGGGAAAGCCAATTCATAAAGACCTGAATGGCTTTAGAAATATAGGGATGACAGTTTCTTTGTGCTTCAGCGTCGTTTCTTGACTTGTGCCTGGTGTGAGTGTTCTGCCCCTCCCCCCCTTGTAATACCCTCCTCCCAGTCTTTGAGAGCCCTCCATTTACTGGGGTAAAGCAAGAGGGAGGGAGACAGGTCCTGTATCTGGGAGCTCTCTGGGAGCACTTGGATTGGCTAAAGCAGTAACCTAGCAACTTAGTTCCCTTCCCTCTCCCCCCTAGAGTGGCCTTCTTAGGCCCTTTCTTCTAGCTCTGTTCATTTTCTCCTCCTGAGGCTGGGGCCAAGGCAAGGGTAGGGAGGAAATCACCAAGGGATTACGGTAAATGGCTTTCAAACTAAATGATAATTTGTTCTCATCCCTTGGCATGACTAAAGAAAAGCCAGGTTTCTAATGATTCAAAAAGCGGTTGCGTCCATTTTGAGAAGACATTCTAGGAATCTCTTACTGTGATGGGTTTTAGAAAGAGTCAGAGACTAAGACTGACTATCCGTGATTTCAAAGGATGCAAGTCCCTTTTGCAAACACACACACACATACACCCACAAGGTAAAAACAAAAACAAAGAAGGCCCTGGGGATTTCATGCTTTGGGTAAATGTGAAAAGAGGATTATTGCTGCTTTTTTGTTTGGTACCATTGAGTCGACTCAGATTCATAGCGACTCCATGTACAACAGAAGGACACACTGCCCCATCCAGTGACATCCTCACGATCATTGCTGTGTTTGTGGCACAGTGCAATTCTATCTCGTTGAAGGGTTCTTCTCTCTTGCTAAGTCTCTAAATAATGAACTAGAAATGTACATCTGTAAACCTTTTGAATGTCCCAGAGGCTAGTAATACAAGTGGTCAACTCTGCGGTAATGAACTGGTGGTGTAAGCAGCTGATGTGCTCACCTGTTAATCAAAGATTGGCAGTTCGAGGTCCCCTGGACGAAAGACCCAATACCACCCGCTGCCACCGCCATGGAGTGTAGTCTACTTTAACACCCATAAGGTCTCTAGGAGTCATTATGGACTCTCTAAAAATGGGCAACAACTTTTTATATTTTCAATACATACAACAGATTTCCAGGAATGTAGATTTGTGCAAAATTGAGAGACAGTGAAACTATTTTGTTCAGAATTTTACCAAGAGTTGGTCACAACCTTTGAAAACTATGTCTTTTGGACATATTTAAGTACAGCACACCTGTATTAGTCTTCTTTTGTAGCCCTGCTAGAGATTCCACACATCGGTGAAAATGTCTGACTACCTTATGCTTATGTCTGTTAGTCTAGTCTTGCCCGGGCATTGGCAGATTGAAATGCTTCTTACCCAATTACAAATTAGATAGCTAGAAATGGTTGGCTCTGGATCTTATGCACAACAGAACGAAATGGTGCTCGGTCCTCTGCCATCCTCATGATCGCCACCAGCCTATATGGGGGCCCATCACTGCTGATAATGTGTCAATCCATCTACCAAGGATCTCCCTTATCCTCATGGCCCTTGACATAACACACAGGATGTTCTCCTCTGCTGAATGATCCCACCAGATGACCTGTCCAAAGCTAGTGAGTAGGACCCTGTGCTGCTGTGATCCATAAGGTTTTTGATGACTAATTCTCAGAAGTAGATCACCAGACCCGTCTACCTTATCTGAAAGCTCCCCTGAAATGGGGGGTCCTGTTGATAGTTGACATACTGGGACCATAGCCTTCCTCATCCCAGCAGTATCTAAACTCTCATCATCTGACAAACTCACAGACTAATGGTAGTATACATTACTTCCCTCTCCCTTTTATTTCTCTTCTGCATTATAGTTAGCACATTATATTTATACTCTAGAAATTATATATGTGAACAGGCATAGTAACTGTGACATTTAATTTAGGGTGATAAAGGGTGTAATGTTGTGTATTGTATATGACTGAGTGAGGGCTGGGTCTGAAGGGATTAAGAACCACTGGATTAGATCATCTCAGAAGAGAGCCTTTCTTCACTTTATACATTTAGAGCCCTTAGAGTGAAAAGAGGCAAACAGCCCCTTCCTGTGATACCTTCACTGTGCTTTACAAAAGGACAGTCGACATAATAATTATTCATTATTGAAACCTCAAAAAGTATAGAAACATACAATTTTTAAAAAAATCACCCACAATGTGCTTGATACAATTAATTAATGATTGTTATAAGAGCCCCCAATAAAAACTATTTATATAAAAATCACTCATAACCATAACCAAAATAAGTTTCCCCTATTAATGTTTGATGTATTTCTGTCTAGTCTTTTTACCTCGTGCATGTATTTTTAAAGACATCACTAGAATCTAACTACAAATATAGTTTCTTTAGAAAGATAATACTTTTTCCTTCCAAACCATTTTATTGGGAGCTAATACATATACCCTCCCTTTCCATCAGTCACATCCAACAGAATTGTACAATTGCTACCACCATCCATTTCCAAATATTCTCTTCCTTGTTGAATTCCTTGATGTCCATTCTCCTTTACCCTCCCACCTTTCCCAGTGTGCCCCCAGGAACCTTGATTCTATACGTTGTCTCTGTAGGTTCCTCAATCCTGGATTTTGTGTATACTGAAAAACTGAAAACATATAACAAAGATTCAAGAAGGCTGCCCACAATGACACACTACATCAGAGTTTTTTTTTAAGATACTTTGTTGTGTTTTTGGTGACAGTTTACACGGTAAATTAAGTTCTCATTTAACAATGTGTACACAAATTGCTCAGTGACATTGATTGTGTATTTCACAATGGGTTGACATTCTTAACTGTTATTGTTCTGGTTGTTCTACTTCCAGTACTCTAGTTTCCCTTTCCCCTTGCCTTCTCATCTTCGCTCTAGAATAATTGTTGACCAGTTGGTAGATGATTTATTTTAAAGACGCACAGAACTCTTAGGTGATATTCTTTGTTATGTGAAGCAATCTGTTAATAAGATAGAGTGATCATAGAGGAGGTTCAAGGTTTAAGGATTATCTCAAGTCCAAAGTCTCAAAGAATCCTGTAATCTCAGCCAGTCCATAAATCTGGACTCTTTAAGAATTTGAGTTCTGTTCTAATAAATATACTTTTGTTACGTTGCTTTTCCCCTAGTATTTCTATCATTACAAATTATTTGAAAACATCCTCATCACTCTATCATACGTATATGACCATTCTCCTATCATCAGACATTTAGGAATTTCTAATAATTCACTCTTATAAATGTTGCTGTGAGGAACTGTTCGATTTCTCGGGTGAGAAATACCTCGATTCTTGGCTTCCCATGACAAAGAATTCATGCTGAAGCCTGATTTGTGATCCAAGTGGAGTTTTATAAATGACAGAAGAAATTTCAGGCTTTACAGTTAACTGACCACAGGACTGCACCGCCACCGTGGCGACCTGAGGAGAGGGGGAGAAAGAGAGAGATTGCGAGATGGAGGCATGGCCCAGCAGGAGACAGAGGAGCAGCAGCAGGGAAAGAGGGGCTGGTCTCCAGGTTCCTTGCACTGGGAGACATGGTCAATAGAACTGGTTGACCCCATTGGCTGAATTTTAAGGCCACTTGGCCTAGATTGGGCCAATCCAGGTGTAGCGCCCACCTACATTTACTTACCCCCCTTTGGGGCCTGCATTGGTGCATGCCAGATGGACACCCTTGTCCCTGTTCTACTGCCTAATGGAACTTCCTTTCATGTGTGTATAAAAAAGAAGTCAAACCCACGCCCACTCAGTTGATTCCAACCCTATAAGGACAGAGTCGAACTGCCCCTGTGACTTTCCGGGGCTGTTACCCTTTATGAGAGCAGAAAGTCTCATCCTCCTCCTCCAATGGACAAAAGTTAGCAGTTCGAAACCACCAGTTGCTCCATGTGAGAAAGGGTTTTATTCCACAAAAGACTTATGTACAGTCTTGGATACTCACAGGGACAGTTAGTTGTACTCTGTCCTGTAGGGGTCCCTCGGAGCCAGCATTGACACAATGGCAGTGAATTTAATTTTATATGTGAGCATGGCTGTCATTACTTCCAGGATCCTTGTTGGCTCTGTGGAGTTACCCACTGGGCTGCTAACTTCAAGGTCAGTGGTTTGAACCAACCAGCTGCTCTGTGGGAGAAAGATGAGGCTCCTGGAAAGATTTACAGCCTTGGAAACCCAAAGAGGCAATTTCACTCTGTCCTATAGGGTCACTATGAATTGGAATCGACTGAGTGGAAGTGGGTTTAGTTTTGAGTGGGTGATTATTTCCATTAGCCACATAAACCCCTAGAAGTGGAACTGATGAGTTAAAGGGAATGTACTTTGAAAGGGTCCTGAAAAATATGACCAAACTGCTTTGCAGAAAAACTGGTCTAGTTTGTCCTGCTAGCTGTGTGTCAGAGGGCCGGTTTCAACTCATCGCCTTAAAAACAGTTGGTCACTTGATAATTATCAAGTAGTATCGTAAACACTCACTCACTGCCATCAAGTTGATGGGTCATTCATAGTGACCCTAGAGGAGAGAATGGAACTGCCCTTGTGGGTTTCTGAGACGGCAAGTCTTTACTGGAGCAAACAACCTCCTCTTTCCCCAGAAGGGCAGCTGGCACGTTTGAACTGCTGCAGCTCAAGGAATAACCTATTGCATCCCTCTTAGTGTTTTAAATTTCTGTCGCTTTTGTTCATAACAAGATTAGATGTTAAGTGGATCTCCTTCTGTTTTATTTTGTTGCCACTTGTATTTCTTCTGCAGATTGTCTGTTCAGGCCCTGGGCCAGTTTTCCTCCTCCAGGAGGGGTTCTTTAGTTGATTCTTTAGCCTGTAGAGTTCATACTCTACCAGGGAAGACGAGGGGCCTGGAATTGAAACGTTCTCCCTACTAGCTCAGGCCCTTTTACTCTTTCTTCAGCCCACCCCCTCTTCCCAGGGTCATCTCCGCCAGCACTGCCCATCTGTGGCAATTTGGCTGGGCCACTCTAGCTAGGTGATAATTTTATGCCCCAAGTAAGAGTCATGGTGATTATTTACCAGAAAATATAGGTCCTGTGGTGCAGCATTCCAGCAAGAAGGTGTCACTACAGCAGTCTATACTGTGCAGTCCCTCGCCAGCTAATGACCATAAGTATCATGACCCACTTAAGGTCACAGAGTGAGTACAGCCAGGAATTGAATCCAGAGCTGCTCACCTGAGTCCAGGGAACTTTTCTGATCCCCCTGCCCTTTTGTCAAATAAGAGAGTTGGGATAATTTCAAATATCACTTGACTCAAAGGAGTCTTTCTTGGATTTAATAGTCAACAAACACGTGTTGAGTACTTCTTGCACTCACTGCAGGAGAAATGACCCTCTTGGGTCCCATTCTCTTATAAATGAAGAAACATCAGTGCTTGTTGGATTAATGTTTTTTTTTTTTTAGCCATTTGGGATTCCTTTTATCAATGATTGCTTCGTATTAGGTTTAGAGTTGAGCTGATCTGAGAGTGGCGGGTTGGTTTTTGTTCTAACCTGACATCTCTTCAGTCTCTCTCCAGACCCCTGCCCTTGGGTTGAACTGATGGTCGGGTTTCGTTTGCACAGAAAGTCAGGAAGTTGGCCTGGCGGGTTCCCACAGTCAAGTTGGCGGTCCCTTTGTGAGGGCCATGGCCCAGGGTTCTTTCTGCGCGATCCCTGGCCATTCCCAGAGGCAATGGTATACAAATGCTCTATTGGTCAGCACGAAGTTATAGGAAAAGGTAAAGTCCACATATCAAGTGCTATAGAATTCCGTTTATTTAGGGCCTTCCTGGAGGAGGAGTCTTGGCTGGGGTCTCGAGGGGAAGCAGTTCCTTCCCACTTGATTGTGTTGGTGACTGAATAATGTGTGACGGTGGTGGGAGAAGGTAAGGTCACCTCTATTGTGAAGGAGAGGTGTGAGAGCTACTTTTCCACCCCCAGCTGGGAAACTGCAGATCTCATCCTGAATTTCCTGACTTCAGGGTGAGGGTGGGGGTAGGCAGAATGGTGGTATTTCACCCTATGGGAGACCGTGGTGATCAGTGTCTTTTGTTGTATTTTTCCTCAGCAACCTCATTTTAGCTTTTGGGCGAATGCCCTTGGGCTCTAATAGCCCATGTAAAGCCTTCCCGTACTGTGAAAAAACCTTGACCAAGTGAGAGGCTGGGAGCTGACTAGCAGGGGCTGGGGAGGGCCCTGAAGGAACTGATCAGAACCTACCCGGGGCAGGCCAAGGCAGGTCACCCAAAGAAGCAGAGAGTGGGAATGGAGAGAGTTCAGCTGGTTAGGAGCCAATTGCCTGGGCTGGCGGAATGTGGGACCTCAAACTAGAAATGGTGAGCTGGCTGAGCTTTAACTCTACTTGAAGGGGGCCTCTAGCTTTTTCCTCCCAGCAGCCCTTGGGAGTCCTAGGAAGTTGCCTCAGCGAACTGAGCTACCCTAGGTGACCCAGATGGGCTTCCCTTCACCCCTGCCTCTTTGAGAACCTTCTACCCTGACTCCCCAAACCCTCTGGGCAGACAAACATACAGTGATGTCACCTTTGTAAGCAGCTAGGAGCTCAGTACCCTGGAGGTGACAAATTGTCCGGTGGCTACCATGTATAGGAACGGTATGTCAGGAACATGATACACATTACTCCTTGGATTCGTCTAACAACGTCAAACCCAAACTAGCCAACCAACAAACTCCCAATATTGTGCATCCACCGCACCTCCTCGCAGCCCCAGAAGACAGCATAAAATGGCCTGTGTTCGTCCAGGTAGACCAGAGAACCAGATTCATGGACATTCATGTGGTTATAAGAAAGAGCTTCATAGACAAGAGCAGTTGAACATTGAGGAAACATCCCAGCCCAGTCTGGATCAAATACATACATCTGACCTTAGACCATATGTCCAATATCAATCTACAAATTTCTCTTCAGGCTCACAAAACATGTGCAATGACTCTGAATGCATAAAGATCACAGACCAGTGGGTGTGAAGTGTTGTGGATGCAGAGGTGGTAGAAGCATCTCAGTGCTGACAGGGGTCTTCATGTGGTTTCTTCCATTGCAGAGGTCTGGCTCCATCGCCTCTCTCCATGTGTCTTCTCCATAGGGATGTCTCCCAGGGAGTGAGCCTAGAGAGAGTGTGTCTCCCGCATCCAAGGTGGTAATCTAGGAGTTTCCTGAATCTTCAGGAGAAGGCATGCCCACAAAGAGGCCTCATTGGCTATATCCTGAATAAGCTAGACTCCCCACCCCTACACTATTAATCCTCAAGTCGATACCAGATTATGTAATTACCACACTGCCCTATCGGATTTCCAAGGCTGTACATTATTCTGGAAACAGACTGTCACATCTTTCTCCTTTAAAGCAGCTGTTGGCTTTGAACTACCAACTTTTTGGTTAGCAGCCAAGTGCTTAACCACTGTGCCACGAATGCTCCTTCACACCCCCATGGCTTTATTAGATGGTTATGAGGTGTTATCAGATCATTATTCCTATTTGATAGCACAGAAATGTGTATGCATGTACTTTTCTTGAAAACATGTAACCAGTAAGTGGTGGAGCCAGGATTGATAAACACGTTAGTTGAGCTTCAAAGCCCTTGCTCTTGACCGCTACATTCAGGGTTGTTGGGTGAGATGAACCTTCAAAGGTGGGGAAGAGAAGTAACATGTGGTGTAAATTTAGAGACTGGGACACAATCTTTCATTGAGCAGGTATTATGTCCTGGGTGACAGAGTGGTTCCCTGTTCAACTACAATCCACAGTGGGCCTACAGGACAGCACTGAGCTGCTGCATAAGAGTTTCCAGGTTCAAAATCTTGTTGGAGGTAGACTTCCTTATTTTTCTCTCTTGGGGCTGCTAGTGGGTTTGAACCACTGACCTTTCAGTCAGCTTAAAGTGACCATATTCTAACATTGGTAAAACGGGACACCATTGACCGGGGTTGGAGGGGTAGAAGGGGTATATTCCCTTCCTGTTCTCCCGCCATTCCTTAGCTTGTCACGCATGCTTTCCAAAAATTGGGACTTTTTAAAAAACACCTCGGGATGCGGGGAAAAATAGTTTGAAATTGGGACTGTCCTGCCCAAAATGGAATGTCTGGTCACTTGAATTAGCAGGCCAATGATTAATGACTGCACCACGAGGGCTCTGTGGATCTACACTGTCACAAAACCACACTCACTGCCATCCAGTCGATGCTGACTCACAGCGACTTTCTTGGCTAGGATCCAATTGCCCCTGTGGGTTTTTTGAGACTCCCTTTACAGGAGTAGGAAGCCCCGTCTTTCTCCCATGGAGTGCCTGGTGGTTTCAAACTGCCCGCTTGGTGGCTAGCAGCCCAACGTGTAACCATTATGCCATTAGGGCTCCTTTTAGCTCTGCATTAATCAGGGCCTTAAAAGAGCTATAGAAGTTTCTTACATAAAGTGGCCAGATTTTAAGCGGGACACCATTGACTGGGGGTTAGGGGGGAGGGGGTGATTTCTTGATGAAAAGTTTGGTCTATATGGAGCAACAAAAATTTTCATAGAATGCAAAAATAGTGTTGTAATATATTTAATTTTAAAATGCCGCAGGACGTTGTTAAATTGTTAAAAAGTGGGACGACTGATCTTATAGGATGTGTAGCTTTTAAGCACAATGGACATTGGCCTTCTTCACATCATCTTTCCTGAAGGCCCTGCCAAATATACCCACCAGGCTTTGCTGCTACCCCCAAACGGTAGGCCAGAGGCTTGGACCCTATTTGCTTTGTATAGTTTAGTTTGTTCAAAGTGAGGTATTACTCCTTTAAAATGGAAATAAAATGAAAGTAAATATTTGTCCCTCATTTTTGGCGCCAAGTTTGGCGTTCAGCTGCTAAAGCCTGATCAGTAGTTCAGGTCCTCAGTAGTTTCAGGATAAAGATCCTCCCCTTCTTTTCTCTCTGTTTCATTTCCCCCCTTTCTTTAATAAAAAATGGAATCACTGTATAAATCTTGGTTTAATATTTGCTTTCTCCGTTGACACAGCATGAAATTCATGTACAGCAAGAATGTTTGTATAGTATTTGTATCATCCTCACATTTGAAGTGGAAGAATAAAGAATCAGGAAGTCCCACTCCCCCAGTTGACGTCATTTTTAATGGCTGAATGGTCCTGGATGGATGGACCCTAAAGCAATCAATTTCCCATTCGTGTGGCCCAGAGCTTGTATGGATGGAGCTGTCTTAGATGTCTGTCCACATACCTTTGTCCCCTTGTGTGACAAATTCTGTAGATGCAACTCTAGGAGAAGCTATTTGGTGGAACCCAAGGCCCACTGCCAGAGTCGAGTCCAATACATAGTGACCCTGACTGGGGACTTCCAAGGCTGTGAGTCTTTATAGGAGCAGACAGCCTCATCTATCTTCTGAGGAGCAGTTGGTGGGTTTGAACTTCTGACCTTGCCTTTAGCAGTCCAAGGCTTACTCAGCAACATCACCAAGTCTTTAGTAACCTCAACTCTGAAGATTGACTGATTCCTTACTTTTTGGCTTTCTAGTCAACATCTTTAATCTCTCTGCCTCAGTTTCCTCCTCGGTGAACTGGGGTGATGATACTGTCCATCCCAGGGGAACCACGAGGACCATAAGGCAGCACCTGTGATTAAGTCCGTGCTCACCACATCATGGTAATTACTTGAAGCCGTTGGGCTTGGGCTTGCGGTGGCTTAGAACCCCTAGTTTCTTTGTGACAGTGACACTGTCCTGTTCCATGGTCTTGGCACCTAGTCTGCAAGGATGGGGATGGGCGCAGCTGAATGGCCTCACTTTCATGGTGGTGACAGCTCTCCCTTGGGTGGTGAGAGTCCTTTGGAGGGGGCGGGGTGCAAACTGTTAATGTGCCTAACTACTTCCCAAAGGTTTGGAAGCTCGAATCCACCTAGAGGTGCCTCAGAAGAAAGGCCTGAGGAACTTCTCCATGATAACTCCAGGGAGCACAGTTTGACTCTGCCTCTCAGGGGGATTGCTCTAAGTCAGAATCAATGGGTTTGCTCTTTGCCTTCCGTGACCTTCATCTTTTCTTAGCTGACTTCCCATTCATTAAATATGGCCTCCCGCTCCTTCACCCAGGTGATTATGGTTTTTTTTTTTTTACTTCAGTGGCCACCTTCCTACCTCCCATGACAGACAGCTGGATTGGTTCCTGTGCAGCTGCCACAATCCCTACCCCCAGTCAGTGCACACCCTACAGATCATGAGGGCCCATCTTTGACCATTCCTGGGAAGGACGGAGACCCAGGCAGTGCATGGGGCTGCCAAGAGTAGTGCCCAAGGGCAGATGATGCTGGCAGATAAAGACAGCTAGGGTCTTTGTCTCTTTGCCACCCCCTCAGCAGTCAGGGTCACTTCTGTGGGCTCCAGGGAGCAGCAGTGTCAAAACAAAGGTCCTGCTGACCCCCAGGCTTCCTTTCTTTACCCTTGGGCAGCCTCTCCCCCCACATCACAGCATCTTCCTTATGAGCATAAAGGTCTTCAAGGTTCTTGCTCAAATGAACAATTCTAGGAAGAGGGAATGAGTGACCCCGATGCGCTTAGATCCCAGCCAGGCCTTGGGACTGTGGTGCCCGAGTCCCTATTCTGAACTTAGTGATGGGCAAAGCCAGCTAGGGCTGTCAGCCAGCAACCTCAGGGCTCCCAAGCGTCTTCAGGGAAGGGCAAGATGATTCTGTAAGGACCAGGGAGGGTCATCTGGTTGAAGACCAGCTCTGAAGCATGGGTGCTGGAGTGGGCATTGGGCTGACAGTGAGATCACCAGTTCGAACTCACCAATTCTCCTCTGGAAGACTACAGAGGGTTCCCCAATCTATTTGGTTAGCTACCCCTTTTCAGAATAATGACTCAGCACCCTCCCCCCAAAAGAAAAAAAAAACACATCTTCTAGCCCATAGTCCAGGCTAAAGTATAGACAGAGGTTTCTGCAGCCCTGTTGCCACCTGCACCCTTTCAGCACCTCCTAGGGGGCGGTATCACCCACTTGGGGAAATGCAGATCAACAATCTCTGAACCTCCAGTGGCAGCTCTCCTCTGCTCTCATGAGTGACAATGAGCCAGAATTGACCGGATGACAGTGGATTTGGTCTGTCCCTCCCACCCCTCTCTGCATCAGAAAGATAACTGGATTCAGTCATTTAGTTTCACCTATGGACTTTATTGAAGGGGTCAAGATGACACTGTTGTTAAGCACGCAGCTGTAACTCCCGAAGTCAGCTGCTGGAACTCACAGGCCCCACCTTGGGAGAAAACTCAGGCAGCTTGTGTCTGCAGAGATTTATAGCCCGAGAAAGCCCGGGGAGGGGGCACTCCCCTCTGTCCTGCAGGTCACCGAGAGAAGCATCTGGAGAGCAGTGGGCTGGGATGTACTTTACTGCGACGAAGCGGTCTCCCCCCACCCCCCACCCTCACCTCGTATGTACACTGGAGACCTTTCCCAACGCTGGTTTCCATCAAGGTCCCTGGAAGCAGGTGGGGGGCTGTCCCCCAAGCAGGCAGTCCTAAATGCAGTGGGCACTGTGGTCAGCAGGAATACTCTGGGGGCATCGGGGCATGGCTTAGTACTAGAGTCCAGAGGATCTCTACCAAGATCCTTGCCCTCCTCTTCTGGTGCTCTGGGTACATGAAAACCTTTAGCAAAATAAAATGGGATCAGTGGGCCCCCTGTGGCAAGCTTCACGCTTTCTGGGATTGTAAAAACCCAATCGAGTGGCCAAAGTCAAGGCCCAGATCTCCATCTGGGACAGAGGGCCCGTTCCACCGAGCACTTGTCATCAGTCTTGGGGGTGGGTGGAGGGGGTTGGGACTGTGGGGGAAGGTAGGCAGGCACTGTCCCAGGGTTGAGGATGCTTTCAGGGTGCGAGTTGGAGGTGAATGGGGAGGGGTCATTTTATTTGGTAGCCAGAGGGCTCTGCAGTCCCTCAGTAAATCTCACTTGTTCCTGGGCCACTGGTAACAGGAGAGCCGACTTGTGATGTCGCCGCATGGTTTTGGCAAGGCCCTTATGGTGGCTGTGTTCCACCTTGGACCCCTCCAAATTCCAGAGGCTCCGGGCCCCGCTCACATCATGTTGTGGCCAGACCTCTAAAAATGTCAAGGAGCGAGGATGGTGGAGGGGCCTGTGGGGCCTGGTGCAAACCTAAAGGGAAATGTGGGCTCAGTTAGGATAGCTCTGGGGCTTTTGCAGGAGCCAGCTTCCCGTGGGTGGGGAGGCTGCCCTGAAATATAGACCTGGTCCCCTTTCAGAAGCAGTATGACGGGGTGAGGAGGGTTTGGGTGCCTTGGTGGGGAGGGTTATGGGTGTGGTCCCTCATTGGCACATGTGCTGTGGCTCAGGAGGGGCTGTGTATCCAGGGGCCTCTGGGAGAGGACTCTGGACTCTGGGCCAGGTGATGTGTCCTGGGCAGGACCTCACCCCGTCAGCACAGCCTTGGGGTTTGGTCAGGCCTCTGCAGCCCCAGTGTCTCAGGAGAGCAAGAGCAGGCTTCGGGGTCAGTTGCGGAGACGCCCAGCCTGATGGTGAGGGACCCCGCAGCTCAGACCCGGCCTCACCTGCACTGCCATTCTACTTCAAGGTTCCTCGGCCAAGGAGAGGCGGTGCAGCTGCTCTTCGGTCGCTGCCAGCTCCGTTTCGTCGCGCCCGCTCTCTGAGCCCTCGAAGCAGCCTGAGTCCCGAGGAATGTCCACCTTGGGTTCGGATTCTGTATGTGCCACCGGCTCCTGGATGTTCTCCGTGCCCTCTTCTGCCTCCTCGCTGCCCGCTGCCAGGGGACAAGGGAGGGAGCGTCAGAAACTAGGCAACTTGAACCTTTGCCCGGGAGTGTCAGAAACCCTGGGAGCCACTCTGACAGCATCTCCCTTCTAGTCTCCCCTCCACCTCTCCCTTCGCCCTTTCTCCACATTCTTCTGGAATTCATGGGGGTTGGACCATGGTTAGGACCCGCAAGATCATTAGGGCTAAGGCAGGAAGCGGGAAGCTAGGACAGGAAGCCTGCCTGTTCTTTCTTGCTCAGGTTTGCTGCCCTGAGAACATGCCTGCCCTTTTGCAGCTCCCCGCCCTCCCAGAGGTGCACACTGGGGGAGGGGGGCAGAGTTTTCCCCCAGCCGGAACACCCCTCGGCCAGCAGGTCCACTCACTATCATAGTCTAGGAGCAGCTCAGCCGCTGTCAGCAGCTTGGCCTGGTGCTGTGGGTCCATGATGTTCAGCTCGTTGAGATGCGTCTCCCGCAGTTCCTTGAAGTCCTCCAGGGTCTGGTAACCATTCAGTAGTAAGGTGGACGTGTGCTCCTGCAGACAGAGAACAGGCTGCCTGTCGGTGGGGCCACTTAGACAACACCCCTGCAGAGCCCATGCTCAGCATGGCTGCTGCACCTCCCCCACCCCCTGAGCAGGCACCTCCAGGCCGATGCGCTCCAGCAGTTCGTGTAGGGTCTTGGGCTTGGGCCTCTTGCCCTTGCTTTTGGCGCGGCTGGGGCGGGCAGGGCTCACACTCTCCTCGGGCAGCACGTCCACATAAATGAACTTGAAGGATCCCAGGCGGCCGTTGAGCAGGCCCAGCCACGTGCCCACAGGCGGCTTCTCAATGATTTGAATGAGATCTCCTTTCTGCGCGGGAGGACGGAGAGGTTTGGGGTCTCCTTGTGGGGGAGCAACCTGCCAGGCTCAAGAGGCTGCCCCGAGGCCAAGCTTACCTGCAATTTCAGTGAGTCGCGGTCATAGGGGCTGGGGGTGAAGTCTGTGTGGACGCGTGCCCGGCCACAGAAGGGTCCTGTGTATTGAGCGACAGGTGCTTCCTCCCCGAAACTGGGGCTGCAGAGCTCGCTGCCTACAGGCGAGTGCCAGGGAGAAGGGAGCCCATAGTCAGGGCGCAGCCGGGACCTTGCAGGGGTGTGGCTAGGAATTCCGAGGAGGTAGACGTTGGTAGCAAAGCTTGGGCAACTCAAGAGGGCCGCTGGGTCAACAGCCCAAGGAGCAGATGAGGAAAACTGAGGCCCGACAGGCAAAGGCAAGGTCCTTCAGCAGCATGGTGTCCATTGGACTCCAGGTGTCTAGACTCCCCTTCCAGTGATCTCGCAGCCCAGGAAGGTGTCTTACTCATCATCTGTTAGAAAAGCTACCGGGTCACAGTACCACATGAAAATCAGATGGGCTTTCTCTGTGGGGAGGGGCCGGGGAAGGGCATTGTATGTGGCTTTTAGGGGTGCACAGAACAGTCTGTGGACCCAAAGATAGAGGCTGGGACTTGCAATGTGACCCTGAGGGGTGCGACAGGTAGTGGCCCTACAGCACTGCGACCCGGGCGGTGTCTAGAACGTGCCCATGAGCTAGCCAAGCGCTGAAGTCCAAGAGGCTGAGATGTCACAGATGGAGATGCCTGACTCCCAGGCGGGGATGCCTGAAGATCAGGGAGCTGTAGCCCTTAGCTCTACTAGGGGGTGGGTGATGGGTTGGTCCAATGAGGCTCTTCTGCCAGTGACCCCTTACAGGCCCTGGGGAGAGCAAGTGGAATCTTCTCAAGGGGAACTGGAGTTCAAGTCTCGGCTCTGCCACCCACTAGCTGCGTCATCCACCTTGGACAAGTCAAGCCATGTCCTGGAGCCTCAGTTTTCTCATCAATGCAGTGGGGACCATGATTGCTCATCATCATGGGGTTATTATAAAATTTGAACGTGAAGAGGGCGAGTCAATTTCCCAGGGGGCAAAGAGTGGAGGTCCACATTTCTCTTACCCCTCCCACAGGCAGCTAGCCTGTGTGGCCCTGACCTCGTCCTGTCCCCAGCCCCTTGCTCACCTGTGGAAGCCTGGCGGCTCAGGACAGGCGTATCTTGTTCCTCCTGCTCAGAAAAGGCCAGTGCGACCTTCTCGGGTCCAGGGCTCTCTAGGTTGCAGTCTGGGGATGTCGGGGAGCCTGAGCCCTCTTCCAGAGGGTCTCCCTAAGGGGGAAGGAGTGGGCAGGATATTCTGAACAGTCTAGGCTGGGGGTACACAGGGAAGCTAGGGGCCCCAACTCTGTGGAGGAGCTGGGTCCAGGATTGTGCGGTATGCCATTCGCAGAGTCCTTTCCTCTTCAGGAGCCCTGGTGGCACGATGATTATGCACTGGGTTGCTAACCACAAGAGCAGCAGTTTGAAACCACCATGAGAGAAAGATGAGGCTTTCCACTCCTACAGAGTTATAGTCTTGGAAGCTGGCAGGGGCAGTTTGACTCTGTCCTCCAGGAGCTTGGAGCAGAATTACCTCCATGCCAGGAAGTTTGTAAGATGGGAACAGGGGTGTCTGTTCTGCCTCCTCCATGGCATGAGGCTCAGACAGGTGCCGCATGAGCTGTGCTGTCGGCTCGAAGTGCAGATACGCACCTCCAAAAGGCCCTGGGGTGCGGGGACCCAGGTCTGGCATGAGGGCACAGGCAGCCATGTTGTTATGCAACCAAGGAACCACTTTACACTGCACGCCTACCAGCGCCTCTTGCATCATTTCATTCTCGCAGTGACACTTGGCTGGGATGTAAGTGCCATGAGCATCTGGAGTTGACAAAGAAGGCCACCTAGCAGCACATGCTACCTCGGGATGCCCCCGACCACCCACCCGTGCAGTGCCATGAAGGGAAGGTAAACAGCTCTCTCCCCAAGCATGGCGCCTGGGTCTGCCGATTCCCTGCTGTAAATACTGTCCACCCTGCCGCACCCCCATGGGGATGTGACTCCCAGCAGTATGCCCTCAGGGGGTGTTCCCACCACCCAAACCCATCCCCTACACCAAGCCCCCACCACAGAATGGATTCCAACTCACAGAGACGCTCTCTGTGGAAACAGACAACCTCCTCTTTCTCCTGAGGGCTGCCTGATGGATTTGAACCCATGACCTTGTGGTTACAGGGCCAGCACTTCCTGGGAAGCATCATCCCCAAGAGCATAGATGATAGTAAATAAAGTACAGGAATTGTCGTTGGCTTTGACCCCTAGCTACCCTCTGAACAACAGGGCAAATCACTGCCTGGTCCAGCGCTGTCGACTCAAGGCTTCTTAGGTTTGAGCCGGTTGTTGCAGCCGTAGTGTCAGTCCCTCTCCTCAAGGGTCGTTGCCTGTTCACTGCCCCTCAAGTCTACCACGCGTGATGCCCTTCTCCAGGGCCTTGGTCTTTTCTGACAGTGTGTCCAAAGTACGTGAGACGAAGTCTCCATCTTCGCCTTTACTGCGCTCTGGCTCTATTTCCTCCGAGACATTCATTTTTCCTTTTGATACGCCACGGTACTTTCAATATTCTTCGCTAGAATTATGGTGTGATTAATTCTGAGTAGTCATTACTTTAACTTTACAGCTAATTAGTTTAATTGTAGGTATGTATCGTTTAGCCTTTAATAATGGCTGTGTCTAACAACTACCTCATGGAATTCGTGAAATGAGGACCCATGGCCCTTGGCGGCCAGCATGGCATGGTCTCAGTGTTCTCTTTAGACTTTAAGCTACTTGGGATCTGTTTGCCCAACAGCCATGCCTGTGCCACCTTCCTCCTGGCCAGAAACCAGACTTGTCTCCTTTCGGACAGAGGGATTTTCTTTCTTTCAGCTCACTCCATCCCAGGACTTTTAGTTCCCAGCAAAACTGATTGGTGAATGAATTGGCCTCAGGCAACCCTACCTCCCTTTCAGACATTCTGTCCCTCATGCCTACCTTCCAGAAGCTTCTGTCCCCCTACTCAGAAGTCACCTTTTCCAAATAGAGGCCTGCTCCCTGTTTCCCTTCCCTTCTCCCAAGTGACCTCCCTTGTTGCATCTGTTCTCACATCCTGCCAGGATCGTCCCCCACGCCTGCCCCCCAGGTCTCACCATCTCCTCCGACAGGGCCTTCACCATCATCTTGCCCATCTTCCTGTTCATGGTTCTGGAAATCACTGCCCTCCACTTCTTCCCCAGCTTTTTGCTACTCTTCCCAGCATCCTCTGTGGTAGGGACATTCAAGTCATCTTCTGGAATCTGTGGAAACACAGGGGAAGGTCCAGGGACTCTGATAGGCCTGCCTGGGTCGACTTGCATGCAGAAGGAGGCCTCATCCCCTTACACCCTTAGCTCTTAGTCTTGTCTACATTGGTTAAGAGTTTGTACACATTGGCCGTTGGGGCCCACCCAGTGGCTTCTCTAGAGGAGAAAGGCTTCATGATTCTAAAACTAATAACCCACCGCCATTGAGTTAATGCTGATGCATAGGAACCTTATAGGACAGGGTAGAACTGTGCCTTGTGAGTTTCTGAAATGGTAAGACTTTTATGGGAGTAGAAAGCTATCTCTCAAGGATCAGCTGTTGATTTCAAACTGCTGACTTTGAGGACAGCAGCTCAACTCATAACTGCTATTCCACCAAGGCTCCTATTTTGTGATGACAGTCCAGGAAATCCACTCTGTCCTGTAGGGTCACTGGGAATCAGAATCCAACAACCTAACAGCGGCAAGTCCTGTCTTCAACTTTCCCCCTCTGCCTAGGGGATGTGGGTGTGGCAGGGCCAGGGCTCTCTGTTTTGGAATGCAAAGGACTGCAAGTCAGTTCTTGGGGCCCAGAATCTAGGTGGACAGGACTGAGGGGCTTGTGTGTTCAGAAAGGCCTATGCCAACAATCCCCGAATCTTCTCTTTCTCCACAACCTACCTACGCACCTGCCCCCCCACCCCTTCTCCCACACCTCCTCAACCAGGGAGCCTCTGAAACTCACGTTATCATCCAGGTTAAATTCTTTCTCGCTCACCACTGGGGAGCTGGGTTTGGATTTGGCAAAATCCTTGAAGCTGCTTGAGCGCTGGAGTGAGAGCTGGAAGACCAGAGGTGTTGAATTCAGTAGGTTGAAATGGTTGCCAGAGAAACAAACCCCCGCCCTGCCACCCCACTCCACCTTTGACAAAGATAGCCACACATGCTTTGAGGACACAGAGATGCTAAGAGGTGACGTGCCTGATGTCCTTAGACTCCTAGCCTTCCAGCTACCTGGTTTCCGGCTATGCTTCAACCTTGCCTAACCCTGGTTGAAAACCAAGCTCCAGCCCAGGGCCTGAGAGTCAGCTGACATGTCTTTCACCCCCTACATTTTGCTGTATGGAAGCTGGGAAGGTTGACGTGAAAGATAAAATGTGACCCAGGGAAAATATACCTACTGCTAAAGATACCACGGCAGTGACAATGGACTGGGGCATAGGAACCATGGTGAGGATGGCGCAGGACCAGGCAGTGTTTCCTTCTGTTGCACAGAGGGTCACTATGGGTGGGTGCTGACTCTCTGGTCAAACATAAGCCATAACTCAGCGCACAAAGAGTGTCGCCTTTCCATGCCAGGCATCAGTTGCTAGGGAGTCAATTCTGACCCATGGGGACGCCCTGTGTGTCGGCGTAGAACTGAACCCAAGGGGGTTTCAATGGCTGACTTTTTCTTTTTAAAAGAGTGTTAACAGTTCTATTGACATTGAGTTCACATATGCAGTTCAAATGTGGACATTTTAAAAAGACTTGTGCCATCGTCACCACGATTCATTTTAGAGCATTTTCTTCTTTCTTGTACTCACTATTATTAGTTCCCCATTTCTCCTCAACTTCCCCTAACATACCGCCCAAGAACTTATTAACCCAGCTACTGTTTCTACAGATTTACTTGTCCTGGATTCCACATAAAGAAAAACCTTCAAACCCGCAAAAGAACAGCAACCCACAAATAAAACAAACAAACAAAAAAACTCAGTTGAGAAAATGCCAGGAAGAAGAAGAAGAAAAAAGAATTAGAACAAATTTAAAATGGGGTGGAAAGGAGAAGGATAAGGTGTTTCACATTCCTTGTGCCAAGGATCAGAGACTATTCACGGGTGGCTTGATCCAAGTGAAGACCCTGTAAATGAACTTTGGGCTTGTTTTTTTTTGGGGGGGGCATCCCTGCCACTGGTGGTCGTGGGCACTCCCCAGTGCTGCTCCTGAGAGCCGCCACTGGATTTGAACCACCAAGCCCGCGGGCTGCAGTCCCGCACTCAACCACTTAACGCCATCAGGGCTCAGCTGGGCTTTCTTTTTTTAATATAGATTTTATTGGGGGTTCCTACAGCTCTTATAACATTCAATCCATCATTCATATTAAGCACACTTGTACTCATGTTGCCACATTCATTTCCAAACATTTTCTACTTGAGGCCCCCAATATAAGCTTCTGTGGCAGTCATGTGCTTATGTTAATTTTATGATTGAAATGTAGGGGTGGAGTCTAGCCTGTTAATCTGGAGATAGCCACTGAGTAGCCAATGAGGCCTCTGTGTGGGCATGGCTTTCTCCTGAGACTTCTGGGAAATCTCGTGATATTTCCCTCGTGAAGATGAGAAGCAATCTTCCCCAGTTGTTGGGAGTTAGTCTGAGAGGCGATGAATCACGGACAAGACAAGATGGCAGCCTCCAAGAAGCTGAAGGAGCAGGCGGAGAGACCACATGGCTTTGCTCTGATGGAGCCAGACCTCTGAAGCTGGGGCAGCCACATGGAGACCTCTGCCAGTGATGAGTTACTTCTGCTGTTGATGAACCCTGACCCCTGGAAATGAGGAGCCATGGGGAGACCCCTGCCAGCACCGGTATTCTGCACCCACTGACCTGTGACTTGATGAGTCGGAAGGAGACTTTATAGACTGATATCGGGCGTATGGATTAATATCAGACTTATGACTTTGTACTGGACTGGATTGGGAGGCTTTCTTAATGTCATATTTCTCTTATATATAAACCTTTTCCTTATATTGATATGCGTGTCTATGAAATTTATTCCTCTAGCCTACCCGGACTGACACAGCTTCTCTTTCCCCCTTTCCTCTATTTTTTTTTAATTCCAGCTCCCCATATTTCCCTTCCCCCTTCTTTTTCCCCATGAACCCCTAATAATTTACAAATTGTTATTACCTCCCCACATTGCTGTCAAATGTGTCACCCCACCCACCCTCCTGCAATTCACACCCCAGAGAGGAGATCACATGGAGATCCCCAAAACTAGTTCCTCCCTCCACTCCAACGGGGTGTTCAGAATTTAAGCTCCAATACCATTCCCTCTTCTGGTCTCGGATTTTACTATTTATAATCCTTGGCTCACCTGTGCTGGTGTTTCTTCCCTCTGTATCACCTCATCTAGATGGCTGCTTGATTTTAGACAAATCGACTGCTTTTTCAGAAGGAGATTGCCAGGCCATTCTTCCAAGACACCTCTGAGTGAACTCCAAACTCCAACTTTCTGGGCAGCAGTTGAGTGCCTTCATCTGTTTGCACTTCCCAGAGGCCTCTACCTTTTTCTAAGAGCAAATCCCTCCCAAACCCTGTGGCTATGGTGGACCCAGAGCATAGTTTCCAATCATTTCTAAATATCCTGGGCTTTCCGCCTGATAAATCTGTGTGCCAAGAAGAGCAGGGAAATCTCACTAGGAATCAGCAGGGCCTGGCATTGCACTTTCTGCAAAACAACTCAACCCAGGAACTCACTGACATCGAGTTGATTCCAATTTATAGCGATTCTCACTCTATAGGATAAGATAGAACGATTGAACCTCAAAAATTCATGGGCACAAAGTCGAGGCCAACTCAGAATGACACTGTAGGATGGGGTAGAACTGCCTCTGTGGAGTTACGAGGCTTTAAGTCTGTACGGCGGCAGAAAAGTTTGATGTTTTTTCCCATGGAGCGGGTGGTGCATTTGAAACACTGGTCTCTCAATTAGCAGTCCAGCATGTTACCACCACACCACCAGTACCCCCAGTATAAAACTAAATAAAAGGCTTATTTATGAAAGGTGCCCAAAGGCTTAGGACATCAAGAAACTGCTGCCATTTTAATGCGCGGTGGCTCTAGAGGGCAGACTAGAATTGCTCCATGAGTTTCTAACACTGTGAGAAATCTTCATGCCTCAATATTTTGTTCATAGAGCAGCGGGTGGATTCGAATCACCAGCCTTTGGGTGATTCCCAAAGTCCACTGCTTGACTTGCGGCCCCACCAGGGCTCCCCAGGCACGAATACCGGGAGCTAATTCAGTAAAAGAAAGCCACCGTTTCTTCTTTATTCGGCTCCACTTTTAGCTTTAGTCACCAATGTGATGCGTGGCTACTCTCGGCGGTTTCCTGTGTTTGGGCTTTGGGGCATGACTGATTGTTGATGTTGATGATAGTTTTTTCCTTCTTCTTCTTTCAGGAAATGAACTTCCTTAACTGTATATACGTGTGCATGCCAAGATAGCAGCTAGAAACCAGGGCAAGGTAGGTGAGGAGGTTTTGGACACAAGCAGCTGAGGCAGTCTGCTATCAGGATAAACAGTCAAGGCCAGAAGATACACACAGGAACCAGGGGTCACAGATGGCCAGACAGATAGAGTGGGATAGACTGCAGACACCGGAGATAAGGGCTTGAGGAACTAAAGTCTGAAACCCACACAAAGCTGAAAATTTCACATCCTCTTTCCTATTAAAAGTTGTGTGTATGTGTGTGTGTGTATGTGTGTGTAAGGGGCTGTCCAGTGATAAGCCCTCAGGCAGGGGCAATATCACCCACCACTCTGTTCCCAACACACAAAGAATTGGTTCTAACTTCTGAGGACTGCAGTGTAGCAATTCCGCACTCTTGGTTGGTCTTAGTCAAAAAACCAAGGCAGCAACCAGGAGTAAGGCAGCTGACTGGGAACTAGGTGTGAAGTCACGCCAGGCAGACACTACCACCACGAGGGCCTCGTGTGTGGGCTGTGCCTGTGGCCTCAGTCCCACAGTCTCTTAGGTGCTCCGCTGCAGAGCTGGGGAAGGAGGCTGTGAGTGTGGGGGGAGAGAGGGGAGAGCCTGACCATGGGGTGCTCATTCCGTTCCCATGCTTTGCCATATTTCTTCCTGGGGTTTCTCCTGCCATTGACTGTTTCCTCTTTTTTCCCCATTCCCTGCTCTCCTCCACCTTCCACTTACTTCCTGCCCTTGTGTAGCAAGTACGCAACTGCCTGGATAACTTCCCCGTCTTAGTGCATGGCAAAGAGGGAACAGAGAAAGGGTGACACTGGGTTGGCTTGGGCCCACAGAGGGCAGACAGAGCTATTTATATCGGTCAATGGAGCCTATTGTGGCCTTCCCTTCACCACCCCACAGCCCGCTCCACAGACCAGGAGACTGGACATCACCTGTTACCCCAGGGAGGGCTAAGCCTGGAAAGCAAGCTGAAGGGCAGGCATGGGTCCAGAAGCAGGCTTTGTTGGGGAAGAGTAAAGCCTCTGCCCGGCCGCTCTCAAATTGCAGTTCTTTCCCTTGTCTTTCCCCTGTCCTTAATCTGTAGTCTCGGGGCTGAGATGGGCAGCTCTCAGCTTCCAGGGTCTTGTTTTAGGACACCTAGATATCAGCTTTCTAACAAAACTGGAGGGGACAATTGAAAGGGCACATGGAAATGGTACTGGGGCAAGGGCTCAGCCAGTCACCCAGCCCAGGAAGATGGAAAGGCCTAGAATGTTCTCTGGTTAACTAAGGGTTGGAAGCATCCTGAGTGGTCCTTTGATGAACCTGCTTCCAATCTCAGGGACATCCTTAAATGTCCTGAGTACCTTTCAGTGACCCCAAAGTGATCCCAATCAAGGATGAGCTGACAGCCTTTTGTCCCTTTTTGTTTATATCCAAAGGTTTATACTCAAAGGGTGAGTGGTGTCCTATACATGTACAGTGCTGGCCTCTCAGATATAGTTACCTTTCTGCTGTTAGATTAAGCTCAACTCTGGGTTGGGTGACCTTGAGCGAGTGACCCAACCTCTCAGAGAGTCTGTTTCTTCACTTGCTTTCAGGTAGCAAGAGTTCAGTTCTTGATTCTGCCCACAAACTGGGGATTTTTAATTTTAAACATTTTTATCAAGGACATTTCAGTCCAGGGTCTTCTCTCTAAAATCCAACATCTCAGCAAGAAAAAGGCAAACCATTTAATTTCAAAACAGGCAGAGGCCATGACCAGACAGCTCCCCAAAGAAGTGGCCCAAAACACAAAGAAGTGCTCACAATCATTAGTTAGCCGATGTGCAAGTTCAAATCAAAGTAACTGTGTTATCACCTCACCCCAGCATTGATAGCAAGGCTGAAACCCACAACAGCAACATCCACCCAGCAAACAACAAAGGCTAGAGAGTGTGCAGAGAGAGTGGAATCCTCAAACACTGCTGGGGCGGGCCGGTAAAATTGGGCTACCACTGTGGAAAGCAAGGTGCCATTTCTTCAAAGAATTGGAAATAGAAATACCGTATGTCCCAGGAAGCCCTCTCCTTGGCATATCCCCCAAAGAAGGAAGAGCCGCAGCACAAGTGGATGTGCGCACACCCTGTTCTTCACAGCACTGTTCCCAAGAGTGAGAAGAAGAAAAATACCCTCCATGCCCATCCGTGGAAGAGCGGATCGACTGTGGTCCATGGCACGGCTGGATGTGGAGGACAGCATCCCAAGTCAAATAAGGCACACACAAAAGGATAAAAAGGGTCTGTAACCACTATAAAGAGTCAAGAATAGCTTTTTCATGCTAAAAAGAAACTGACTTTGATGGGTACCAGGGCTGGGAGGAGAAGTCACAGAAGGAAATTGGGGTGGGGGGAGGAATGAAAGATGGAAAACAAAACAAACCATGGGGAGCTTTGATGGGCTTTTGAATGTTTAACTGATGATCAGCAGTGCACCCCTTCCCCTGGTTTGCAATAAATGTTGGCCGGTGGGAACCGATCACAAGAACAATAGGAAAATGATGAAGGGAGACATTGGTTGGTGTCAGACATGAAAGAAGAATAATCATTTAAAGATTATTAAGAGTTGGTGAGGGAGAAAGGGTGGGAGAGGGCGGGGGGGAAAAAGAGGAGCTGATATCCAGGGCTCAAGTGGAAAGAAAATGAGGTGAGAAAAAAAAAAGAAAGAAAATGTGTTGTGAATGATGAGAGCAGCAGGTGTACAAATGTGCTTGACACAATGTTTGGATGGATGGACTATGATAAGAGCGGCATGAGCCCCCAATAAAACGACTTTTTTAAACGTTGGTTGGTGCGGCTTACATCTTGCCCCTTGTGTATTAGCAGTGTTTAAGCCTGAGTAAAGTTACTTTAACTTCTCATCAGGAAAACAGACAGTGGCCTCCATCTCATCGGGCGATTGTGAGGCTCAGGAGGCTTGGTGGCGCCGTGGCTGGGCATTGAGCAGCTAACCGGTTCATCGGCAGTTTGAAACCACCAGTTGCCCTGTGGGACCAGGGTGGGGCTTGCGACTTCCAGAAAGAGTGCCCGTCTCGGGAAGTGGCAGGAGAGGTTCCGTCCTCTCCTCTGAGATTGCCGTGAGGTGGCATCGGCATCGCCTTGATGGCGATGAGATGGGAGTTTTGACTGTGAGGGTCGAACGATACCTACAGAGCTGGCCAGGCACACCGAGAGTCTTTGGTCAGCTTGAGCTTCCACTTTCACAGGACCCACCTCCGTGCTCTTCCTAGGCCATTTCCCTGCTCACCTGAAAGCGAGCCAGAGGCACACTACCTGTTCTCTGGAGGTTTCTGTAGCCATACGAGAAAGCCACCCACAGCACCGAGAGAAATAGTGCCATCCCCACAACCTGGAGGGGCCCACACGGAGGGTGTTGAACAGAAAGAGGCAGCCACCAAAAAGCAGAGACCCTGTGTGTGGTTCCACGTGGATGGAGCTCCAAGAGCCACCGAAGTTCAAAGTCTGGAGGGGCGGTGACTCTTGAAGGTCTAGGACCCTGGAGTGACGGGCAGAGGGAGCTCAGGGAAGATCCTGTGTCTTGATCCGGGGACTGCTCTGTAGGGGTGTTTCCTTGATGGAAATTCATCAAGTGGCACACGTACACTTGGTGTACGTCTCTGGAACTATGCCATATGTCAATAAAATGTGGTAGCCACTGAAGTCTGCATGCAACAATACGTGTGTAGATAGGTAGATAAAGAAGTAGGTAGACAGATGACAGACAATAGCCGGCCAGCCAGGCCTGCTGCCATAGTGGTTACACGAAGGGCTACAATGCACAAAGTCCACTGTTCCAAACCACCAGTTGCTCCACAGGAGAAAGATGGGGCTTTCAGCGTCTGTCGAGAGTTGCAGTCTGAGCTACTCCGAGGGGGTGGTTCAACCTTGTCCCGTGTGGTTTCTAGGTGTCAGCCTCGACTTGATGGCATGGAGTGAGACGCGTATATGTGCATACACACATTTATAGTCTTATTTACTGTCCAGTCAACTCCAACTCATGGTGCCTGCATGCATGCAGAGTAGAACTGCCCCACAGGGTTTCCAAGTCCGTGACCCTGGGGCCACAGATCGACAGGCCTGCCCCTTCGGAGGCACCGCAGGGGAGTTTGAAGCAGCCTACTTTTGGGGTCGAGTCCTTAACTCCTTTACCCAGGCACTTTTGTGCTGGCACTGCAAACCCTTTGTGGAAAAATTCCTTCTCTTTCAGTTCCATTTTCCCATGAACATTTGGAAGCCCCTTCATATGCCTTGACTATAATAATTTTAAATCTGAAATGAGATTGTTTGAATGCAGTTTAAAAGGCATGGGGGGGGTGCCCCAACCCAACTTCCCTTGAGCCTCACATTGCCCAGTTGGCATCCTCTTCCTCTGTCTCTGTAGGAATCTCTTGCAAGTATCCCCCCCCCCAAGAACCTTCTCTGCTCTGTCATGCATGGAGCACCCTCAGGGTGCCAGGCATTGGCCTGTGTTTGGGGGAAGGATCCAGAACTTGAGGGAGGGGGGAGGAGAGAGAGACTGATTTGTGCCCTGAAATAATCCCTGTTGAAGGGATCCAACTTGTACACTAAAAGATGGCAAATTTGATGCGACATCTTTCACCAACACCTGAGAATGTGATCTTGTTTGGAAATATGGCCTCTGCAGATTTAATTCGTTGCCATGAAGCCAGAGTGGGCCCTTGTGCAATATGACTGGCCTTCTTACACGAAAGGGAGAGGCACAGACAAATGCAGAAGGAAGGTAGGTGCTCGGGTGAAGATGGAGGCCGATACTGGAGCTAGGCTGCTACAAGCCAAGGACACCTGGGAGTACTGGAAGCTAGCAAAGACGCAGAAGCCTCTTTCCCTAGTGCCTTCAGAGAAAGCGAGGTCTGGTCATGAATTCCGACATCTGGCCTCCAGCCCTGTGAGAGAATCAATTTCTGGTACTTTCAGCCACAAGGTCTATAGCCTTTTGTTGTGACAACGAGCACCAAGGGTGGAAACAGCTCTTCTGCTAAGCACTCCTCGGTGTAGGCACTCACCCACCCTCTCCAGAGTCCCTTGCTGCAGTCCTACTTCCTAGTTGAGAAGACTGGGGTCTCAGAGAAAGGAGGAGCAGGAAGAGCAGGGGTCTGAACCCACGTCTGTTTCTGGACGCCTGCCCATGTGGCTATACTCCCACCCCATCAAAGCTCGGAAAGTAGTCAGCAGTATGGAAGCCAGTTTGCTAAGCACAATGCCAACTGTGAGTAGAGTCCTGAGCAGAACTACCAGGAAAGCAAGCAAGAGCTTGGAGGGGTGTGTGTGTGTGTGTGGGGGGGGGTGTCGGCTCAAGAGAGCTGCATGGAGGAGGTGTTATTGAGCTGGGCCTTCCTCAGTGGGAATGATGGTAGGTGGAGCAGAAACCATGAGCAGGGCTGACAGCACATCAAGGATCTTGAGCCTGCCCCTGTGGGCCACAGAGAGCAATTGACCAGACTAGGTGTGAGCAGGAGAGGGATGTGTCCTGCCGTAGGGGTGCAGAAGGGAAGAGTGTGATGGGAATGGGTGAGGCAGGGCCACAAAGAGATTGGAGGGAGCGCAGAGCTGTTCATTGGAGTGGGAGCTCGCACACCTCTCCGTTTCTTGGGTGGGAGGTCTAGGGTGTGATGGAAAGAAGGAATGAGGTGGAGTGGGGCTATCCTGAAGGGAAGCAAATTGCAGGATAAATCCCTCAACTCCTGGGGGCTCCAATTTCTGGGTTTCTCAACATGCGGGCTAGAAGGATGGTACCCTCTGCTCCCAACCACCAAATTCCTTGTATGGATAGGAACACGGGCCACAGAGGTCACTCATATCTGCTGCCTTAGGAGAGCCCTGCAACCTCTGGAGGGGACCAGATCCCAAGGGAGCGAGATCCTTTTCAGAAAAAGGAGCAAAAGGAAACCTGAAGAAGATGAATGAATTGTCCAAAGTGTCAGAGCTTTCTAGATCCAGGTAGAAGCAGGGGTCCAGCTCATCTTTCTTGCCCACGGCCCAGCCTCTTCTCCATGTGCCAGCACGGGCAGAGAAATAGGAGTTTCCTTATCTTGCGGCCTGTGCGCTCCCCCTCTCCTCATCCCTCTGGTCTCTGAAGAGAAGAGGCTGGCCTGGGAGGAAGCTCTTTCAACTTTCGGCAATCTCAGCTAGAGAGAGACCTTCACTGGCTGCCATCGTGTCGACGCCGACTCAGAGCGACCCCTGGTGGATTCCTGAGACGGTGACGGTGTACAGGAGGCGAAAGCCTAATCTTTCTCCCTCCCAGATGCTGGTGGTTTTGAACAGCCAAGCCAAGGATTGCAGCCAATGTATAACCACTACTCCATTTTGAAAGAGGCAGCACGTGTCCAATCAATCAACGAAGGTGCATGCCTCTTGCCCCGGGGCCAGCCTTGTCCTTCCTGAATCAGTGCCCCATGCCAGCCCCCTCATCCTCTGGCCTCTGCTTACCAATTAAGCAAGGTAAGCACAAGCGTCTATGTGCGTCCTTACAATTGCCCGTTTTGCTCACCTCCTGCTTCAAGGGTTCTGCTTTAAGGTCTGGCTGCCCCTTATCTCACTCCCAAGCCTGCAGCACCTCCGTCCAGAACGAAAGTCTCTATTCACATTTACAGTCCCCGACAGGGACTGGGTACCCACTTCCCAAGGTCTGCATGGACTTCCTTAGGAATCTGTTGTGAACAGCTCCACGGTTGTTGTTGTTGTTGTTGTTGTTGTTGTTGTTGTTTTCACAGCAGCAAAGATGCTGGATATACTTGCAATTGCTTACTCTGGATTCCTAAGGAAGCACAGGCAGGCCCATGTTTACCTCGAGTATTGGGTCACACGCCCTGAGTCAAGCTGGTCCTGGCTGAGGCAGGGTTAGGTGAGGGGGAGTGAGGCCTGGTGTCTCTTGGGAAGCGACTAAGGGGAAATCCCAACCTCTGGGGAGTTCACTGATGTCAGGAAAGAAGAGGGGACTTCTTTGCTCTCCCAGGCACCTCCACCCACAAGAGGTGGCACCAGGTCCCCGTATCAATGTGCCAACTCTTTCTCAGGCGCCTTTAACTCCGCTCCCTTGTGGGCTTCCCACCCCCATCAGTGGTAGAGCAAGGGGAAGTGGCCCTTCTCATAGAGGAGCGGCAGCCAATGGCAGGCCTGCTGAGCCTGGCACCGGGGAGTGGTGACAACCCGTGTGAAGACTGACGAATCGCGCCCATACACACTCACCTCAGCTGCAACCTTGGAGATGCAGCTGGGGTGAGGAGTCGGCCGGAAATGGCAGCCACCCCTGGCCCTGAGAGGGGACAGGATGTTCACCCCAGTGGCCCCAGCTCAGGCTCTCAGCCACCACTCAAGAGCTGCTCACCACCCCCCACCCCACAAACACACAAAGGGGTTTTCCTACAGGGCTACGCTCTCGGAGGTAGTCCTGAAGCGAAGGGATCATGAAGGGCTAGAGACACCGACCTTGGCCTGGGGCTGAGCCTCTTGGGCCTGGTTCAGGCCCACTTTGGAATGGTTCGAGACTCCTGCTGGATGTGTAGGATAGACTTACTGATGGCCTGGTAGAATCCTAGAACCAAGCCATGAAGTCTAGGAATCCTAGATCTGACAGAGTCTTCCAGGAATCTTCTTATCTGGCCTGTGGCCCAGGAAGATCAACACGAGAGTCCTCTTCAGCAGTTGTTCCCCCCTCCCCCTGACCTTTACCATCGCGTTACTGAACTTCCCTCCGCTCCTCAACCTCCACTCCTACTCACCAGCTCATGGGACCCTTCATTTCTCATTGGGGACAAGTTAACTCTCCCCACCTAGGAAGACCCTTTCTGTCCTCCTCCATCCCCCGAGACACACACACACACACACACACACACACACACCATATAGGTTTGGAGGGCTCTTTCCTGAGGGAGGAAGTCACCACCAAGGTGACTGAGTTAAGTGGGCAGCTAGCGGTCTGGGCCACACTCAAGGGCAGGGGACCAGGAGCATCCAGGTTCTGAGGTGGGCGACTCTGTGGGGCCTTTTGAATGAGCTGACCCCGCTATGGGCACAGTCCTAAGATTCAAGCTGAGAACTACATTTGGTTATTCTTGAATTTGAGTCTAGAGTTTCATTTTAAGTCTCTACCCCTTCATGTTAGGGTTCAAGTTTCTAATGTTAGATGTTAATTAATTTTTTTAAAAAATCTAGACTTTTTAGAACCTCTCTCTCTGTCAGCCAGGAGGACGATGGCACTTTCTACTCTCGAAAAGAAGTAAGAGTCTTGAAATCTCCCCGAAGGCACAACATGCTTGCCTTTTTGTTGGTTTGTTTTCTCGAACTCTGGAATTGTAAGACTCGGGTGAACCTCTGTTCCTCTAGTCCCCTTTGGACCCCTGCCCCATTGCTCTCTGGGAAAGTGGCCCTCGCCACAGACGGCCTGGAGAGGACGGGGTAGGGCAGAGTGCGTCCCTGTCCATGCTCCTCACCTTTCTCTTCTGCGTGGGCTCCTTCTCGCTGGCGTTGGAGGGCTTGCGGCGCAACATGGCTTTCTGCCTTGGCGAGACTCTGCTCCGACTCTCCTAGGTGTCGAGACGCACAGGCCTCTTGCTGAGACTGGCCAGCACGATCCAAGGGGCACAGACCGCATAGACTGGAGCTCTGACTGCTGCAGTGGCAGCTTGGGGGTGTTAGCCATGGACACCCGGCGGCAGAGGCAGCGGCAGCAGCATACAGGAAGCCCTGCCACGTGACCTGCCCTTACAGCAATCGCAGCCCCTTCTGGCCCCAGGGGAGGAAG
The DNA here is from genome assembly GCA_004026705.1 of Nesogale talazaci. Lineage (NCBI taxonomy): Eukaryota > Metazoa > Chordata > Mammalia > Afrosoricida > Tenrecidae > Nesogale > Nesogale talazaci. The sequence goes on from PVJH01000674.1 coordinate 139,518, forward strand.
GAAGTCCCAGCTTTCAGTCTCCAGAGATTCTGATACAGATGACTCTTGGGTTGAAGAATCCAAGAAAAGCCCCTACCCTCCTGTCTCCAGGCAATTATCATCAGTCCTGCTCCCGCTCCCTGGAGGTGACCGGTCTACTTGCTCAAGCCTTGTATCTCACCGATCGAACCCACAAACCCAAATGGGACCATCTTTCTGCCTGTTGGGTTGAGGCTATCCGGTCACTTTGCATCACCATGGTGACCGTTGCTGTGAGCTGGTCAGAAAATGGCTGGAGCAGCAGTGGTGCCCTGTGGAAGGAAACTGGCGGCAATCTGAAATACAAAGAAGGTAGAGGCTGGTTTCGACCTTCCTCTGCAACCCCAAGAAAGGTAGAGGGCAGAATAGAAGACATTGCCTCCGCCCTGGAAGAGACCAGAGGCATTGGAAATAATGGGACGGCCCAAAGAAGAAGGACAGGATGTTCACACAAACTAGAGCAGGGCTCCTCAAACTTTTTAAACAGGGGGCCAGTTCACTGTCCCTCAGACCATTGAAGGGCCGGACTATAGTTAAAAAACAAAAGCAACTGGCCTGAGTCCCTGGTGGCGTCGTGGTTGTGCGCGGGACTGCGGCCCACTGGGACAGAGGTTCAATTCCAGCAGCGGGGCTGGGCCTCCTACTCCCACCACCGGAGAGCAGTGATGCCCCCCTCCAAAAAAAAACCAAAAAAACAAAAACAAAAACAAGAAAGTCCCTCTTTGGTGGGTAAATTCTCGATATAGTCAATATAAGGTCTAGCATTATGTTATTCTGTCCTGACTAGCTGAGGTTCCTTTGGACATCTTTTGCAAAGTATCCACCCTCCCTAAACTCTTTCCATTCAAACCTTTTCTCCGACTCTTGTCTGAAGTTTGTCCCTCACATGACATCCTTCTTGTGAGCAGGACAAGAACTGAGACTGGAAACTCTGAACCTCCTCCGGGGAACACAGCCATCACTACCAGCTGCCATCCCGTCAACAATCATCACGTGACAGTTACTGCCCTGACAGCTGTCTTCTACTGCTATCTTCTCTCCTACCACCACTCATCACCCCACCGCTCCTGTCCTGACGGCCATCACCCTCATAGCCATTGCACGGCTCTTACTGATGCTAGACGGCAGCACGAGAGCAAGGACTCCTGCTGTTGATAACCCTCCACTATCACTTCAGTAGTTAGCACACCTCTAACCATTATCATCCGTCGCTGCCATCATCTTTACAATTATTAATCACTGCACTCATCCCACCGCCTTCAGTAGGTCCACAGTCATCCCTTGTCATCTCCCATACAACCATCACCACTGCTACCTTCCTCCAGCCCTCCAGCCTCCACCCTATGCAAATTACCCCTATAATCAAGCATCCCCATGGATTCAGTCACCCGGATAGCCCTCACCATATAACAGTCTCACTCCGACAGCCATCATGTCTTGGGTACCGTCACCACAGCCATCGTCACTGCCGCCTTCGCCTGTCACCCACCCCCTTACAGACTCCATCTCCAAAGCCTTCAGCACGAGAGCAAGCATGCCACCGTCTATGGTCCTTAGTCATCCCCATCACAACCATCAGCACAGCAGCTGAAAAGTATCTGCAGACAATGCCACATCTCCCGCTGATGCACCATCCAGCAGGCCTTTATTCTGGGCTGGCGGGGATGGGCAGCATGCTTGGTCGAGTGGAGGGGCAGCGAGAGGGAGGAAGGCCCCTTGCCAGACGGATTGACACTGAGGCTGCATCTGTGGGCTCAAGTATCGGGAGGACGGCGATGCGGAACTGGGCAGGGTTCTGTTGGGTTGTGCTGTGAGTCGCTACGGGTCAGAAGCCACCCGACAACACCTAACACTCACAAAATGCAGTAAATCGAGATCATTTTTGAGGAGTATTTGTGGCAGAGGTTTTAATAACGCGAAGACTTCTTTCGAGCAGATTCCGTATTTGCTGTCTGTAATTTAGTGAACACAGCTTTCCAAAGAAGAAGAAAATGAAAAAGAAAATCTTTGCTCAAAATCTTCTTCCACATTGTTTTGTTGAATTTTCTTCTTTGTGATAAGCCATCTCTGTCTAAATGAAGACATTTTTGAAGAAAAAAGGTCATTGCACAGAGAATAGATCAATGGTTGGGGTACGGGGAGAGACGATAAAGGTGCAATGTGTATGTTCACTAACGATGAGGTTTTCATGGGTATGTTTCTTTAAAGTAAACAATCCACTGCCATCGATGGCAACTCATAGGCACCCTATATAGTTTCTGAGACTGTACATCTTTATGAGAGCAGCTAATGAACTTGAACCTCTGAGCTTACAGTTGGTAGCCCAACACCTAACCCACAGCACCATCAGGGGAGGTCAGAAAGTCTTTCTAATTGAGGAGTCAGCAAAAATCAACAAAGGAAGCACACCAGAAGAGCTACACCAGCGAGTGTGCTGCAAGGCTTTTAAATCATAAAATTCAAACCCAGAGGAGGGAAGCATACCAGCATCTACAGTCTAAGCATGTGGCTCGTGCATTGCTAGAGATGCTAATGGAAACCCCAAATCCATTTATAGGGTCCCTAGATAGATTGAGTCCTCAATGGTGCTCCACCGCCCACAGACTAGGAATGGGAACAACCACCGGAACAGACAGAGTCTTGTAAAATAGATTTTAGCAGCAGTATTTAGCCTGGAATGTAACACCTTGCCTTCAGCTCTCTCTTTGGGGGGGTGGGGGGCATCACTGCCTCTGGTGGTCATGGGTGCTGCTACCCAGTGCTGCTCTTGAGAGCCGCTACTGGATTTGAACTGCCAAGCCCACGGGCTGCAGTCCTGCACTCAACCACTTACACCACCGGGCTCAGCCCCCAGTTCTCTCTTTGGACTCACTTTTAATTGATCCTAAAATTTTAATACCATTTGCTTTTTTCTCAGGTTCAGGTCTTTCACTGTTTCATATGATCATTGTTGCAGGTTCTTTTCTTTCCTTTTTTTGTTGTCCTTGTTTCATATGTTTTTCTGTATGGAAAAGTTAGGATTTATGAAGACAGTAACTGAAATAATAATTACCTGGGATCATGAAAGGGCAGAGGGGTGGGGGAAATGATGCGTCAACACAAATGGGTCCAAGAAGGAAGAGGGTGTTTTAAAGTTGATTGTGGTGAAGGTTGCATAGCCCTTCTTAATATGATTTGACATTTGAATTGTATGATATATGTTCATTTTAGTTTATTAAAACTAATTTTAAAAGTACCACTACAAAATAATAGAAACCAACAAAACATGGTAATGTGAAGCTATTAATTCTTAACATATCCTTTATGTAGAGCTATCCAGTTCTAAAGGTTGTGTTTCCATCTCTCTAGCTCTCCCCTGAAGAATTCTAAGCCCTTCCTTTTACAGTATCTCAAAAAGTAGTTTTGGTCTCTTTGAAGATCTTCAAACCATGCTCCATTGAAAAATTCTTTGTGTTTTAGAAACCCAAAAGAAGGCTGAAGGGGCAAGATGAGATAAAGTTTCCCATCAACTTCTTCTAGTACAGTATTTGCTCTCCTTGAAGATTGAGCAGATGTGTGGTCACAGTGGAACAAAACGTCCTCAGCCCAACTTGCCTGGCCTTTTCCTCACCAATGCAAAAATCATTTTACTGGGGCTCTTACAGGCCTTATAACAATCCATGTATCAATTGTATCAAGCACATTTCTACATATGTTGCCATCATTTTCTAAACATTTACTTTCTACGTAAGCCCTTAGCATCAGCTCCTCTTTTTTCTGGTCCATTTTCACAAGCATATGTAAAGTGACCAGACGTCCCACTTTTTAACAATTTGTCTTCATCCCGTGCCATTTTAAAATTAAAATAAATCTATGACAATACTATTTTTGTATTCTATGAAAACTTTTGTTGCTCCACATAGACCAAATTTTTAATCAAGAATCCACCCCCACCACTCTGGTCAATGGTGTCCTGCTTAAAATCTTATCACTGTAATACGAGGCCATTGAAAATGTCATGGTTTGGGTCAGGCACACCTTAGTCTTCAAGGGGCTGTCTTGTCTCTTCCACACTTTAAGGTGGTCTTATGCGGCAGATTTGCTGAATGGGTTACATTGTTTGATTTCTGAGCTGCTGCTTTTATGGGCGGAGTCCCACTGGCATAGTGGTTATGCATTGCACTGCTAACCACAAGGGCACTCATTCGACGCTGCCAGCCAATCCACAGGAGAATGAGTTTTCTACTACTTCTGCAAAGAGTACAGTGTTGGAGACTCACAGAGGCAGTTCTACCCCGTTCTACAGGGTCATACGGAGTCTTAGCCATTCGCTGACAGTGACTTTGGAATCTGTGTCTTCCATGGATTCACGTAAAGTGAAATCTTTTCTCCATTTGTCCTGATGTGGATTCTTGGTCCAGTTGAGAAGATCTCGGGTTTCTTCACACTGACTGGTCATCCATACTGAAGGCTTTCACCAGGTAAGTATTTGAAGTCCTCTGCACTTCCACAAGCAAAGTTGGGTTATCTGTTTAAAGCAAGTTGTTCATGAACTCTCCATCAATCCTGCTGCCTCCGGTACTTCTTCAAATAGTCCAGCTGCTCAGATGATCGGCTCAGCACACACACTGAACCAGGATGGGGAAAGGATACAGGCAGGACACACCTTCCCTGATGTTAAACCTGGTGCTTCACTTCCCACTTCTCCTGGAGACATGATGGATCACAACAGGACAGTGGCCACTGGAGTGCGGGAAGATGAGCCCCTGAGACCGAAAGGCACCTGACTGTGTTCAGCAATCACAAAAACAATGCAGGAGCAGGCAATATTTTCTGTGGTTATGCAAGGACACCAGAAGTCTAATTGAACATCATGGCAACTAGCAGTAACAGGAATGTGTAATTTTTTTAATGAAAAAAAAATCCCTAAGCTTCAAATCATAAGAGAGCAGACTTATTGGTAGGATAGAAATTGTTGGAAACCCCCATGACAATGGGCCTTCATTACTCTTCTGATCTGGAACTAAAGTTTCCCTAATGCCTCAATTATTTGGCCAAACACACACGTTAGGGTAGGAGGACAGGAATCATACTGCACAAATTTGCTTTTCACACTGGATACTTGATCATTGATTCTTTTTCCTCCCATGCCTTGAAAGATTCTTTAAGGACATGATTTATAATGACTGCTGACCATCGTGAGTGGCTTCTTACTGTTGTTAGTGACTTCTGACTCATAATGACACCACAGAGAAGTGCACTCCATAGGGTGATAAAGGCTGTGGCCTGGTGACAATCAATTGTCAAGCCTTACTTCTAAGGCACCTCTGGGTGGATTTGAACTATCAGACTATTGATTAGTAGCCCATCACTTAACCCTTTGGACTACCCAGGCATTCTTGAAGCCTAGTTGGACTGAGTTACAAGTTGGGCTGCTAACCCAAAGGTCAACAGTTTGAAGCTATCAGTTGTTCCTGAGGTGAGGGAGATGAAGGTTTCTAGTTCTGTAAACATTTACAGCTTCAGAGAACCACAGAGATAGTTCTGCTCTGTCCTTTATGGTCACTACGAGTCAGAATAGCAATGGGTTTTGAATGACCTTAGGTTGGCATGCTCTCTCTTTAAGCTGGCCACTTGAACACCTTTAAAGGAAAACTGAAAGTACCATGGACTGTTAAAAGAACAAACATTTGCCTTGGAAGAAGTACAGCCAGCCTGCTCCTTAGAAGGAAGGGTGGCGAGACTTCATCTCCCATGCTGTGGACATGTTGTCAGGAGAGACCAGTGCCTGGAGAAGGGAAAGCGGAGGGTGAGAGGAAAGGGAGAAAAGGAAGGCTGTCAATGAGATGGCTTGACACAGTGGTTGCAACAGGTACCACAATGATTGTGAGGAGGGCGCAAGACTGGACCGTTTGTTCTGTTCTGCATAGGGCTGCAACGAGTCAGAACCAACTCGAGGGCACCTAACAACAACAAGGAAAAAAGTCACCCCCAGTGTTTCCCCCAAGATGAATTCCCAGAAGGGGCACTGCTGGGGCATGCACCTCTTTAAGGCTTTTGCTGCTGTGGCTGACTGTTGCATGCACTGCTGAGTTCCGTGTGCACACTGTTCCTGACTTCCTCCTCTGCCTCTGACCCTTGCCCTCCCATCATCCCTCCCTCAGGGTGAGGTTGGAAAAATCAAGGCCTTTCTCCCCCAGCCTGAAGTCTTACTTTTAGTGACTCTACTCAGCCTTCCAGAACTAGTGCTTGACGGGGAATCATCGTCCTATAGGCCTGAGCGTGCCTGCCAGTCAGTCCCTTCCAGAGCGCCTGGGCCTTGAGTGTTAGAAACCTGGATTCCAGGAGTTTGGGGCTGGCCGACAGCTCCGCAGAGTCCTGATCGGAGGACCAGGCTGCAAGGTTTCCGGACACCCAGGGCTCAAGTGGTGGGAGCCGAGGGTGGTGGGCGAAGCTAGAAGAACCTTCCAAGCCTATGTGGGGCGGCGCGTCCACCTAGCCGGTGGCGCGCAGGATGTGCCCTGCTTCCTGTTTGCAGCGAGCCGAGCTCGCACACTAACCGCAGAGCCTTCAAAGGCAGCCAGCAGCAGCGCTGGGCGGGCGCCCAGGACATGCCGCAGGCAGGCAGCGAACGAAGGCGATGGAACCTTGAAGAGGAGACAGGGGAGCAGCCCCTGCCCTTTCCTGATCTCTTTCCTCTGGTCTGCAGCTCTGGCGCTGGGGGTCTCGAGTAGCCCCATCCACGCTGCTCCCTTGCCCAACGCTTCTCCCTGTGCAGGTTCTCTTGGACGGAGTCCCACGATGCCAAGCCCCAGCTGGCTAATGGACCCTAAATACCTCTAATGGGTTTCTCCTTCAGGCAACACATTTGCCTTTTATAGGCTGTGTACCAGGTACTCGGAGACCTGGACTAGAGGCAGCCCAGTGGGGTCACTAGTTCAGTGAACAAACAAGCAGGAAACAAACCCCGTCTGGTCAAGTTAATTGGACTCAGGGCAACTCCAGGATGGGGTTTTCTCAAGAAACCCAATGGTGTAGTGGTTACATGCTGGGCAGTTCAAAACCACCAGCTGCTCCATGGAAGACAGATGGGGTTCTGTACTCCCGTGAAGAGTTACAGCACAGAAACCCACAGAGGCAGTTCTACCATGCTCTTAAGCATCGCCACGAGCCAGTATTACTCACTAACAGGGAGATTGGTTTGTGTCTTGTTTGTTTGTTTTTTTTTTAACAGGGTTTCACCAGGCCTTTCTTCCAGGAAGCAACTGGATGGGCTTCAACTTTCGGTTTGGAGTCAGTTGTCATCCCTTGAGCCACCCAGGTGCCTTTGGGTGAACCAGAACGCCTGACAAGTGCTAAGTCAGCTAGCAGGCAGGGCTTAGAAGCTTGTTCCAGAGAGAGTGCTGTGTGGGCACTGGGGTGGGGCTGAGGAGAGACAAAATAAATAGCTGTTACGATCCCTTGAATTTAGGAGCTGCCTTCCTAGATGGGCCAGGATAGCAAGCTTGCCCAGTGCTCCTTCACAAGTGATCACTAATTCCCTCTCCTCACTGCCATCGAGTGAATTCCGATGCATAGCGACCCTGTGAGGTCTGGGTAGGACTGCCCCTGGGGGGTTCTGAGACTGTACCTCTTTACAGGCGTACAAAGCCTCATCTGTCTCCCATGGAGGCCTGGCGGTTTTGAACTCCGATTAACAGCTCACCGCAAGGAGCCCTGGTGTGCCGTTGGTTACGCATGGGGCTGCTCGCCACAAGCAAGGTCGGCGGTTCGAACCTGCCTTCCGCTCCTCAGGAGAAAGATGGGGCTGGCGGTCAACATGTACAGCCTTAGGAATCCCAGGGAGCAGCTCTGCTCTGTCCTCTCGGGTTGCTTCACAGCAGACGCATTCCTTCGAGGGGGAGAAAGCTTTCTTAAAGAGCCATGGTGGGGCCTTGCATTCGGTGCTGGATGTGGGTGAAGGGTGAGGCTTTCTGCGCCCACAAAGATGCACAGCCTCCGAAAGCCACGGGAGCAGCCATCGTCTGTCCGAGGGGCTGCTTTGACTCGGAGTCAACTTCATGGTGGTGGGTTTGGTCTTTTCGTTTTCTGACCTAATGGTCTCGTCTTCTGTGGTGGGCAATATGGTTGCGATCCGTAGTCTTCGCTGTCGGCCTTTTGGAAGTGGGCCGCTTTCTTCTTTGACCTAGGCATGCTTATAAAGCATCTCTTCCTCTCCAAATGCATATTTTCCTGGAAATCTTTATGGGCACAGACAACCTTGTCTTGCTCCCACAGAGCAAATTGGTGGTTTCAAACCACTGACCTTATTGTTAGCAGCTTGATTCTTAACCCACTATGCCACGTTCAGGATCCATAACATATTTGGGTAAAATGTCCCCAATGTATCTTATTCTCACCTGCACACAGGTAATGGCTTTACAAACCACCCTGTGTTGGCACACATGTAGGCACAGAAGAATTCAGCAAGTCACTGACACTCCCCGGGCCTTGTGGGGGTGAGGGGCTGTGGAGTCCATTCTGACCGACAGCAGCCCTATGCACAACAGAACAAAACACTGCCTGGCCCTACCCGCCCCCCCCCCTCCTCCTCACAACTGTCTCATGCTGGAGCCCATGGTTGCGGGCACTATGTCAATCCATCTCCTTGCGGGTCTTCCTCTTTTTCTCTACTTTCCCAAGCATAATGTCCTTCTCCAAGCACTGGTCTCTCCTGACACGTCCAAAGTATGGGAGACGATGTCTCACCACCCTCACTTCTATGGAGCACTTTGGTTGTGCTTCTGAGACACACAGCTAGTCAGGGTGAAGTGCAAGTCGGCTCTTGGTCTAGGGCCTATGCTATTAATTGCTAGTTTAACTTGCTTTTGAGATCCTGAACAAGAAGACGAGAGAATTGTGGTGCCTTGCATTCACAGTCCAATTTGGCTGGTTCTGGTGCCAAGCTATGGGTGCTACCTTGAAGGGAGCCCAGAGCACAGTGAGCAGGATGAAGAGGGCATCTGGGAGTCGCAGTGCATGCCCCCAGCTGCTGCAGTAGCTAGGACTGATGAAGGGGAGTGCCAGGCCAAAGGGCAGCCCTTGGCCTACGGTTGTTAAATGCTGTCAAGTCAACCCCTGTTCATAGCGACCCCAAAGCAGGCCGGTGCAGAACGTGCCCCATTGGAGTTTTCTCGGCTGGACTTTTCATGGGCACCGCTCACCAGGTTTTCTTTGGGTGTATCCTGTTGGATGGGTTTGAATGGGAGTCAACTTTTGCTCCCACAGAGCAAACTGGTGGGTTCAAACCACTGACCTTTGGATGAGCAGTTATGAGACTAACCCTATTGTCCAAAGGGCTTCTCAATGGAGCACTAAATGCTTGTTATATTGAGCCTGGGGGTGGAATGTGAAATCAGGTTGATTTCCAACACGTTGTGGTGACTGGCAATGCATGGTTGGCCAAGCATGATGGGGCACAGATCGGGGGAAGGAGGAGGGGGTGGGGTTTCTGCCCATTCCTAGGAAGTAATCCTGGCAAGTGGCAGTCTTCTCATCTCTGGAAATGTCCAGAAAGAGATCAGGTGAGTATAGCCAAGGTGAGGTGCACTTTGCTAGCCCCGTTGACCCATCAGCCTGGTTGGTGGTGGTCATCAGAGGCAGCAAAGAGCCTTGGTGATGCAGCAGGTGAGTGCTCAGCTGTGTGCCGTGGGAGAAAGAGCTGGCAACCTAGTCTTGTAAAGTCGATGCTGCAACTTCTCTTTGGGTATTTTGATGGCAAGAAACAGTGCAAGTGAAATTAGTGACCATGTTGTAAGTATGTCCTGGGGGTGAACATTGCCTTGAGACCAACCAGAAGCTCTCAATCACCCCTGCTTGGATTTAGATGTTGTGTTTTCCCTTCTCTACTATCAATGACATCCCCTGATAAAATTCCTCTTCACAACTTTGAGACCCTTAAAAGAAAAGAAAGTGATGGTCACTCAGAAAGCCGTGGGAGCAGTTTGCTCTGTCACACAGGGTTGATAAGAGTCCAATCCACTCAAAGACCCCGAACCCATGGCCTGAGTCAGCAGCTACTTGCTGGATACACAGGGGACATTCAGTTACAGGGAGCAGTCACTGAACTAGTGACTCCCCCCACCCTAAAAAAAAGCCACCTGCAGGCAGTGGTGTAGTGAGCATCAGCCTGTGACTTTGGTTGACCTGAAGGAGCTGGGCTGCCAGGCCTGTGATTCAGTCACAAAGTTCCAAGGACCAAGATCTGTGAGCCAAATGGACCCTCAACCCCCAAGGGAATGATTGTCTAGGCCTGGGAAGGAGCAGGGACAATGGTGGTGTGAGGGCAGTGACGTCTTCGACTCCTACTGATGCTGGAGGACAGAGCAGATGTGCTCCTGTGAGATGGCAACACTCCGTACACTGTCACCTCCTTCTCCAGGGAAGCTGCGGGTGGTTTCAAAGCTTGCAGTTAGTCAGAGGTGTCACTAAGGTTGACGTCTCCCAGAGCAGTGACTCCTGGTCGTAACCTGCCCCTACTCAAAGGGATCCCATCCCATCCCCGACCAGGCAAAATCCTAGCACTGTTTCTTATCCATTCTAACCATAGGGGCATATGCGTAACTGCTTAAAATTTGTTTTTCTCAGATTTATATGGATTATCATGGCGGGATTGTTCTAGAGTCTTCTTGCACTGCATGATAACATTGTTAGTAACTGAAGGGAAAGAAACCTTAAAAGCCATTTCCCCTTTCATTACTACTTGATTCTCCAAACAATCATTGAGATAAATTCACAAATATTAAGTTATCGCCATGTGATAGCCAGAACAGGAGGCAACGGACAAAATCCAAACCCCAACTCCCTGCCATCGAGTCAATACTGACTCCTGGTGACCCTGTGAATTTCTCAGAGCTGCTGGTGGGAACTGCCAATCTTTCATGTTACAGCCCAACTCATAACCATTGCGCCACTAGGGCTGAATCTGTGACCATTGAAAACACTGGCAGCAATGAAAACAGTAGTGCGCTTGTCGTGCATACAGAGGACACTGTGGGACTAGAGACATGGTTGTCTCATAATTGGGTAATAATGACAGCTCTAACCGGAGTGCTTTAAGCAAAACCCACTGCCAACGAGTTGATTCTAACTCATAGCACCCCGATAAGGCAGGGCAGTGCTGTCCTACAGCGTTCTGAGCCATTCACGCTACAGAAGCAGACAGCCTTGTCATTCTCCCTCAGACCGGCTGGGGGGTTTGAACTTCGGCCTTTGGAGTTATCGGCTCCCGGTGTAACCCACTAAGCCATCAGTGCCCCCTTCATTCAAAAAGTAAGGGAGCATAAAGTTTTAGCCTTGTAGGTATATCGATACATGGAAGCTGAGCGTACAGGGGAAAAATGGTTGTTATAACTTACTCTAGGGATCTTGTCATTGAAGAGAAGACAGTACCCAGACATTTTGTTGACTATCATTTTGGTGTCACCTCCTCTGACAGTGTTACCCCGTGGGGTCCCCCTCCCCACCTCCCAGTGACAGCACTGTGGTTAGAACCTGAGACACAAACAGTAGCCCCGTGTGCCTTGTTTGTGGGAGTGGAGCCAACCCAGAGGGCACATGCAGCACAGTGCCTGCTCAACGTTCGTGCAAAGTTCTTAGTATACCTTCAGCACACCCAGGGTCTCACTGGCCACTTCTCCTCTTGTCAAAGCCAGGAAGTCCTTGGGGATGATTGGGAGCTGCCCTAGACTCCCTTCAGCAGTCTCTTCGCCCTTTTTTTGTATGACTCGTCTCTCTGGGCCTGATCAGACTGTCGCTTGTATCCTGAGTGTTGAACACAGGGTTCCTTAACCCAAGCTCTTCTAGAACACAGAAAGTGGGATGGGCAACAGGGCTTGGAGCTGCCCTCGACCCACTAGAAGACCAACGAGCTTTTCGGCATCCCCCTGCGTCTTGCCGTGGACCAGTGGGGCTTTCTCAACCCCCCAGCTGACCCTGCTGGGACTGCTTGCTCAGTTCCTGTTTCACAGAGAAATAAGGAAGAGGAGGGCGGGGCCAGTCTCCAGGCAGGGGCAAGATGGGTGAGGGCTCAGGGTGCCCCCCTCCCAGCTGCGATGAGGTTGGGGGGTAGGAGGGGTACGGGGACAGAAATAGATGGGGAGGGAGCCACTGCTACTGGGCTTTTCATATGGTTGGCATATCTGGCACCAAGTATGCCCAACTACTGGTTTGAGGAAGTGCCCAGTGAGTTGGTAGAATCCACTGCTAATGCATTTGAGCCAGGGTAAAGGGCTGCTGACCCGGCCCCTTACAGGTCCTATCTGGGCAGAACTTGAGCTGGCACATGCAAGGAGGCTGACTTTGTGACCAACTTGAAAAGGAACTCGTGAGACTAGTTGTGTCTGTATGGGGAGAAAGATGAGACTGTGAAACTCTTAGAAACTCTTAGAAACTCTTTGGAGGTTGAGCCCCGGTGGCACAGTGGTTGTGTGCGAGACTGCAGACCACAGGGTTGGCGGTTCAAATCCAGCAGCAGTTCTCCAGGAGCAAGGCTGGGCTTCCTACTCCCACTAGTGTAGCGATGCCACAAAAAATAAAAAGAAACCCTTTGGGGTAGCTCCATTCTGTCCTACAGGGGTCACCTGGAGTCAGAATCACCTCCATGATGATGAGTGGTTTTGTTTGCTTGCTGGCTTGTTTTGGTTCTATCTGTCTATCTATCCATCCATTTACTCACCCACCCACCCATTCATCCATCCACCCACCCACCCACACATTCATCCATCCATCTATACACTTTTTAAAAGGATTTAAAATGTCAAGACATGTGGCTAAGAAACATAGCCATAATAGTCTGTTGCTCCTATGGACACCTCAAACAGGTCCTTTTGGATTTCAGTGACAGAAAGGAATGACAGTTCACATGATCCAGTGCCATTGAGTCAAAGCTGACTCATGGCCGCCCCAGCTGTGTTAGATGAGACCTGTCCTTTGGAGAGGTCTCATGGCTGGTCCTTTGCAAGTAAATTGCCAGGCCCTCTTTCCTCCAGCAACTCTGGGTGAATTCCCGCGTCCGGAAGCTGGCGATTTAATCTGATCTCTGCCCCCACCGGGCCTGTATGATCTTCAATGAACCCTTTTCTTGTTTGGGGCTAGTGTTGCCATTTCCTTAGCTGTCCAGTGAAGGAAATGAACCCGCTTTTCAGTTATTTGTCTATGGATTTTCTGGGTCGTTGCTCCTCTGTCCAGGAGCAGTCTCATCATGTCTTTGCAGGGCCTCTCATTCAAAATTGATGTGCCCCGGTGGCACAGTAGGCTATGGGTTGGGCTGCTAAGCACAAGGTCGGCAGTTTGAAACCACCAACCACTCTGAGGGAGGAAGATGAGGCCTTCTACTACCCTAAAGAGTGACAGTCTCAGAAACTCACAGGGGCAGTGCTGCCCTGTCCTACAGGGTCGCTATGACTCAGCTTGGAGTTTTATTCAAAATGGTATGGATTTCAAGGGAACAATAGCATAGCATTGAGCCAAGCCGGAGCCCTTCTGAGCCAGGGATCCTGCATGCTCAGACTGGTCATATTTCCACAGAGCCAGCCCTACAGCTCCTACACATACAATGGTCTGGGCAGCTCTATTGGTTGGCTCTCTCTGCGTTCTTTGGGGATCCCTGGGACAAGTCTGAGAAATATCAGGCCCCAGGCCAGTCCCTCAAACACCCCTGTGAGGCTCTGGTGACTCAGGAGGATTTTCACCTTCCAAGGTGGAGAAACCTGAGGAGTAACCAAATCTGTCTCTCTGCAGCGTTGCTCTGGCTCTGCCGCGAAGCAGGGCGCTGCAGAACTTCTAGACTAAGGACCAGGAAGACATGCCAATGCGTGCCATTCTTTCAAAAGTCAACCAGTGCAAACCCCACCTGACCCACAGTCCACGGTGGGGATGGCCTAGGACCAGGTAGCCCTGCATTTTTTTGTACATGAGATGACTCAAATCTTTCAGGTTTTGACAATCTATGCAGAAAACTCAGGTCCCGAGCCCTTCCTTCCCTACCAACCAGGGTTGGAGTGGCGCTGAGCAAATGAGAGCATTCTCATGTCTGGTCTGTGTGGCTTCCTGCCATATCCAGGTCCTGTGAGCGTCTCACCACAAGCTCAACAGGAGGCGGTACAGGGATTTGACAGAGGGCCACTAAAGACCAAAGAGGTCAAGTGACTTTCCTAAGGCCACACAGCTGGGACTAGCACCCTAGAAGCCTAATTCCTAAGGGAATTAGCAGAAGGGGGGTGCCGGTTGATAAGCTCACTCCTGCAGCATGAAAACACAGAAGTGCCTGAGGGGGGCCTTTATTTGTATGTACTCCCTGCAAGTGTGAGGGACTTTTGCTGGGTGAGCCCCCATTCTGCACCATCCAGAGTCTGGCCCCACCCAGGTTCCAAGGAAGAGAGGAAGTGGGGATGGCTACGGGCCCAACCTGGCGGACGAAAAAGGACAGGTAACATAGGGGGAAGAGATGAGGCAGAACCCGAAGGCCTTGAACTGAAGAGAGGAAAGGCTGGCTGGTGAGCGTCCCGGGGCTGAAAGGCCTGACTACGCCCCAAGTACCATCTTGTTTCCCATGGTCTACCAGAAGCTCAGGAAAGGGCCTGGATGCCGAGGAGATGGTGTGGACTGGGAGGTGGTCTGATTCAGGGCAAGCAAGTTGGGTCTGAGTTCTAGTTCTAGTTCTGTTTCTCACCAGCCTCAGTTCCCTCATCTGTAAAGTTGTTAGTGTTAGGGCTGTTAGTGTTAGTGTTGAGGGCTGTCAAATCAGCTTTGGACTCATAAGAGTAGAGCTGGCTCCTAGGGTTTTCTAGACTCTAGCCCTTTACAGGACGCTCCCTGGTGGTGCCGTGGTTAAAGCACCCAGCTGCTGATTGAAAGGTCGGTGGTCTCGCAGAGTGGGGCAGGCTGTCTTTGTAAAGAACACCCTCCGCAGCAGGCCTCCTCTGTCCTGTAAGGTCGTCATGAGTTGGAATCAACTTGATGGCAATTCGGGGGGTGGGGGTATCTTCATGGAAGACACTAACGAATCCCTGTCCCTTGGAGTCATAGGGTGGCTTCAACCTGTCAACTTTTCAGTTAACAGTCACTCACATCACCTCTGCACCACCAGGGCTCTGACCCATAAAATGGCGAGATCCTTATCAGTCGACAGGAGCTCTGGTTTCCAGAGGCAGACAGCCGCCGCCGCTTTCTCCCACCCCATCCCTGGAGTTAGTGGGTTCCATGCTGCACTGTGAGCCCCCAGGTCAGTAGTCATCTGATTCCACCGAGCAATCCTTGAGCGAAAGATGGGCTTCCTGCTCTCTGGGAGGCTACAGGAGCACTGTGAGTGGGAACGGACTTGATGGGCAGCCAGGTTGGCTGGTTTCTTTCCTCAGAAAGAATGGGTTCGGAGTCTGGCCTTAATGGAGTGGGTCCACCTTGCCGCTGGGCAAACCGGGAATGTTCAAAGCAACTTCCCAGAGGTGCTTGCGGGGATCAAACGAGTCAATGCACATCAAGCTTTGTCGCACAGGGCCTGGTCCACCCGAAGCACTCGGTCGGTGCCTGCTGGTATTGATGATCACTTGGTTATGCGTTGGCCTCCCTCCGCTGGCGGTGAGCTTGGCTTGCAGCGGTCTTTGTGGATGAACAGATGAGAGACAGGCCCATGGCTAGGGGTTCGGGGGTGGGGCCTTCCCATGCCTGCGGCAGCTCTCAAAGGTCACACTTTTCCCATACTCCCCGGCCTGGGGCTTGGTGAGCTCCCCCTGTTGACCCCAGCTGTGCTCCCCAGAGCAAAGGGGCTATTCCAACCTCGGGGGACCATCTTTCCTGTCTCCCTCCCTTTCGGGGAAGCACCACTGCTCTCACGTCCACATATACACACACTCCTTCCCAGGCACCTTCTCAAGCCCGCGCGCTCCTCCCCCTCCCCCCAACCTCGTGTCCCCACCCCCACCTTCCCCACCACAGAAACCACCAGTCTCCGAGGCCACAGCAGACACAATGCAAAACGGAGAGGCAGGCGTGGCTGGCAGGCTGTTTTGAGCATCAAGCAGAATGTGAGCCCAGGTGGCTAACGGCCACCCCCACCCCCTCTACCTCAGCTCATCTCCCCCCTCGGGAGAGGGTGTGAGAAGGGGAGCGACTCCTTCCAGATGCTGAGGAGCAAACAGCCGCTCATGGGCCCACCTCAGCCCCACTGTGCCACGGTTCAGTTTTTCTGTCTGTGTAGAGGGGTGGGGACCAGACAAGGCGCCCCGAAGGATGTGGTGGCTACGTCCGGGAAAAATGAAAGACACACAGAAACCAAAACAATTAATGCTTTGCCGCGTGCGGAAGCCATTCTGACTCAGGGTGACTGCCATGTTATTACAGAGGAGAACTGCTCCCGGCATTCATCTTTACAGGAGCAGGTTGCCAGCCTTTTCTTCCATGCGGTGCTGCTGAGTGGATTTGAACTGGCAGCCTTTAGGCTGAGAGTCACCCAAGCCAGGGAAGTCCAGCTGTGCCTGTCTATGGTAGGGTCAGAACCTACAAATAACACCTCTAGACTCCCCTGGCTCTGGGCACTAGGGACAGGTGGTGGGCCAGGGCCAGCTGTGGCTTCAAGGATATGGAAAGACCACAAATCAGGACCAGTGTGGGTACATCCAGCAGGGGCGAAGGATAGGGCTTTCCTAGGGGTTGGGGATGGGAGACACTGCCCAGATGGTCTGGGTATTGGGGGGGTGGGCAGCAATAGCAGCCTCTCTGCTAGGTGGGGTCGACTGGACTTATGGGAAGGAAGGGACTTCCTTGGCTCTGTGGTTGGGAGCTGAGCATGAGGTGTGCTTGGTCCTGGGGAAAGAAGCTGAGAGCAGGAGTCACCAGGCAATGGGCTGACGGTGGGGGTCTTGGGGGGTGCTTGGGATCCAGGGTGAGGAGAGCTGAACTCCACATCTCGGTGGGGAAGGGGTCAGCGGGGGGTTCTGCTGCTCCTAGACACTCCAGTTGAGGAGGGCAAGAGTGGAGGCAGCTAGCACGGTGGCCAGGGGGGCAGTGCGTGGGGCCCTGGAGTCCAGAGGCTGTGTGTGCCGCTGCAGCCACTCCCACTCCTCCAGCAATTGGAGCCGGTGCAGCTCCGGGCCCACCTTCTCACGAATGGTCTTGTAGTAGCCATTCAGGTACTGGAGCTGCAAAGGGTGGGAGGGGTTGAATTGCCAAGAAGGGAGCCCAGGGTGCCATCCAGTCCCCTACTGCCTGCCTTGGCCCAGGTCTCTATAGGTCCCCATTCATTGTCAAGCACAGGCATTCTCCGGGACTTTTCAAATGCAGACCCCACCATGGCAACGTATGTCCCAATGCTTCTATTGGTGGTGGTGGTGGGGGGGGGGGTAGAGTGGAGGGCTGGATTTCAGGCCCAGGATTGAGCATCCATAGGACAAGTATTCCTATCCCCACTTGACAGAAAAGGGGACTGAGATCCAGAGAGAAAGGCCTGGTAGGGGCAGAGTCCCAAGACTGGAGACCCTGGCTCAGACTCCTCAGCAGTTGGGCCCACTGGACTGGCTGGAGAGTTCTAGAAACTCTAGAGTCTCTGGTGAGGTGGAGCAAGGCCCTGTGTATGTCCATAGGTGGCACAAGTGTGACCCTCCTGGGGAAGGGGAGAGATGGAGGGCCCTTAGGTGGGGTGAGGAAGGTGAATTCACCGAAGAGAAAGCACTCACCTGCTCCGGGGACAACAGGCTGACATTGATGAGGTTCCGGTCATAGGGCACCAAGGACACCACTTCAAAGGTCAAGTAGGTTCCTGGATACTGAGACCCCACAGGGAATGGGACGCAGGGGAGTGGAAAGGTGGGGAGAAGGAGGAGTGAGGCTGACAGGAAGGAGGGAGGAGCCTAACTACTCCTTGTCAATCTTGAATACTTAACCCTTGGGTCTGCCACTTAGCAGCCCCCTCCCCCTTCCCATCAGCACTCCCTACCGGAATCCTGAAAGTTTGACTTCACTCTGTTGCTTTCAAAGCAACTGGGGGCAGGGGGATGGAGGGCTGGTCCATGGGCAGATTCTTTGACAAGATCTGGGAACCTATATTGACCTCACTGGAAGAGACGTGTTGGTGACTGTTTTTATATCTGTCTCATCTGCAGTCCCCGGATGGTGCAAACAGCTAGCTTGCTCGGGTGCTTAAACAAAAGGCTCGAGGTTTGAGGCCACCAAGAAGTGATTCCAAAGAAAGACCTGGTATCTTTCTAAAAAGCAGCCACTGACAACCTAATGGAATATAGTTCTACACTGGCACACACAGTGTTTCCTTGTGTTGGAATGGTTTTATTTTATTTTCACCTACCTATCTACCTACCTAAGAAACTGGGTAGTATAATGGATTAGGCATTGGGCCTGCTAATTGCCAGCTTGGCAGTTCAAACTCACCAGTTGTTCCATGGTGTAAGGTGAGGTTTTCTACTGCCATAAAGCCTTATAGCTCTATAAAACCGCAGGGGTTTCTACTCTGCCCTGGAGGGAGCCGGAATCAACTCGATGGCATTGGATTTGTCAACTGATCTGTCTGTCTGTCTATTATCATCTACCTACCTAGCTAGCTAGCCTGCATTTAAAGAAGAAAATTTTCCATCTTCTAAAGAACTCTTGCATGTCTGAGCTCAAAAATTCCCAACAATACAGGAAGATGCACAAGGAAAATGGAAAGTCTCCTCCCTGCCTGGGTTTCCTTCCTGACAAACATCTTAGGGCACGAATTGCATGTATATATCCATATATATTTGAAATTTGCACAGAGTAGATTATACCATCTACATTTCCTGCCCCGCCCCCTCCCCACCCCACGTAAATACACTTAAGAGAGGGCCCAAGTAGATCTCCTGCATTGTTCCTAAGATTCCAGAGGATGTGGGTGTACCTTCATGCCTTCAACCAGTGATGACTATTTAGGCAGTTGTTGGGTTTTAAGTATTACCATCAAAGCTACACCCAATTTCAGTGTACAGGCCTCCTGGTGAACTTTGGTGATGATAGCCATTTGGTTCAGATCTGGCAGATGGATTACAGAGGCAAAAGATGCAGGTGTTTTTCATAGATATTTTGACAGGTAGTGTCAAACTGCCATCCAGAAAGCCTGCACTCATTGGTATTTTTCCCAAAGAGGATCTGTGCAGTTGAACATTGACTAAGGAAGACAGAAGAAGAATCAATGCATTTCAATTATAGTGTTGGCAGAGAGTATTGAAGGTACTGCCAGAAGGACAAACAAATCTGTCTTGGAAGAAGTACAGCCAGAATGCTCCTTAGAAGCAAGGGTGTTGAGACTCTGCCTCACATACTTTGGACATGTTGTCAGGAGAGATCCATCTCTGAAGGACATCTTTCTTGGTAAAGGAGAGGGGCAGAGAAAAAGAGGAAGGCCCTCAAGGAGATGACTTGACACAGTGACTGCAACAGTGGGCTCAGGTACAACAATGATCGTGAGGATGGCGAAGGACTGGGCAGTGTTTCATTTTGTTATCTAGAGGCTTGCTATGTGCTGGAATGCAGCAGTCCATTGACAGGAAACTGCCAGAAGTCCAGGCTGGATTCAGAAGAGGATATGGAACGAAGGGTTGTCATGGCCGATGTCAGATGGATCTTGGCTCAAAACAGAGCATAAAAGAAAGATGTTGACTTGTGGTTCATTGACCATAATCAACTGTGGATCACGTTGCGAATGGGAATTCCGGACGACTATATTGTAGTCCTATGAAACTTGTACATGGATCAAGAGGCTGTTCATTGTGCAAACAGAATATGGGCATACTGCATGGGTTAAAATTCAGAAAGGCGTGCGCCAGGGTTATATTCTTTCACCATACTTGTTCAATGTGTCTGATGAGCGAATCCACAAAGTAGATGGATTACATAAACAAAAATGAGGCATCAGGCTATGGTGGGCTTACTAACAACCTACGGTGCGAAGACGCGACCTGGCTTATTAAAATTGAGGAGGACTTGAAGCACTTGCTGGTGAAGATCAAGGACTGTCGCTTTCAGTAAGGATTACAGCTCACTGTAAGGAAGAGCAAATTCCTCACAACTGGACTAATAGTAACATCATGATAAATGGAAAAAAGATTGAAGTGGTCAAGGATTTCTGTCTTGTTTGGGTACACAAGCAATGCTCATGGGAGCAGCAGGGAAGAGATCAAAAGAGGCGTTGCGCTGGTTCGATCTGCTGCACAAGACCTCTGTAGAGTGTTGAAGAGCAAGGGCGTTCCTTTGAGAGCTAAGCTGCGCCTGGCCCAAGCCATGGACTTGTCCACTGCCTCGCATGCATGTGACACTTAGACATGCGAGAAGGAAGAGCACACACGGATCGCTGTATTTGAATCAGGGTGCTGGCGAAGAATATTGAAAGTAACGTGGACTGTCAAAAGAACAAACAAATCTGTCTTGGAAGAAGCACAGCCAGAGCGCTCCTTGGAGGCTAGGATGGCAAGCCTTCCTGGCACATACTTCAGACACACTCTCAAGAGAGACCAGTCCCTGGAGAAGGACATCATGTTTAGGAAAGTGGAGGTGTGGCAAAAGAGAGGGAAGTCTTTGACGAGATGAACTGACAGAGTGGCTTGGGCATAGGAACAATTGTGAGGATGGCGGAGTACTGGGCAGCGGTTCCTTCTGTGGGGCATAGGGTCACTACGGGTGGGAGATGACTCGATGGCCCCTAACAGCAGCAGCAGCAGCAGCAGCAGCAGAAACAAGAACAACATGAGTTGGAACAAACTTGATGGCCCCTAACAATGACAACAAGTACTTGTCTCCCCACCTGCTCACCACCCCTCGGTGTCATCAAAGGCTCTACTTTTTGCTCATTGGCTCGGTGACACTTGGTGATGTCTTGTTGAGTTGCAGCTCTTCATTCAATAATTAGGATGAAAGCATTTCATTGTAATGGAATCTTCACAGTGATCTTACAGTGAATAGCCTCTTCATGGTCCTTTGCCCATCCTCCTCCCCACACCTCCACCCAGGTTTGTCTTCTTGATTTGCCAAAGCTCACGGTCAAGGCAAGGAAATCAAACCTTTCTCTGTGACAGGTAAAGCATTTGGCAGGGATCTTTTCATTCATGTGTGGTGGTTCTTGTTTTGATTTTTTCATACGGAAAGTTCCTCTTTAATCTTTCCCTTTCTGACTTCTGAGTCTTAGATTATAAATGAATTAATTGAAGTTTTCTTCTAGATCTTTGAGGGTTTAATTACTTATTTTTAAATGTTTAACACATCTGGAAGTTCATTTTGGTGTAAAAGTGAGGCTGTTCTACTTTAATCCCTGCTCCCCCTCAACGATTAGCCAATTGTCTCTCCCCACTTATTTACTGACCAATCCTTCATCAGTGTGTTGAGATGTCAGCTTTATTATAAACCATGTGTCTAGTTAGTTTATGGAAACCAGAGGTACTATTTCCAGATTGACTATTAGGTTCCATTGAAATCTCTATTTCATCTTCAGTACCATACTGTTTTAGTTACAGCAGTTTCATCATGTGTATTAATATCCGACAAGGCTACTTCCCTCTTTTTATTTTTATTTCTCAGAATTTGCCTAGCAGCCTAAGCATCTTGGCATGCTTATTATTATGATTATTTTACAAACAAACTTTTGGGTCATTTTATGACGTTACAAACATTTTCAGTTAGCACTGAAATTGAGGTGACCTTGAATGTACAAATGAAGTTAGGGACAAATGACCCTTTTGCTATATTGAAGCTTCCTTCCCAAAGAACGCCATTTACTTCAATCTTTTTTATGTCCCTCAGTAGAGATTTCCTCCAAGGAAGTCCTCTTAACTTTATATCTGGGCATTTCATCATGCTCCTTGCTATTGTACCAAATCTTTGTTTTCTTTCTTTCTTTCTTTCTTTCTTTCTTTCTTTCTTTCTTTCTTTCTTTCTTTCTTTCTTTTTCAAACCATTTCATTAGGAGTTAATCCAGACATCATACCATTCCATAATTTAATCAGTTCAGTTTTGCATAATTACCCAAATCAGTTTCAAAGCATTTTCTCCCATCCTGAACTCCTTGATATCACCCCCCCCATGTACCCCACAGCAATTCTATTCTAGTTGTTGTCTAACACGCTTCTTTGCTGATTATTATGTGCATTGTCAACCAGTGATTGAGGACAAGCCAAACCAAGTCTATTGCCAGTGATTCCAACTGATAGTGATCCTGTAAGGCCAAGTAGAACTGTCCCCTGGGGTTTTCTAGACTGCAAATCTTTATAAGAGCAGATAGCCTATCGTTCTCCCTTGAAGTGACTAGTGGGTTTGAACTGTCAACCTTGTGGTTAACAGTCACACGCCCATACCCACAAGGTCCTCAAGGATCTTTATGATATAGGCCAAGGATATTTATTCCCTGGGTCTGGAGTGGGACTTTGACATTGGCATTGAAATAAAAGTAAATACATAAAAGAAAGCTCCCCAGATGATTCTAATGTACAAAGAGATTTCGAGAAACCGATTTTGTGAATTTTTACAGAGGACTTTGGGGCCTGTACTCCTTTCTGGGAGCAGAAAACTTCAGCTTTATCCCCCCTAAGAACTTGGTGGCTTTGAGCCTACAACTTTTCAGGTAGCAGCCCGCTGTGTAACCAGCAGAGCTGTAGGGCTAAGGAAGAGTCCCAAGAAATATATGCTCACACAGAAAGTGGCCTTCCTATAACCCTTCCCACACCCCTCCCAGGCAGCTCCTTGGTGGCACCCTGTCAGCGGCACCTTACCTTGGTCTTTGCTTCCACCACGAGGACCACATCTTCAAGACGGATCCCAAACTCTCCATCCTGATAGTAACCAGGTTCTGGGAGAAACAGAGATACTGGTAGCTTTAAGAAGGACGGCCCACCCGCAAGCTTCCTGCTCCTATTGATGAACTGCTGGAGGGCCCAGCTGCCTACTGACCCCTGGCTGTTGACTCTGGCAGACCCTCCAGTTGGTGGATGCTCATTGACTCAGCACAGACCGTGCTGGGTCTCAGTTCCTTCACAGGACACCTTTGCTTCAACCTCCCTCTCCTGGAGCCTCTTGGGGAAGACCTAAGAACCCACTGGGACTTCAGAGTTGGAAGGTATAGGCAAAAGGAGGGTCTAGGCTGAAGGGACTTGGGCTGGAAGTGGGGTGGCGATGGACTATTTTGGACTGGGAGGAGCGCTGGCAGTGAGAAGGTGAAAAGTGACAGTTGTGGGCCTGGTGTATGTCCTGAAAACGGGCCCACCCCAAACTACAGTCCTGAGCCAGGATGGCTCTGGGATGGGGAGGGTGTGGAGAGCCCTGAAGCCTTACCGATGGAAGTGAACATGCCCTTGGCCATGGCAATATTGTTGGACTGGAATCCCACTGGCCCTGCAAGGAGAGATTGAGGAATGGTGTCGGCTCTCCTGCATGCGCCAGCTTGGAGGAAGAGCAGGTAACTGGGGCACCATGGACATCAATAACATTCCATCCTCCATCACATTATCATCTCCTTGGGGTTGACTGGCTCTGAGCTCTCGGGGCTTCAGTCAGTCACTAAGCTTTGACTGGACACGCCTGTCTCTGGCACCCTCCTGGATGCTAAGAAGGTAAGAGGCATGACAGACTCTCTCAGCCTGTGAGCATCTGGCGGCAGCATGGGGAGGGGGCTTGGTCATTCTTCTACCTGTGAAATGCTCTCCCTCCTTCACAAGAGGGTAGCCCCCAGGAGTGAACCCACGCGGTGAGGAGGAGACACCTACACTCGTGCACACACAGGAAGTTGCCGATGCCGTGGCCGGTTCCATGGCCATAATTGAGTCCCACATCCCACAAGGCTCTGCGGGCAAAGGCTTCCATCACTCGCCCTAGAATAGAGACAGCAGCTGGTCAGTCTGCTGGGTTACCTTTTAGAATGGTGGCTGGGGAGAGGACCCTAAGGGGGGCAGGTGAGTGGGCAGTGGCATTTGGTGGGGCTGCAAAGGAGTAAACCCATGCCACCTACACTGATTTTTCTATTTGTGCTCCCCACTAGACCTGTCCCCGAGGTTTTGGCAAATCATACCTGGTAACCATTCCCTGGGCTTCTGACTTGATTACATTTTCTCCCCATCTGTCAAGACTCAGCACTGCCCTTGACACCTGTGGTACTTCCTCCCAACATCCTCCTGTGACTGCCTACCCCTAAGCTGCCTCAGGAGCTCAGAAGCAGGGGACCTGAGTTCAAGGGCTGGCTCTGCCAAGCTGACCCTTGGTGTGACCTGGAGCCAAGTCACTGTCTCTCTCTGTGCTGGAGGGCTGGCCTGCTCTATATAAGGGATGGGAATCCCGATAGAGTCAGTGGGGTGGGGCTCCCATTTGCTCCCCCAAACCTACCTGAGGTGGCAGCAGGAAAGATGAGTCTGGACAGGTCAATGCTTCCCATCAGTACTCGGGTGTATGCTTCCTGATGGGGAGAGAAAGAGGTCACATGGCAGGCGAGAGTTAAAACACTGTGACCTGTGGGGGGGCAGACGTCTTTGTGGGCCTGGGGGGAGCGGTTGTGTCCTCTCACGTGGTCAGCCGGGTCCTGGGAAATGGCCAGAGGTGACTGATGGGGACCTTTTCAAAATGGGTGCTCTGGGCATCCACAGGTGTGATTTTAGTTCACAGAGGAGAAGCAGGTAGGGGCTTGGGAGTCAGACTTGGCCACTCATCAGCTTGGAGACTCATGGCAGCTGGTTTTGACCTCCCTGTGCCTCTGTTTCCTCACTGGATGTAGGATGGTCACAGAAGCCCGGTCAAGGGGTCGTTGGTGGGATCTGGTAGAGTAAGGCATGCTGGGTGCTTCAGTCAGAGCTGGACTGGCACCCTGGCTACTCTGGCTGTCCTTTAGGAAGGCCTGGCCTTTGGTCTGGGGTGGACCAATCCACCTCCATTGGGCTGTCATCTATGGAAAGGGGGAGGATCGAGGCCGACATTGGACTGAGCCCCTCCTGGTCATTCCCTGGAGCCATGTGGAGAAGGGGGGATGGCAGTGGGCTCAGACTGAGCTTTCAGCTCCCTGAGACCTGCACAGCATTGGGGTTCCATCTTTGTTTCCAGAATAATGTTTGGTCCACAGACAATCTCTGCTCGCTGGATGCATGGACATAGTTCCTGCCTCCTCATTCCAAATCGACCAACAGCACAAAGTCACTGCCGTCAAGTGGCACGTGGACTCTGACCCATGGCATCCCCCTGGGTGACAGACCAGACTGTCCCACGGTCACTATGAGCACTAAGGCACGCCTACCCTAGGCCACAGTATTGCCAGTCGCCTCCTATGCATGAGAAAGTTGGACCTTGAACAAGGAGGACTGAAGACCAAATGCCGTTCAATTATGGCGCTGGCGAAGGATATTCAAAGTGTCGTGGACGGCCGGAAGAACAAGCAGATCTCTCTTGGAAGAAGTACACCCATAATGCCCCTTAGAGGCAAGGATGGCAAGCCGACTTCACCTCACATGCTTTGGACATGTTGCCAGTAGAGACCAATCCCTGGAGAAGGACACCCTGCTTGGTAAAGCCGTGGGGCCATGACAAAGGGGACAACCCTGGGCGAGAGGAATTGACACACTGGCTCCAACAATGGGCTCAGTTCGAGGAATCATCGCGAGGCTGGTGCTGGAGTGGGTGGAGTTTCACTCTGCTGGGCAGCAAGTTGCCAGGGACGACTTGATTGACCTCTAACGACAGCAGCAATATCAGGGTTTCTTGCTAAAGTGACCAGACATCCCGCTTTGGGTGGGACAGTCCCGATCTCAAACAAATTCCCCCGAGTTCCGTGGCATTTTTAAAAAGTCCCGAATTTTGGAAAGAATGCACAACAAGCTAGGGAGCAGCAGGAGAATGGCAAGGGAATATACCCCCCTCCCCGCCACCCCCAGCTCAAGGGGGTCCCGCTTTACCAATGTTAAAATCTGGTCACTTTATATCTTGGCTCAAGTCTTTATGGAAGCCAACCACCAAGCTGCTTTGTAAACTCTGTGTGTGTGTGTGTGTGTTATAAACTGGCAACCCTTCATGTTAATCATCAAACACCAACCATTTGTGCCACCCAGGGACCCGCCCCGTCCCCAGAGGCTCTCAGTGGTGTCCCAACCATGTCCAATCTCTGCTCCAGGCTGAGCAGCCCTAACGGAGGCCTGCAAATCTCCAGTTCTTCCCACCTGTGAGCCTTTGCTGCTATGATTTCTCCTCCGCCCTCCTCCCTGCTGGCTGCTATCTTCTTCCTTTGCCCCCTGAACCCCCGGCAGAGGGTCGCACCCACCGGCAGCACTAAACACAGCTGTGTTCACGGACTTCCTGAAGCCCGTCGAGGTGTTCTCAGCGACCCGAATGGTCTTCGGGGAAGCACCAGAAGGAATGGACTTTCCAGAGCATGGGAGTCAGAATGACACACAGCCACCCACCAGCTACAGCCACACACCTCTCTGGGCATCCGTTTGTGTCTGTGTATGAGGAAAGGGCTTTGACCCTGGGGGTGAGGTGCATGGGGGAAGTCAGGAGGGCCAGGCTCACCTTTTGGAAAGCGGAGGGGGTGCCCCAGTGGACGGTCCTGGTGATATCCGTGGTCCCATCCCTGTGGGGAAGGAATGTAGTCGTGTGCAGTGCTAAGGAACACTTGGGGCCACGGGGTCGGGTCGGGGCTTGGGTGGGAGCCTGTCTGACAATCTGAATCCTTCCATACCTACCCACCGCCAGGTCCCGCATCTTAGCTGTTTGCTTAATCCAGGTGTCCTACGATCAGGCTGGTTCTCAAAACCAGGCTTCTCGACACAGTTTCCCCTGGGGAGACAGGAGAGCCTTGTCCCCTTTGGGGGACACAAGGTACCACCCATTGCCTCACTCACTGTCATGGAGCAGACTGGGAATCCTAGGGCCCTAGGTAGGGTTCCTGAGGCTGGAAATCTTTTTGGGAGCAGACAGCCTCAACTTTCTCCAGCAGAAGGGCTGGTGGATTTGAACCGTCCATCTCTTACAAATGCGTGAGCAACCATTCCCACAGGAGTTACGCTGATCTGAGGGGGAAGCAGGCCCAGAGAGCAGACAAGGTCCTAACGCTCCCCCTCATTTGGATGGTCATTTACCAGTTAGAGAGCATATTTGTAGCCCATCCAGGGAGTGCAGCCGAAGGGGCCTGGTGAATCCCATTTCATATATATGTACCGTATTTATCTGACTATAAGATGCACTTTTTTTTCTCCCCAAAGTGGGGGGGGGGGAAACGAGTGTGTGTCTTCTGGTCCAAAGGGTGGTACCCCACATCATTTTAGTATACTGATATTATTTGGTTCAGAATATTTTTTGTTTGTTTTCCTGCTCTAAAACCTGGGTGTACCTTCTGGTCTGAAAAATACGGTATGCATTTATCTAGCAATCATTTTATTAGGAGCTTGGCCAGGCACAGTAAGCAGACGCCAAAAGGTCCGAGTCTTCTGCATCCCAGTGACTGGAGGAAGGGCCCCAGGGGAGATGACCTCAGGGCCATGACTCCTCCCAGGGAGCAGGTCACAGGGCAGGGCGTGGGGCCTTCTTCTTGAGAAGGAGAGAAGAGGAAGCGAGGTGACCATTTCCCTGGCCTCACCCTGTTCTGCGCACGCCCCAGATCCAGCAACGCCCCCACAGATTCACTTCCCCTTTGTGCATCGGCCCGGCTGCATCCCACAGGGCCCAAGCCGTGGCAGCGAAGGCTGCTGTGTGGAGCGCTATGCCCAGCCAAGAGTCTTGTTACCCGACGCCTTCACGGTGTCTGAGTGGCTTATGGTGGCCTTGGAGTCCACGCAATTCCTGGCCCCCACTGGGTGTCAAAGTAGGACTGTAACCCACCGGGTTTTTCAGGGTCGCCTCTTCAGAAGTGGACCCCGGGCCACTTCTACCAGGTGTTTCTTCTGGATACATGTTAACCACTCAGGGATTCATTTCATAGAGGAAAACTCATCAAAACAAGCCCGCCAGCTCATAGCGACCCTATACGATACAGAAGAACACTCCCATAGGCTTTCGGAGGCTGCAAACCAGGGGTCCTCAGACTTTTAAAACAGGGGCCCAGTTCATCGTCCCTCAGAGCATTGGAGGGCCGGACTATAGTTAAAAAAAAAAACACCAACTATGAACAAATTAACTGCAGACCTGGGATGAGCCTGTTGCTAAGCAGGACAGGCAGCGGTGGCAAAAATACCCAGCCGAATAAATGTCCTCGGCAGACCACACGTAGTTTGAGGAACCCAGCTCTAAACAATTCCCGAAGCCAACTGCCTCCTCTTCCTCCCATTGTGTGCCTGTTGGGTTTGAACCACTGTCCTCACAGTTCACAGCCCAACATCGAACCCAAGGCACCACCCACTGCCATGGAGCAGATTGGAACTCCTACATCCAGCCCTAGGCAGGGTTCCTGAGGCTGGAAATCTTTATGGGAGCAGACAGCTTCAACTTTCTCCAGCAGAAGGGCTGGTGGATTTGAACCATTCACCTCGCTGTTAACAGCCCAGTGCTTACCAGATAGTGCTACCCGCCTGGGAAGCTATCCTAAGCTACTGCTAGCTGCCGCATTACTTCACTGACCCCTGTTCCTCTCCCGCCCCAAGCTTCCTATGGCCCACCTGCTTCCCAGATAATAAGAGACAATCATTCAGAACAGCACAGCTCTTGTGGGAATGGTTGCTGACACATTTGTAAGGCATGAGGTTAGGGATCACTGTTCATGTCATGGTTAGATACTAATCTCCAGGGGAGCACGTAGGAGGACCCAGGGATTATGGAGTCCTGGTGTGGGGAGAGAGCCTTCCCCCATAGCCCTGCCCTTGGACACATACATCCTCAGAGAGCTCACCAAACCAACACCAGACTCCCTGCCATCAAGTGGATGGCCACCCCCGGAGACGCTACAGAACAGGGTAGGATTGCCCTTATGGATTTCTGAGACTGCAACTATAGGCATTTTCTGCATCTGAGTGACTGGTGGTCAGACCTTGAAGATTGCAGCCCACCTTGTAACCACTATGCTACCGGAGCTCCCAAACCAAACCCTGCCGTCAAGTGGCTTCCAACCCCTCAGACTTAAACCACTCCCCTTTTGGGCGGCACCCAAACACTTAACCCTGGGGTCACCCCAAGCTTCCTACATGAGGAAGGCTGCTCAGAACCCTTTCCATCTGGCCCTTGCCTTACTCAGCCGACGTGGGTAAGGCAAGGTCTTGGGCTTCCTTGGCCCAGCCAGGCGGGCTTGGCACCCAGGATGTCTGAGCTGTGACAGCTGGGCCAGAGGCAGGGGAGCACATACCAGTATTGTCCCCCGGAATCCACCAAGTACATCTCATCTGAGGACAGCTTGCGGTGCACCTCCTCAGTGGGGCTGGAGAGGAGAGAGAAGACCGAGATTGGAAGAGCCTTCACCTGCTCCCTGGTCGGGTGGGGCGGGGTCTTGATTGAGTGCAGCGGAGGCCTCCCCCCACATACTACGTCTTCGTGGGCAGTCAGTGTCTCCCAGAGGGCTCTGGGAGGATACCCAACTCCTACTGCTAGCATCCACAGTTCATGTCCTTTGCTCAGCACTTTACAGAGTAAGGAGTGGAGAGAGAGAGGGATGTGCCCAGAATGAGTCAGGAGACCCCGTAGAGACCACCAGGGCTGACATTTCCTTTTGTTACAGAAGGAGAGAGGGACCTACAGAGCCAAAGGGACACGTGTCACACCCTGAGGTAGGACAGTGATGGAGTGGGGCCCTGGTCACAGTTCTTAGAGGCTCAGGGCAGTTCTTTTTCTAGAACTTCCGGTTGGCCCCTTCTGAGAGGAGGAGGGCCTTGGAGGTGGGGCTGAGGAGCCTGAGTTGCTGGGTGGAAGAGTACCTGACCCCCCCACCCCACCCCGCTCCATACTGAGGTGAATGGTCTGGGGCAGTGGAGAGCATGCTGAGCCCCGTGTGGCCATCCCTCAGAGGGGCACCCGGCCTCTCCCTGGCCTGTCTGTGGTAGGTGGGAGTGTCTGATCAGCAGATTGCACCAACCTCCACCTCCCCACCCCGCCTCCTTCTCACAGACCTGCAGATGTTGGTTTTCTATGAGGTCAAACATGTGACTAGGCTATATCTTGGGCCTTCATGGAGGGTTCAGGTGGAGTGAACAAGTCTTTCCCTACGGATGTTCAAAGGATACTGAAGAAAATGGTCGAGTCCACCCCCACCTTCCCTCTGAATCCCTCAGTCCCAAGGGCACACAGAGTTCTGGGGCGGGGGCAGAAAGCTCAGATCTTTTTCTTTCAAAGAGATTTTCCACCAGAGACTATTGGGACACCTACTCCCCACAGGACGAAAGGTTTCAAGCCAGAGAGGTCCCAGAACTTTCCCTTCTCCACCCAGAAGTCCCTCTACCCCGCCTGTGGAAACAGCTTCCCCCCGAAGTACCTGTAGTGGGCCAGGGCAGCATTCAGGCCACTAGCCGAGATGGTTTCAAAGCTGGGTCCTGAGGAGAACTCCTCCTTTCTGGAAGGCACGAGGCAGGAGTAAGGGAAAGTCAGTGTGGGCACAGGGGTGCTGCTTGGGCCCCAGGTTTCTAACCAGAGCACGGGAAGTTCACAGCTGCCTCCACCAGGCTGACTCCCTTCACCTCCATTTTACCAAGGCCCCCATATCTCACAGTCAGTGAAGAACTGAGAACACGCTGGGTCCTGGAGCAGCTTCCTGCACCTCAAGCCTGCAGACTTCCCATGGCCTGGCCAGGTAGGTCCTCTCCCCAACTTGATATGGCTGTTCAGAGAGGCAGTATGGGCCCTGGCTAACACTCAGCCCGCTCTCCCCAGGAAGAGCGAGCTCATGTCTAAAAGTGGTCGCTAGGGGGTGCTGTTGAGTTGTAGCCCTTCAAGTGGTCCCACTTTGAGGGGCTGGGACTGGAATGGACTAAATGGCAGTGGATTGGGGGTTGGAGAAATGCTATCCAACACCCCTGATCCAGCTCCCCCACCACCCAAGAACTTGTCACTCTGTTCCGAAACCCAAACCACTTGTTCTCATGGTGGCCCAATGGGGCAGGGCAGAAACGCCCCTGTGAGTTTCTAAGACTCAACTCTTTATGGGAGTAAGCATTCTCATTTTCCACCGAGGACAATGGCTGGGCATTTCAATCTGTTGATCTCTCGGGATGGGGCATGTGTGTGTGTGTGTGTGTGGGGGGGGTGTTCACAGTCCATCGAGTAGGCATTATGTCACCAGTGCTTCCTATTCTTTGTTCCAGAGGGCCACCCCCCCCCCCCAATACAAATTGTAACACCAAACAAAACCAATTCCTCTTCCTTCCCCTGTCCTCCACCCCCAATACAAAGCAAAACCTCAGGGTCAGTCAAATGGGTTCGAATTCCTGGCAACCTGGCTAAGTGCCAGGGAAAGATCTGGGCTCCTGCTTTCATGGACTGTGTTTTGAAGAAGTCGATCGCCAGGTCTTTTTTCTGAGGTGCTGCTGGGTGGACTGGGCCAGTTCAGGAACCTGCACCCTGCAGAGACTCCTCTCCCTGCTCCCACCCCATACACTACAAGGGCGGTGTGGTGGTACTTCACCCTCGGAGCTCATCCACAAACTTCGCCCCGGAGAATTCCGTGACTGTGCCTTTGGGCACGTTCTTTTCCAGCCAGACCAAGTACCGGATAAGTACAATGGCGTCTCGAACCTGCAGGGAGCCGAACAGAGGAACAGGCTCAGCCTTGGGCTCAGAAATCAGGGAGATTGTGGCGGATGGAGATCTGGGACCTGGAGCTTTCAAACCATGACAGTTGACTCTCTGTTGGGTGACATTAACGAAGGGGGTGATTCTTAATGCTTCCCCAGAGGTTCAGAGTGTTGTAGCTGTGTTTCCAAACTAACCCTTATCCCAGCGCTGCTCAACCTTCTTTATGCCTCGACCCTTCCATACAGTTCCTCATCTTGTGGTGACCAACGCCCCCCCCCCCCACCAACCATAACATTATTTCCATTACTATTTCATCACTGTCATTTTGCTACTGTTATGAATAGGGCAATCCCTGAGAATGGGTCATTCGATCCCCAAAGGGGTCATGACCACAGGTTGAGAACCGCTGCTTTATCCCGTGGAGCGACTGGCTGTAGTATTGAGGCAGAAAGGAGACCATGCCTGCTGTTTGCTTGACAATCCTCCAGCCAGAAGAGCCTGGGGCTGGAGGAGGTGATAGATGGGCGATTGAAGAAGAAACTGGGTTGGCTAGGAATGGGTGGTTGACTGCCACATTGAACCCAGGTGATGGGTACCTGGGCATTTGCGATGTGATTTGTGACAACTTTCTTAAGTGTTTCAAACTTTGTTTCTATCAGGGCTTAAGCATGAGATGGCTCCCTCTGGTTTCTGAAGGGGTCTCTGGGTAGTACCAACAGTTAAGCATCTGGCAACCAGCTGATGGGTTGTGCTTTGCACCCACAAAGACATGCTTGGCGATCGGTTTCCGTCAAGATTGCAAAAGAGAAGAAAACACAATAATGAAATGCACTGTCGGGCTGAGCCCTGGTGGCGTAGTGGTTGTGCGCAGGACTGCAGCCCACTGGATTGGAGGTTCAAATCCAGCAGCAAGGCTGGGCCTCCTACTCCCACTACCAGAGGGCAGTGATGCCCCCCCCCAAAAAAAAAGAAATGCACTGTCATCAGGTGGAATCCATATGGGCTTCTGAGGCTGTGCATTTTCACATGTGTTGGAAGCCTTAATTTTCTCTTGTGGAGCGACTGGTGGTTTCAAACTGCTGACCTTGGGGTTAAAGCCCAGCTCAGAACCCATAAGCCCCTAAGACTCTTAGAAAACCCCATGGAGAAGTTTTACTCAGAAAACACTAGGGGTTGCCATCAATGGGAGTGGACTTGAGGGCAGAAAACAACACTCCCGAGTTTCACAGGAATATCCAAATGTGTCAGCCAGCCTCTCAGGGTGGTATGGTGAGGAAGTCATCACAGGGAGAAGACCATGGCATTTAACACATGAAAGGCGCCAGGCCTCACAATAGCCCTGTGCTAGAGAGTGAGGTGATGATCCCTGTTTCCCAGAGGAGTTCCCTGAGGCTTAGAGAGGTGGTGGGTTACGTGGGACTTTGAACTCGGACACTCCAGCTCCAGGGCACAGGCACTGAACCTCCCTGTCTTGCAATGTGAATAAGCGGAGAGCAGGAGTTTGGTGGCCGGGTCTTTGTTTGGGGACCTGTCTTGTTGGGGCTGGGTTAAAAAGGAGTTCCTTTATCAAACAGTAGGCTGGCGGTTCCGGGGGGCTCTGCGCGTGGACTTACGTGGCTGGCCTTCAGGAGGGCTTGCTCCTTGCTGTTTTTCACCGCCTTGGTCATCATCACTGGGGAGTAGGTGTCTGCCACCAGTTTCTCCTGTCGAGAGGAGGCGGGGGAAGAGGAGGCATGGGGATGCATTCTCAGGCATGTCCCAACCCAGGGGAACCTGGCCAGTCCCTCGAGTGGCGATGGTCTCTCCTCCTGTGCTTCCTGGTTCTACGGGGCTCTGCCAGGTCCCAGGTAGGCCTCCAGGGGGTTTCCCTAGATCGCTGTTGCTGCTTGGGGACTCACTCCTTGCTCTTGGACCCCACTAGATCTGCGGGGATGAAGCTTTGCCTTGGGCAATGGGAGTGTACTGACGCCATCACACCATTTCTTTGGAAGTTCCTCAGAGTCCTTCCTATAAAGTGGCTCTTATTGCCATTTTATGGATGAAGAAATAGAGACCAGCCAGCTAAGTCTCCTGACCAAGGTCATGGCAAAGCCGCTTGGGGGCTTTGGGTGAGGCAGACTGGCTGATTCCAAAGCCTCCCCATGAAGACTTGCCCTAGGGCCGTGGTCAGCAAACAGCGACTCTCAAGCCATATGTGGCTCTTTCCGTGTGAATGTGCGGCTCTGAAATAACATTGAAAACATTTGAAGGTTCTTATTTCAGACCACGGTGATTTCATTTGTTGGGGAAAACACATTTAAGGCTCTTGAGTGATTTAAAAGTCGTGAGGAGTGAGAGGATTGGCTCTTCAGCCTCAAGGGTTTGCTGATCCGTGTCCTTGGCCACCTGCCAGCGACCTCTTTGTGTGCCCACAAGCCTGCTAGCCCTCCTTTTGTCTCTCTTCCATGGAGCCTAGAAGGGACCTCACTGCACAGTTGACTGACCATATGACTGAGTGGCCACTAGAGTCTGGCCCCACTTCAAGGCTGGCAGGAGTGCCTGGCACTGACCGTGGGTATCACTTCATAAAGCCCGTAAGTGGTATAGCTGGTCCCAATCCATATCTTCACATGTCCCGAGGCATAGGAACGGACACTGTCGCGGATTTGACTGTAGTCCTCAATTTGTACACACATGGCTCCTGAGCAACTGGCGTTCAGGTACTTCAGTGTGTCGGCACTAAAGCGACTCTTGTTTGCAAATAGCCTAGAGAAGGGATGGAGGGAAGAATGGGAAGACCCTGAGCACCTGGATGGCTCACACGAGGGCTACCGACCCCTGGTTGCTACAGGCACTGAGCTCGGGGGGCAGCCTCCAGGGAGGGGGAAGCAGGGCAATGAGGACATGGGATTTGGAGGATGCCCCTGGGAGCAGGCCAGGGGAGAGTCGTACCTGATGGTGGAGTCCGTGAGCAGCACATAAGAATAGAAGAAGGGGTTGTAGGGGATGTCGCTACTGCGCAAGTTGAAGAGCCCTGGGGAGGAGAGTAAATGAGAGGTGAGAGCTCAATCTGCTCGAGCATTTCCAACCCCTTCCATCCTGGTCTCACATTCCCTGTCCCCTTCACCCCCTCTACCCAAGTGCTTCTAGATCTCTTTGGGGCCTTTGGGAAGTCGGTGAGAGCTATGGACACCTTCTCTCCACTAAAGCCAAATATCCAGCGAGCAGCAGGCTGCTTCCACATAGTCTCAAGGGGTTCTTAGAATCCCCCAAGCCCAGCCATGGGGGCCCGGCTGGGACAGAGTAGAGACACTGAGACAGAGGCCAGGCTGCACGAGATAGAAGTCTTGGGCCACCATGGCCAGTCAGTCTATTCTCTGGTGGCCTGGGACCAGCCTTAGTTTCCTTATTCTGCACACCTTCACCTTCTTAGTTCCCACAGGCCATAGGCCCGGAGCTCTCTGGCATGTGCTTCCCCATGACTGTTTCATGAGGAGCCCACCCATGCCCAGAAATCCAGACTCACAGGCTGTTTCATCAAGCGCGGACAGAAGGACGGCTGTTGGGGCCCTGCGATGCTTCTGCATCTGACTGCGGATGTCAGAGATCT
The DNA here is from genome assembly GCA_004026705.1 of Nesogale talazaci. Lineage (NCBI taxonomy): Eukaryota > Metazoa > Chordata > Mammalia > Afrosoricida > Tenrecidae > Nesogale > Nesogale talazaci. Next base: position 174,769 of record PVJH01000674.1, read on the forward strand.
TCTCCTGCCAGGTGCGCCCTAGAAGCAAGCACGCTTGGAGAACACGGTGGCCACACACTGTCCACCCCTTCCCTTTGACATTCTGTTCAAAGGACAGCACTGCTGCTGCTGCTGTTGTGGTTGTTGTTACTGCCAGCTGCCCCCAAGCCCATTCCACCTCATGGGGACCCATCGTGTTAAAGACTAGCACAGTCTCCCAGTGGGTTCAAACCATCCACCTTTAGCCTAGGAGGGCTCCCTTGGGGCACTGGTGTTTCTTAAGCAGCAGAACTCTTTCTTTAAACAAACTTTTGCTTATGTGCTTATTAAGGACGGAGGCTCTGCAGCCAAAGAGGGTTCCAGTCCAGCCTCTGTCATCACTAGCAGAGTAACTGGGGACCAGCTGCTTACCGTATTTTTTTGGACCCTAAGACACATCCAGTTTTCAGAAAACAAGACAAAAATATTTTGAACCAAATAGTACCAGTATACCAAAATGTTCTGGGATACCACATCTTCAGACCAGAAGATGCTCCCTCGTTTTCTCCTCACTTTTAGGGAGAAAAATGTGTATTATGGTCAAAAAATATGGTGGCTTTGCTGTGTCTCACAATTCCTCTTCTGTTAGTATGTATCATTTTTATTTGGGGGTAGTATACCTGCGTAGAGATCCTACATGTACAGAAGAACTGCCCAGGAAAATAAAACAAAAAAGTCCTTCAACCTTGACCTCAAGGCAGTCTGCCCTCTCTTCAGAGACCACCAATGTTTTCAGGTCTGATTCCACCTCTCAAGGTTCTTTAATGCACTTTGAAGCCAATGTATTGGCTACAAAGGGGCTTTGGAAAGTTTGTAGAAAAATGGAATGAAAAAATAATGGAATTTATCCCCAAACTTTTGAAGCCCCTTGTATTTTTTAAATAAATAAATCATTTTATTGGGAGTTCTTACAGCTCTTATAATGGCCCGTACATCCATTTTATCAAATGCACTTGAGCTTATGTTGCTGTCATCATTTTCAAATTATTTTCTTTCTGCTTGAGCCCTTGGTATCACTCCTCTTTTTTCCCCTTCCTCCCACCTTCATGGACTCCTGATAAATGATAAATTATTATTATTTTCATATCTTACACTGTCCACTGTCTCACTTCATTCATGTTACTATTGTTCACCTCCCTGGGGAGGGGTGGGGTTGTGCATCATTCATTGTATCTGGTTCCCAGTTTCTCCCCCTTCCAAGGCCCCTCATATTTTCTTAGCACCCATCTCCTGTGGTTTTTCCTGTGGTAAAATACATTTACCATGAATTTTTCTATTTTAAGTGTGCAGTCAATCAGTACTCATTATATCTCCAATGCTGTATAACTATTCTATGTCTCTTTTTCTGAAAACAAAGATGAATTATAATACTAATAGTACTTCAGTGAGGAGCCCTGGTGGCATAGTGGGTTAAGCATCAGGCTGCTAATCACAAGGTCACCAGTTCAAACCTAAAGGTGAGGCTTTCTAGTCCCGTGCAGGTTTACAGTGTGGAAATCCCATAGGGGAGCGTCTCTTCTGTCCTCGGAGGTTGCTGTGCGTCCAAATTGCCTCAGTGGCAGTGAGAATGAGTTTTACCACCTCAATCGGGTTGTTCTGGGGATCCAATGAAACCATATTTGTAAAGCAGGTAGAATGTTATCTTGGACATGTCATTGTGGTTAACTCCCATGGAGCCTATTATCACTCACAGTGAGATCAAGTTGAAGCCTCTGCCCAGCAGCAAGTCCATTGTTTTAATCCTTATGCCATGTTGCAGATATGAAACGGAGGCTTCAGAGAGGGTCGAGTGACTTGCAATGTGTATAGATAGGCTCCTCTTACACACGATGGGTTAAGTGTTGGGCTGCTAACTAGAATGTTGGTGGTTCGAGTGCACCAGCTGCTTGGTGATTTGCTGGCAGGAGGCCATAGACATTAAGGGTCCTAGTTGGTCCTCCCGTGCTGGCATAGGGGGTTACATGGAGGGCTGCTAATCACAAGGTCAGTGGTTCAAAACTACCAGCCAACTCTTCGAGAGAAAGTCAAGGCTTTCTATTCTTGTACAGAGTTACAGCCACAGAAATCCACAGGGGCAATTCTATCCTGTCCTTATGGGATCATCATGAGTTGGAACCGACTTGATGGCAATAGGTCGTTTCGTTGGGTACCCCTCCCCCAAATCAGTTGCTGTCTGGTTAATTCTGACTCACGGTGACCCCATGTGTGTCGGGATAGAACAGGGCTTGATAAAGTTTTCGAGGACTGAGTTTTTATAAGTAGATCGTCCTCTTTTTCAAGGTGTCTTTGGGGGAGGGGGAGGATTCAAACCTCCAACTTTTGGGTTTAACTGCTTGCTCTACCAAGGGACCTAGCTGGGCCACTAGATTGGTCTAAATGATCATCGAAGAATTAAAAAAAATAAAAATATGCAAACTGGCAAAATTAGTCAACAAGAATCCCAGTTTTGGGTATAGCATATTTTTCTATAGTTCATTTGCTTCATTGGTGTATAAGACCAGACAACAAGATTGTCTTAAAGTATACAATTTAGTGGCTTGTTACTTTGTTTTGTTGATTCTCAAAGTTGCACAACCATCACCACGATCTAGTTCCAGAACTTTCTTATCATCTGAAAAGGAAACCCCAGGCCCAGAAGCAGCCAACTCTCCACTCTCCCCCAAGAAAGCAAAACAAACTCACTGCCAGCGAGTAGACTGTGACTCAAAGGCACTCTGCAGGGCAGAGTTGAATTGACTCTGTGCGTTTCGGAGCCTGGAACTGTCCGTGGGAATAGAAAGCCTCACCTTTCTTCCACGAAATGGCTGGTGGTTTGAACTGCTGATCCTGTGGGTCGCGGCCAAGTGCTTAGCCCACTCAACCACCAGGGATCCTCAAGACTCAGCATCCATTAGTTCTCTCTCTCTCTCTCTCTCTCTCTCTCTCTCTCTCTCTCTCTCTCTCTCTCTCTCTCTCTCTCTCTGGAGCTGCCTGTTCTGGGCAGCTCATATAAATGAAATAATACAATATGTGGTCTTTTGTGTCTGGTCTCTTTCACTTTGCGTGATGCTTGCAAGGTTCGTGGGTGAGACACATCTTGGAGAAAACAAATGAAGTTAAATTTCATTGGTCTGATGTAGACCAGTCATCTTTGAACTAACTTTTCATGTGCCTACTTTGGTCCATCCTCCCCCTCCCCGTTTGAAATCTGTGAGGGACTGGCTAGCGAGAAAAGCCCTCTCATCTTCATTCACGCCTTTACGCCAAACTCTCTCCTGAGGCTTCCAAGTCTAGTTCTGGTTCCGGAGGGCTCTTCCTTGAGGGCTAGCAGTTTGTGACTGCTCAGCATCCCATCATTTGTGGGCAGTGACAAACCCCATCTGGATTCTCCTCAGTCTCGGCAAGATTTTCCCCTTTTGTCCTCTCCCTTTCCAGGCAGCATTGTGACCTTTTTATCTGAATGAATGAGATGACGTGCGTGCGTGCGTGCGTGCGAGCGTGTGTGTGTGTGTGTGTGTGTGTGTGTGTGTATTAAACAGTCTTGGGTAATACATTTCTTTAAAAATTTTGGTAAGATGCAGGAAGAAGGATTCTGCATGTTACATCAGAGAGATAAAGCTATTTTAATGTATTTCATCATAACCTGCTATTTTGAAATGTCTCTTCTGCCTTTTGAATCCCTTGTCAAACAAGAAATGGGTATGAAATCTGAGTGTGGAAAGGGGCCTTTTAGATTGCCCAACAACCCCGAGTCTCCTGGCTGTTTTAGAACCCCACAGAGTGGATTTTCGTTACTGCTTACAAGAATCACCAAGCAGAATGTTCTTTTATGATGCAGTTGGATGGTGCTAATGCGGTTGGTAAGGAGTCCTGGTGGGGGAGTGAGTTCCATATACATACAGGGTTAGCAGTTCAACTCCACGAGCTGCTCCTGGGAAGGAAGAGAAGGCTTTCTACTCCCATAAAGAGGTAGCCTCGAAAGCCCACAGGGGCACCTCTACTCCACCCTATAAGGCCACTGTGAGTCAGAAACAACTCCGAGGTAGTAACGAGGCTGTAGATGCTAGATTTTCCTCTCCTTTGATGTCTAGTCAAAACCTGAGCCCTCATGGGTGACCCGCACGGAGCTCGGGTCCTGTCCCAAACTTAGTCTCTCTACTCCCTCTGTCCCCTCCTGGCGCATCTAACCTTGGTCATCTCATACATTGGAATGCCTTGTCATAGGTGGGACCACAAGGGATTCACAACACACCCTTCCCCACGACCAGAAAAACAACTCATTTCATATGGTTCCTCTCTTCCAAGGATATATATATTTTTTCATCTCTCTTGGACTTCCTCGTTTCCTCCCTTCCTGTTCCCTAGCACTTCACACCCCAATGCTCTTTATTCCAGCATTGCCCCCAAATGTGGTCTCAGGGGCTTTTGACTCAGACTTTCAGAGGGAAAACTTTAAAACCCAAAGTCCGTACCATTGAGTGGCTTCCGACGCCCAGCAGCACTGTGAGCCAGGGGAGAGCTAAGCCCGGGGGCTTTCTGAGAATGAATATCTTTACGGAAACAGACAACCTCATCTCTCTGCTGAGCAGTGACTGGTGGGTTTGAACTGCTGGCCTTGAGGTAGGCTCTTCAATTGGAGGTAGATAAGGAGATGATTTCTCTCAAATGGGGGTGACTAAGAGCTTATTTGAAAGTAAGCTCATTTGTCAGCCCGGAGCAAACTGATGACTAGTAAAAGAACACTAGAAGCTAATGACCCAAAAAAATGCTTAAAAAGGCAAGAGGCTTTGTGAGAAAAAACGATGCTACTCTCTAGAGTAGTGGTTCTCAACCTTCCTCATGCGTGACCCTTTCATACAGTTCCTCCTGTTGTGATCACCCCCAAACCATCAACTTATTTCCGTTGCTACTTTACAACAGCCATTTTTCTACTGCTGTGAATTGGGCAACTCTTGTAAAAGGGTCATTCAGCCCCCAAAGGGGTTGTGACCCACAGGTTGAGTACCGCTGATCTCGTTCTTTAATTCTTTAATGCTTCTTCCCCCACCCCAACTGTCATGGCCCCCTATCTACTTTATAGACCTTACTAGACCAGAGCATGCACATTGGTACAGATGAAAGCTCTCGACACAAAGAATCTAGGACAGAAAGACCTCTCTAGAAGAATAATGAGAGTAGAGATACCATGAGGGTAGGGGGGAAGGGGGAGAAAAGTGGAAATGATCACAATGATTGACATATAACAACCCCCCTGGGGGGGTGAACAAAAAAACTTGGGTGGAGGGAGACCTCGGATGGTGTAAGGTATGAAAATGATAATAATTTATAATTTATCAAGTGGTCACAAGAGTGAGAGTTTGGTAGAGGGAAGGAACAAAGAGGAGCAGATACCAAGGGCTCAAATTGAAAGAAAATGTTGTGAAAGTGATGATGGTAACTTATATACAAATGTGCTTGATATGGGCTGAGCCCCGATGGCGTAGTAGTTGTGTGCAGGACTGGGGCCCACAGGGTTGGTGGTTCAAATCCAGCAGCAGCTCTCCAGGAGCAAGGCTGGGCCTACTACTCCCACCAGGGGGCAGTGATGCCCACACAAAAATGTGCTTGATACAATTGATGTATGAATTTTTATAAGAGCTACAAGAACCCCCCAGTAAAATGATCACAAAAAGTAAACAAAAACAAGAAAATGGGTCCAAAAGGCAGGTGGACTCAAATTGCTGATCTGGTGATCAGCAGGGCAGTCTGTTACCTGCTATGCTACCAGGGCTGGGGCCCATAAAGGCTGGAGGGTCGTAGCTCTGGTCTCTTTGATCAACTAGTTACCAGGCCCAGGAGGTACAGCAAGGAACCATGATACAAGTTGGAAAAGCAAATGGAATTACCTGTGAATGCCTCCTGCAGGGCAGAAATCGGCTGGCTGGGAATGGGAGGTCTCTCTGCCCCCCACACCAGGTCTACAAGGTTGTTTGGGATGGACACAAGCAGTCTGTTTGAATTCTGAAAGGCCAGGTCAAAACTCTTCCAGGTGTCTGCAGAAACAGGAAGGGGCGCTTTATGCTCAACTGGTTGCTCGTGCCTAGGGACATGTGATTCAGAGAAAGTTCCTCCTGTCTGCTCGGCCTCCTGTTCCCCTCTAGCAGCCCCCAGGAATCTCAACCTGCTGGAGTGCTGGCCCTGGCCTAGGGCGGGTCCCTCTGTCTTCCCATGACCCTTTTTTTGTTTGCAAAGCTAGTTGCTCTGATTCTCCCCCTTGATGTCTACAGCCAATTGGACGAGTCTGGTGATGAACCATTCTTAACTGAGTTTTCATGTTGGGAGGCTGGCAACAGGACCAGGTGTGACTATGTCTTTCAGGACATATTCAGGGGGACTCTACTTTAAGGACCCTGTTTTGGGCCCTGGCACTGAGAGCCAATGACTCAAGGAGCTGGGTACCCTAGAGGGCTAGCTTTCTTTCTCTCTTTACAGGTTCTCCCATGTCCTTGTAGCCTTCTCATCTGGCTTTCAGAAGAAGGTGAGGGTATGATTCGAGGACCATGACTGGCAGATGGCTACGGTGCCAGAGTGGCTCAGAATTCAAGGATGTCCTGCTCTGAGTCTTCCAGGTCGAGTCTCTGCACTCATGATGGAAGCATTGTATCCCTTGCTTTAACTAAATGCCTTTTGAAGTAGGTTATTCATGAATACCTTCTTGTTGCAAGATCTATTCCATCCTTACACTCCCACGGCCTCTCTTCCACCACTAGCCAGTCACTTTTCTCCCCAGGGTGGCCCTCCCTGGGAGTGACAAGTCCAAGGACAGTGAGCGGAACCTACCTATGGAGAAGAGGAAGGGATCAAAGCCTACACGCTCTCCAGCTGGAATCTCCGTGAGGAGCCAGTTGACAATGGGGGTGGTGCCAACTGTGAGAAAGATAAGGGAGTTAAAGGCGACTTCCGGGCTGCCTCAGGCCCTGTGGCCTCTCATGCCATCTGTGGTGGTGCAGTCAAGTGGATCCTCCGTGTTCTCAGCCTTCAGGATAATCACACATTCTCAGCCTTAAGGATGATCCCACATTTCTGGAGTTTCCCAGGAGGTCTTGCATGCATGTCTCGCCTCCACTTCCGGCCCCTGTTCTAGGTGCCAGTGCGAGGTGTGCCCATCTACCTTCCCGATGGAGCTCCCAGTTGCAGTCCATCTGCCGCTCAGCCTGAATCCAGTAGCGACTGTCGGTCCATAGGGCTGCCTTCGCCAGGGTCACCACAGCGGTTCCTACGGCAGAACAGAGACGCTCGAAGGGGAAGGTGACGGCAGGGAGACACAAGGGCCTTCTGGGGAGAGTTGTGTGTCTCCACTGGAAGGAGGCGAGGCAGATGTGAAAGAGGGCCTTGGGGGACAGTGGGCCCAAGGGATGTCCTAAGTCAGGCACCTATGCTTCACAGGTGTGCAGAGAGTCTCTGGAGGGGGTTGCTGGGGATTTTAATAGGAAAAGAAGTGGTACTGTCTTTGGCCACAGGTTGGTGCTCTCAGGAAAAATGACACTCCAGGTGAAGACATGATGGCCAGGAGATTTAGTTGAGGACAGGTGGAGAAGTGAACCTAGCAACATTGGATAAGAGATAAAGGGTACATGATGGGCAAGTAGGGTACCTGGAAGCTCAGGGCAGGAATGTTTGGAACTCAGCAAAGGGAACTGGGAATGCCTTTGAAGGCCCCAGGAACAGGGGGAGTGGCCCCTTCAGAAAGTGGACTCTGTTTGGGTTTCATTTGACCAAGTAAGGTGCTAGTAGTACTTGTCCAAGTAAAACGTGGTCCTGTGGAGACTAGACGTGAATACAGTTACTGTCCCACAAGTGGAGCCCAGGGAGTGCTGGGCAGAAAGAGGCCCTGAGCCCTGGTGTCTCAGGTAGAAAAATGGCACAGGGCTTTGGGCTGTGTGCCCCAGGGGCAGTGGAGGGGAGGAAGAGAGGGGGAGAGAGATGAGAGAGAGTTGATGGGGCCTCTTGACACTGAGTTTTTGGGTCAGGGTCCTGGTCTCCAGTTCTCCCAACAGAAGCACTGGGGGCTGTGTAATCGCTGTCACCTGCCGATCCTGTAAAGCCCGTGATCCACGCGCGTCTGTCATCGTGTTTGCCGATGTATTCACTCTAGGAAATCAGTAGCATCACAGTCAGCTTATTGTATAGAGTTTCTTCCCACGTGGAACATTCCCAGACACATTCTAGTTCTGCTGTCTGGTCCCACCCAACCAGCCGACAAGCCCCAGCACACTTGGTACCTCTTTCAGGACCCCTCTGTAGCTTCCTGATGCTCCCAGTATGTCCCCTATCGTTTAACAATGAACTTTCTCAGAGCTTAAAGCCCAGAGGCCAGCAGTGGACTCACGTTAGCACCGCATTGTCTTTTGTTCTGAGACAGAAAGCTAGTCCTCTGGAGTCCGGGTTTTATTTGGTGGGGAGGCGGGGGGAGAGCTCTGCTCCAAGTTGTCTGGCCTGCTCCTGCATCACACATAGAGTTTACAAGGGGCTTTTTTTCTGCATTGTCCTTGCAGAGGAGGAAACTGAGGCTCAGACTGTTACCCAAGGATTTTAGTCCTCCCTAGCAAAGTGGGAAGCGATTCAAGTGCTCTTACTCAACCTGAAAATGTCTGGGCTGGTGCTGTTGGGGAGGTTGAGTGGGGTGGAAGTGAACCAGGTGGTGGGAAAGGGTGGGCTATATGGGTGGGGGGTGGGCTGCTTTGGGAAAAGTTAGTGCTTGTTCAGGTCTCCTTGTTTCCTGTCAGCCTCTGCCCCCATTCTTCGTCTATACCCTAAAGCTCATACAGTCAAGAAGCTCAGGCATTCTTAATGGCCAAACCTGGTGGCCCTTGTCAAAGCAGATTACCTGAAAATCTGGACTGTTTCTAGAGTGCTTAGAATTTAGAGTCATTTGAACTTAATCCCCAGCCCACATTCCAATGTCCTGGGGGCAGGGAAGGCCTTTCTGTTCCAGGCCTGATGGGTACCTAGCAGTGGGCAAAAATGCACCTGGAGGTGGTTTATCACTTCCTTTCTGGAGGTCAAGAAGATCTGGCAGTGGGTTCCCTCAAACGAGCACCAGGTCAGAGTTCCCCTCTCTCTACCCCAGACCCCCACCCCAGTCAACCTGATGCTTTCTCTGCCTTCATCTTCAGAGTCCTGGTAAAACCTCCCTTTGGTGGCTCAGCGGAGGCTGTGGGGAGGGCAGGGCTCAGGGGAGAGGCGCTGTCCCTCACCATGTGGGCATCCGTGTCTGGGACGATGTAGGCGGCGAGGTTCTGGGCCTGCATCTGCTGGCGGAGGGCTGTGAGGCGCGCGGTGGTATTGACTGCTGTAACCGGGAGGTACTAACAGATGACAGGAAGACACCATGACACACACACACACACACACACACACACACACACACTGCTTAGGAAAAAATGACAGCTTGGGTCCCAGCCTCTCCTGAGGCAGCAGGTGGGCTGTCAGTAGTTAGGCTGGCCTGACTGGGGGCTGGCAGAGCTCTGGTGGCACAGTGGTTAGAGCTCTGGGTTGTTAGTCAAAAGATCAGTTTAAAAGCCACTAGTCACTTCTGAGAGGAAGATGTGGCCTGTGAGGCTGTCTGTTGACACACAGATTTATAGGCTCAGAAACTCTAGGCAGTGGTTCCTTCTGCTCTGTCCTCCAAGGTCAGGAAGGGGCTGAATGAATTTGAATTTGATAGCAAATGAGAGTTTCCTGCTGGTGACCCAGGAGATTGAATGTCCAGGTAGTTGAGGCTACCTTCTTCCATACAGACTTATAGTCTCTGAGACCCAAGGGAGCAGTGTGACTCTGTCCTACTGGCCAGATCTGAATTGATGACTGTGGGATTGGGAAGAGACCTAGGCTGAAGAGCAGGGAGAGAGACCTTGTACATTCAAGGGCCCGGCCCGGAATCTGGGTGATTGCTACAGGGACCTGAGATCTGGCCGTGGGCCAGGCCAGGTGATCCACGGTAGTCCCTCTTTAGATATCTTGGAGTAGAGGTGGCAGACTTAACAACTAAAAGTGGAGAATACCCCACCATCCCAGAACTTCAGTTAAACAATAAGGAATGTTTCTGTATGTTGCATGCACTATTTGGGACATGCTCATGCTACCACATCCTTCACTGTGCGTCTCAATTGTAAAACTTTATCCATAGCGTAGTGGTTCGGAATTGGGCTGCTAACTGCCAGGTCAGCAGTTCGAAACCACCCAGGTGCCCCTTGGGAGAAAGACAGGAAGCCATTGTGCTCTTGCATTGTTCGTCTCGGCAACCCCTGGGCCACTTTGACCCTGTCCTAGAGTAGAGGGGCCCCATGCAGTGCGGTCAACCGATGGCACAGAGTTGAGGGGTTCTCGCATCTTATCCAGCAATCCTACATTGGGGGCTTTTCCATTTCCCACTCACCTGGAGCAGTTGGGGACATCGTCCAAAAAGAGTCTCTGTAAGCCAAGCATTTTTTCTCTGCAGGCTGTAATCTCTTTCAACTGAGAGGTTTGCTTTGGGGTTTGCCTTCAATTCAAGTCCACTGAACAACCTGAGCCATCGAGTCACTGCCACTTCATCACAGTGACCCTCTAGGACAGGGGGAAGTGTTCCCTGGGCTTGTCGAGACTGTAACTCTTTACACATCTAGAAAATCTCCAATTTCTCCCACAGAGGGGCTTGTGCTTTCGAACTGCTGACTTTATGGTTAACGACCCTGCAAGTAACCCCGGCGTAGACAAGGGGTCTTGCAAAAGTTCATGGAAAATTTCCATCATCATTAAATTTCATTTTCCCCACAAATGAGTTTATTTTTAAATACGCAAGCATCATGGTTTGCTCACCCACCAGCCTGTCCCAATTGCCCCAAAAGTTCACTTTACAAGCGATGCACCATTTTTTCCCGGGCTTTGTGCTCACTGCCTCACACCTCCTGGCCCATCCCAGCCAGGAGATCTTTCGCCCTCCTCTGGTTGGAGAAGGGAGCCCTGGTGGGACAAGCGATGAAGTGCTTGGCTATTAACCTAAAGGTTGGCAGATTGAACCCACCCAGTAGCTCTGTGATCTGTTAGGGCTGAGTGATGAGTGTTCTTCTTCCATAAAAGATGACAGTCACCCAAACCCTATGGGGATATCTCTCCTCAGGTGACCCGAGGCCGCTGTGAGTTAGAAACCATTGAATGGCTCCTACCAACCGGCTAGGAGCCCTAGTGGTGTAATGGTTATGCATTGGGGTCTTAACCTCAAGGTTAGCAGTTCAAAATTACTGGCCCCTCCGCAGGAGAAAGGAGATTTTTCTACTCTCATAAAGAGTTACAGTCTGGGAAATGCACAGGGACAGTTCTGCCCTCTCCTGTAAGTCACTATAAGTCAAAATTAATTCTAAGACTGTGAGTTTGTTTGTTTCTTTATAACAAGTGGTGTGGGTGTCACTGGGTCTCTAGCCAAGAATCTGTGTGTCCTGTCTGCCTGACTCTCTGGTCCTTCTCTGTCTCCTCCCTCCCCGCTGACCCCTCACAGCGCCCCTCCCCCCCCCCCCAGAAGTTTCTCTAGGATGTTTGTTTCCATCCCATCTTGGCCATAGCCTCAGTCAAAGGGCAGCCAGGGGCCTCGGGCCTCTTCCCACTCTCCTCCCTCCCCTCCGCCAGGCTGGGACCGGAGGAAGTAGATAGCCCACTTGGTAATGGGTGGGAGGGAGGTGCAGACATGGATGAAGGGGGAAAGGGAGGGAAGGATGTTAGAAAGACACCTGAGAAGGTTTGCCAGCCCTGAGGGGTGCTATTCGTGTTATTCTGAAACAGGGGCCCCTCCCCCAGGCCGGAAATCTCTAGAAAAGGCTGTGAGAGCCAGAGGTTAGCAATGGGGGATGGGGAGGAGACTGGGAGGGGTGGGTAGAGGGGGGAACGGTTCTTTCAGGGTGGAGCCTCACCGGCGGGCTAATGGAACAGTTTCTCACGTCCTCTCCTCCCAGGTCCGCTGGCCTCGGGTAGCCCCAGGCACAAGCTAGAAACAAGGAGAACAACGGGCTCACAGGGAGACCAACTACCAACCCTCCCCCACAGCCCCCCTCAGTCCTCCATCCTCTGAAATGCACGCCACTGGGCCCAACGCTGCTGGAGGGTAAAAATAATCACATTTCATAGGAAATCAGGCTGAATTGGATGGCACGCTGGGTCACAATCAAAGAAACCTGTTTCATCGACTGGTGATTGCCACTCTGGGATGGGTTTTAGTGCTCATTAAATTCTTTTTTTATTTTCTTCTAATCTAATTGGGTCTTTTCAGGGTCTACCAAACTGGAAAAATTCTGTGTAAATGAAATTTTGGTAATCAAATTTTCTTTGAGACGCTCTAGAGGCTCTCACTAACTCATCACCCCCCACAGTCGTTTTAGCCTTTCATAAATAACATTTTGTATATATTGGCTTTGCGTCAATCTGAGATCTATTTGTACCATTTCTTGCAAGCCAAGTCTCAGCCTATCGCAGCATGTTCATTTGAAACATACAAAACACATGAGCCCCGTTTGACATGGATGCTTTGAGAGGAAAAGGTGAACTTGGCAGGACTCCAGAGCAAAGAGGTGTTTGTTCTTTCCTCAGGCCTTTCATGTGAGTGATTTGGCATTGCTGCTTGGCCAATACACCCCAGGCACACCCACTACCTGTTGGTGTGCTTCTATGATACACAGAGTTTTGACGACGCTTCCACACTAACCTGCTAAGAGAAGGAAGAAAGGACTGGCTTCTACTCCTGAAAATCAGCCAATGAAAAGTCAATGACTCACAATGGCGAGATCACTAACCAATCTTGGGGACAGGGTCGGAGGGGGCAGCATTTTGTTCTAGTGTCTGTGAGGTGGGATTCGATGAGCTTCGATGGCAGCAGCATAGCAGACATGGATCTTGGTCATTTCTGCAGAGAATCTCAGTCAATTGTTTACAGCAACCCCACGTCTTATTTTTCGCTATCTACAGAGGGGGAAACTGAGGTCCAACACGTTTGGCTAACTTGGTCAAGCTCTGCCCCACTGAGTCAGTGGTCGCAAAGGGACTGAACCCAGACTGGAGCACAAAAGGGAACACCTTTCCCACTCCCCAACCCTAGGAGATGGCCCCAGGAAAGTGAGGCCACTGCAGAAGAGGCAGAAGAGTTTGGATATCCTGGTCCCAATTTGAGTCCTACCTCAAATTTGTGGTGACCTGAGAAGACCAAATGAGAACCCTCTTTGCCACTGAGTTGATTCAGACTCAATAGGACAGGGTGGGGCCAGCCCCCAGGGTTTCCAAGGCTGCCAATCTTGGTGGAACAAGACTGCCACCCCCTCCTCCTGCCAAGTGGTTGGGGAGTTCCAGTCACTGAGCTTTCTATTAGCAGGCAGGTGAGTGACTGAACCACTGCACCACCAGGGTTCCTGGCCCAAGGAGAGTCACCCCATCTGCATGAAGTGAACATTTGTAAGTGCCTTGGGTATTAGATACTAGATTAAGTGAGATTGTTGAACTAGATAAAACCCCTTCCCAATCTAAAAGTCTAAGCTCTCAGATATAGTCCATTCCACCTCCCCACCCACCCTCTGCCTTTTCAGGAGGATTTCCTCGGGGGGTAATGGGGGCATGGAGAAGAAGAGCTCCAATTGGGACTTGGGTCTTGCCAGTGGGCCCAAACTATAGAGGGAAGGAAGGTGTCTGGAGTCTTGGTAGCACCACCCAACAGGAGGGACAAGACCCCTGCTGCCAATGTAAGAAAACAAATAGCCATCTTGGTAGGAAGGGATATCTGGGAAAATGGTGGCAGAAGGTGCCCACATAAGAAGCAGAACCCAGTCAAATGAGACACAGCCAATCCATATCCTCTGGACACCAGCACATGGGCACTGGGAACTTAGTACTCAATGAGTGAGCAGAGTCAATAGAATGAGGCCTCCCCAAGGCCAGGAAAGGGTGGACATACCCGACACTAAGGTGCACACTTCATGGTGACCCAAAAAGACAAAAAGAGCACTATTTGGGAGGGGGACGGGGATGGGAAGATACCAAGCGAGACTTGGTCCAAGTCACCAGGGTCCCAACGACATGGTCCTGGCACGCCCCATCCTCAAAACAGAGAGGGGCGCCATGAGGAAGAGAGACAACCTGAACCCCAGCCCTTCAGGAATCCTCAAACAAAGGCCCACGGGCCACATGCGGCCCGCCGAGGACATTTATCTGGCCCGCCGGGTGTTTTTGCCACAGCTGTCTGTCCTGCTTAGCAGCCGACTCATCCCGGGCCTGCAGTGAATTTGTTCATAGTTTTTTTTAAACTGTAGTCCAGCCCTCCAATGGTCTGAGAGACAGTGAACTGGCACCCTGTTTAAAAAGTTTGAGGACCCCTGCTCTAACACTTCTCCTGAGGGGAGAGACCAGAGGGGACCCCAGCTGGACCTGCCCATCCCGGGGTGGAAGGGAGAGGCAGGGACCGACATACCGCAGAGGAGGACAAGACAGGGCCAGCAGCCCCAACGAGCCTGAGCCATGGGGTCTCCAGATGCAGGCACCGGTGGTTGGAGGGACTTGGGGGAAGTAGGCAGGGCTGGCTGGGAAGGAGGTGTCCAGCTGGTGGATGGATTGTCCCCCTCAGGTCCTTTGCTTCTGCAGGCTCTCAAGTCAGGGTCAGGGCAGGCAGATGGGCTTCGGACTGCCCTCGGTTGCCAGAACAGGGCGTGAGCCTGTCCAGGGCAGAGTCCAAAGATCTCCGAGACAGAAAAAAGCACCGGCTGGTCTCAATCAGCCTGCTTGTCCCAGCCCCCTCTGCAGCAGCCAGGCCCCAGTCATTCCTGAATTCTGCCCCCCTCCCTCCAGCAAGCTGTTTCCCATTAGCTCTCCCACCCTGGGGTAGGCGCTGGCTTCAGCCCTACTGGGCCTCGGGGTGGTGCCGGCTCCTCCTTTTCCTCTGAGCCGCCCATCTCTGGAAAAACTGGTGTTATCTGTCTCCTTAGGGCCTGACAAGCAGCAGTGCTGGGGAGTGGGGCTGGGGCGACGACCCTGGGGGAATGTGGTCAGAGCTAGAGACAACTTCAGGAACTGGACAGAGGCCCCTCAGGAAAGGCCACTTTGTCAAAGTTGCCTGTCACTGGTAGAGGGCAAGGCTGCCTTTCCCATGGAGCCCGGGGTCCTGCTCAGCAGTGGTCCAGACACTGGGCAGCCCACGTGGTCACTCCAGAGAGGGAATGCAGGCCTGGTGAGGCCCTTACTTGCTGACACAGAGGGATGTCACTAATGAGGGACGAAGACCCAGCAAGAGAGCGTGAGGCTTCCAGAGGACCGATCTGGTTCACTGGGAATCCCCTGGAGCTCTGGTGGTGTATCGGGTTAAGTGTTAGGCTATTATTCTCCACGAGGTTGGCAGTTCAAAACCTCCAGCCCCTCCACGGGAGAAAGAAGAGACTTTTTGTTCCTATAAAGCGTTAGAGCCGCAGAACTCAAAGGAACGGTTCTGCAATAGGGTGGCTTTTGTACTTTGGTACTGGAAATGACAGAAGGAACCCTGGTGACGCAGTGGCTAGAGTGCTCAGAGGTTGGAATTCGCCAGTGGCTAGTGATGCGAAAGATGCAGCAATCTGCGTCCTCAAAGCTCTACAAGCTTAGAAACTTTCGTGGGCAGTTCTTCTCTGCCCTCCAGGGCAGCAGTGGGGTTGTGGGCCACGCCCTTGCCGTGTCACTTTGGGGACGCAGGTTATCAGAGTGGACCACTCCCAAACCAGGAAAGAGGAACCGGCTCCACCCCCACCTCATCAGAGGGTAGTCTCCTCAATGTCGTGTAGGATCCTCAGCCTGCGGACTCAGAGCGGCCACGTCTTGGAGAGAAACGCTCCCCAGAGACCCACAAACCCTCAATGGAGACTCACCTACCCTGGAGGGTCCTCGAGGCAGATCATCCGCTCCTTTTGTTTTTTTTTTCTTTTTTTAAAAAAATCACTTTATTGGGGGGCTCAATCAGCTCTTATCACAATCCAAATGTACATCCATCGTCTGCAAAGCACACGTGTACCTTTGTTGCCAGCAACAGCCTCAAAACAGTTTCTTTCTGTTTAAGTGCTTGGTATTCGCTCCTCATTTCCCCCCTTTTAATGCATTTACATTGCACTTCGTGGTTTGGGTTGCTAAGGGCGAGGCCAGCCGTTCAAAAGCTCCCACTGTTCAGAGGGAGTAAGAGGAGGCTCTCTGCGCCCGTAAAGAGTCCCAGTCTCAGAAAGCCATGGGGCCAGCTCTACGCTGGCCTGTAGGGTCACCATGAGTCAGCAGTGAGCTTCCTTCTTCTGCTGCATTTTGTTTCCGACAAGCTTGAGGCAGCCGTCAACAATCCATCCAACTGCCATCTCATTAGGTGCCATCAAGCAGGCGCACGCCCATAGTGACCCCACTTACAACAGGAGACATCGCCCTATCCCGCGTATCTGCTCAGTTGTTCCGACGCCGGAGCCCATGGTTGCAGCTACTGTGTCCGTCCACCTCACTGAGGGCCTTCCGCGTTGTCACGGCCCCTCCCCTCCACCAGGCAGGATCTCTTGGTCTAGAGACGGGTTTTTTCCTGACATGTCCAAAGTGTGTCAGATCAAATGGACCATTTTAAAGAGGCGGAGTTGGTTCGACTCCTTCCTCGTGGCCACATGTGTTTCAGCGCAGAGCTGCACTTCGTAGGGTTTGCAATCGGTTCCACCTCTTGGCATTTGATCACCAGGTCTCCCTTCCACAATACCACTGGCGGGGTTTGAACTAATACTGTCGGAGGGAGAGAGGACTGCATTAGTTTCCCAGAGTTGCCATACAAGGGACCGCCAATCAGGTGTGGCTTCTAACAACAGCAAGGTTTTGTCTCACAGCTCTGGAGGCTGGCGGTCAAAGCTGGGGTGCTGCCAGGGCATCGTAAAGTGGCAGGCATGATCAGGGCATCGTTGGTGGCAGCCAACCTGCCCCCGTGGTCCTCAGCTGGTGGCGCCATCACTACAATCTCTGCCTCTGTCTGACCTTTTCCCCTCTGGGGAGCTGTGTGTCAACACATGACCTTTTTATAAGTCCACCATTCAGTGGATTTAGGGCCCATCCTACTCAAGTATGGTCTTGTCTTAATCAGATCCCCAGAGACCCTATTTCCAAATCTGATCACATTATGAGGTTCTGGGTGAGCCTGATTTGGGGGGAGGAGGCACAGGGATCCCTGTCTAACCAAAGTACAGCAGTCTTCATACCCTTCCTTGCTGTATGAAGACCTTGATCTTGAGATAAGGAGATAAGGGAGGAGCTGGGAAGGAAGGCAGGTGAGGTCATCGTTTCCACCAGGGTCCAGAGCCCTAGGACTAGAGCTGGGTGGAGCCTCAGGCCATCTCAGAGCAAAGTCCAGAATCTGGAGGGGAGGATGGGAATGGGGTGGAGTAGCTGGCCCCGTTTGGGGAAGGGGAAGGAAAAGACTAAGCAAAGAGGGTCCATCAGGTCACCTTTAGGACTGCTAGTGCTAGGTATTTCCTGGCCTCCTCAACACCTGCCCTAAAACAGCCAATCCACAATAAAGAACAAAAACGCACCGCCAGGAGCTGATGGTGAATCACAGTGACCCTCTAGGACAGCCGTTCTCAACCTCCCTCCTGCCTGCTGCCACCCTTTCATACGGTTCCACATCGGGTGGTGACCGCCCCAACCATACAATTCTTTTTGTTGCTATTTCTTAACTGTCATTTTGCAACTGTGATGAATCAAGCGACCACTGTGAAATGGTCGTTCGACCCCCAAAGGGGTTGTGACCCACAGGTTGAGAACCGCTGCTCTAGGACCGGGTCCAACTGCGTCTGGGGGGGGGGGGGTTCTGAGACTGGAACTCGTGATGGAAGTTGTTGCCCTCAAGGTGATTCTGACTCCTCAAGACTCAGAGCACAACAGAAGGAAACTTCATCTGGTCCTGCACCACCGTCACAATTGTCCCTGTGCTTGAGCCCATCTCGGCAGCCACCGTGTCTAGCCATCTGGACCATCCTCTTTTGCGATGCTCATCCTCTTTACTAAGTATGCTGTCCTTCTCCAGGGACTGGGCTCTTCTGACAACATGTTCAAAGTGCATGAGATGAAGTCTTGCCACCCTGGCCTCTCAGGAACTCTCTGGCCGCACTTCTTCCGACTCGAAAGCCCCAACTCCTTGACCTCTGGTTATATTCCTGAGACAGCAGTCGTGTGGGCCATATCTTGAGTGCATCTCTTTAGAGCTCTAAAAGAGATTCCCTTTCAAATTGAATTCAAGGAGAACCTTTACGAAGTCTTAATAGAGACAAAGACGACACAAAGCCACAGGGACTTCATCCTGATAAGGAGGCCTCCACGTGAGATTAAAATGGTGTCTGAGAAGTCACAACTGGAAATGAAGATAGAAAGGCAATGGTGGGGTGGGGGATGGGCAAAGGAAAATGTCACACTTTCTCGATTGGTGGCAGGTCAATACTTCAGTTCCATGTGGGACTACAAGGACCATGCCTGGGACACGTACATTGTTATATAGAAGGATTTATAAAATTGGTCCAGGGCCTTCAGACCAAGGCAATTGGGACCAGACTGATAGGACATGGCTGGTGACTGCGGACCCCCTGCGCTGACCCCAGTATGGGTGATCTCCATCTGAGACACACCTAGACAAGCTCCTAAAAGAGAGGCTGTCCCTCTTTGAACTGGACTGAGAGGGGTGAAGGCAATCCATCCTCCCATGCACTCTGCCCGAGGGCAAGGCTATTTACACCCCTGGTCTATGTGGGGACCCTACCAAGGGATTTGGGGCTGTCACTGCCATCCATCGCCTTTTGCAAGCCAAGATGCTCAGTATTTAAGCTTGAATTCGAGAGTAAGCTGAGGTGGGGCAAAGAGAACGGCCTAGCTCCATCGAGAAGTTCCAAAGAAATGAGATGAAGACCTTTCTCTAGAGTTGGCATGGAGAGTCCACCTGCCCCTCGAGTGAGACAGTACCTGCAGCTTGCACTGCCAGGCTCCCAACCAGAGAAAAGTGAAGTTTCTGCTGATTAAAGCCAGGTGTGATTCTGCCTTGGCGACGCGAGGTAACTAAAACCATGGTCACAGAGCCCAGATGAGGGACAATGTCTAGAAGCATGCTATGTGGTTTCGACCTGTACGCTCGGATGCACCCGCTATTTTCACTCCTTCCCCCACCCCGTGCTGAAGCGCACACCCCGCCTTCACTAGAAGCCCTGGTTTAGGCACCCACCCACCTGGGTCTTCATCTCAGTTCTGTCCTGCATTAGCTGTGTTGTCTTGGGCAAGTGACTTCAACCCTCTAACCCTCCGTTTCTTCAGCAATGAAAACCAAAACGCAACAACAACAACAACGAAATCCCGCACTGCTATCAAGTTATAATGACCCTATAGGACAGGGTAGAACGGCCCCTGTGGACTTTCAAGTCAGGAACTCCTGATGGGAGTAGAAAGCTACATCTTTCGCCTGTGGAGCACCTGGTGCTTTCAAACTGCTGACCGTGCTATTAGCAACCCAATGCAAAATGGCAGTGCCCCTGGGGCTCCACCCCCATGAGGTGCGTGCCATAATAGCACTGACTTCTTAGTGGACTATGAGGGTCCCGTGGGTTCATGTTTGGAAAGCTCTCAGTACCTGCCTGCCATATCCATATTTGTTATTCGAGTGCATGTGAAAGTGAATATCAGAGGAAGCCAACCTCTGACACATACATCCCGGGTATGATAGGCACAGTTGCACAACGATAATTATTTATTATAGTAAAGTTATAGAGAGCATGAGAAAGAGAGGAAGAATAAGAGTCAGACACATTTCATGGTAACATGCTCACCTCAGTCCTGTTAGGTGGTCCACATGGAAAGAGAGAGTGGGGGGAAGGGAAGACATGGGGAACAGGGAGAGGGTCAGGTGGAGAGAGAGAGAGAGCTTCTTTATTCTGCCCAAGCCTTATATACCCTTTGGGGCTATACTAGGCTCCTAATTACAGATGAGGACGTATGTTATAGGAAAGGGTTGTGCTATGTGTACACCTTATAAGAGAGGGAGGTATCTGGGTCCCATGTGAAAAGACCAGAGCCCAGACTCTTGGACGTGGCTAAACAGGTTAGGTTAGTAGAGATCATTAACAGCAGAAGGTGAACCTTGCCCACAGTGGTTACCAGTCTTCAAAGGAAGCAACCCATTGTCCTAGCAGCACAGAGTCAGCCCTATCTTTTGTAAGACACACAAAGGCCTCTGATAGCTGGAGTCATTAGGGAGAAACATCTGACTTCCACACCAGATGTTGGCAAATGGTTGCTAATATTTGTCTAATATCTGGGAGTAAATATAATTGTGGAAAAGGTCTATCTTCATCCCACAAGTGGATACCTCATCAGAATGGAAGGCAGCCCCAGCCATAGCTTGTTCCTTTGGCCCTTGGCACTCCATACTGCTGAAGTGGCAGTTCACATTATAGCAAAGATCAGCTGAGTCAAAGCTCAGAAACGACCAAACTGGGAGTCTTCCTCCCACCTGCCAGCGCTTAGACTTTGCCTGGGGATGGCCTGAGGTTATCAGCAAGCCGCAGAACTCTCAATCCTCTGGCTTGGGGCCCTGCTGTCCCTGCCTTGGTCTTGGTGGCAAGGATGGCCTGACCCACCTTCCCTCCCAACTCCTCCCTTAGCTCCCTATCTCAAAACCAATGTCTTCACTCAGCAGTGAGCCCAACTAGGCAATAGGTCTTGAATTGGATGAAATGACTCATCATGGGAGGGTGTGTGAAAGCTGTTGGGAACCCCTTCCTTAGGGGACGGACAACAGACAAGAGGGTGGGGGAGACATCAGTCAGTGTAAGGCATGAAAAAAATAATAATTTATAAATTCTCATTAAGGGTTCATGGGGGGGAGGGGGATGAAGAGCTGATACCAAGAGCTCCAGTAGAAAGAAAATGCTTTGAAAACGATGACGGCAATAGATGGGCAAATGTGCTTGACACAATGGATGGATGGATGGATGGAGTGTGATAAGAGTTGTATGAGCCCCCAATAAAAAGATTTAAAATTTTTTTCTTGATATAAAATTTTATGCATATATGAAGGTGACCACTTGTGTTTCTCTAGACAACTTAGCCTACTCAGCAAGTCCAAAGGCCACATTTATGGAACTTGGAGGTGTTTTCCAAAGACCGTCCTGCCCAGTCCTCTTTTCTCGTCCTTTTTTTCTCACCCTGACTTCCAACCTGGGTTTGTGCTCTTGAGCAACCATGTTGGCCTAAATGGATTACAGTTGAGTCGATTCTGAATCTGACCCTGGAGGACAGAGGAAAACTGCTCACCTCAGTGATTCCAAGACTGCCACTCTTGACAGAAGCAGATGGCCAGACCTTCCTTTTGCGATAGGCTGGTGGGTTTGAACCCCTGCCATCATTTGGGCTAACAGTTGAGCACTTGACCATCAAAACATACCTATCTGATTGGCATGCTCTCCTGCTAGGTGACAGTTGGTGCCCTGAGTCACAGTTCAAATCATAATAAATACCCCATGGAAGGAAATGCAGATGGAAGGATGGGCATGCACGGAGCTCCAGAAGCAGCAGCAGCAGGGCTTGAGGAAGGGAAGGTGTTGCTTACCGGGCAGTAGGGAGATGTGTACTACAGAGGGCATCATGGAAGCCTTGGAGGAGCAGAGGGGGCTAGGCAGTTGTCCCAAAATGGAGTAGCCTGAGAGAACACAGTAAGAGAAAAGGCATATAGCCCGGGGGGGGGGCAGGGCTAGCAGAAGGCTCAAACCTAGGGAGACACCCTGAGTAAATGGCTCCCCCATTGCTAGGAGGCAGGACATAGGCATGCCCCCATCTTTATTTTGCCCAATTCTGACACCAACCATTCCTCCCATGGCACTATATGTATCCTCTATGATGGGTTTGAGAACATGTTGCCATAGCTTCATGGAACTCAGAGACAATACTCACAATGAAAGGGTTTATTAGGGAAGTTAATAGGTTACCCCTAGCCAGGATCAAGAAACAGGAAGGATGCAGTTGTTGGTCCACAGCATCGCCTCTTCTCAGCCAGCAGGTAAATCTTTCTCTAGTCCTCCGCCACATGATCCCTTGACCTCTGCCACTTTAGATGCTCCACCTCATATCCCATAGTGTCTGCACTGCACCTCTGCTCTGTCTCATGGTCTCCTTGCCTCAGCCTTAGGGCTCAGCTTGGCTCCTTTGCTCAGCCCCATGGTCTCTAAGCCAGAACCTCTGGTGCCTCTGGTTTCAGCCCCCACCACCACACAGGGATCTCAAACACGTTCCACTGTTGGTGCTTCTGATGATTCTTGGATTTCTCTGGATGCTTCTGAGATGCTTCTAGGTATAGAGGAATGGCTTTGAGGTGTGGAGTTTGTCTTTCAGCGGACCATACACAAAAGGAAATAAAGGGCGGTTTCTATTAGAAAATACTTACAAAACTTGGCATCTATTAAGATGGAGACTCAGTCCATGTTCCACCTTAAACCTGTCCATTGGCATAACAAGAACTCCTTCCACAATGGGAATATAGCTACAGGCATACAGACTAGAATTTATAATGCATCCCATAAGATATTATAGCTAGAAGGGCTTTATCAATTTTCTATATCTCACACCTTGAAGAAGTGAAGGCAGGAATACACACCCTTGTGTCCACCAATGTTCAATGCCACCGAAAGATAGAACCAACCCAAATGTCCGCCCAGAGATGAGTGGGTGAACACAATGTGGTATGCTTGCACAAGCACATATGCCGAAACTGCATGCGCCTGCAAAATATCTTGCTGAGGGAAAGAGGGCAAACTCTGAGGACAACTACTGACAGCTGTTGCTTATATGAAATCAGCAAATACACAGAAACTAGAGAGTATTTATTAGTGGTTACCAGGGCTGGGGCTCTGGTGCATCATCAGCCTGTTTGAAACATTTCAATGGATATTCCATCAAATCCTTGAACGATATCACTGATTCTGCACGCCATTAATATTTTGCTGAAGATCACCCCAGAAAGATTATAACAGAACATTGACAGGGAGCAGCCAGAGATTCAGGCCAGATTCAGAAGAGGATGTTGGACAAAGACTATCATTGCTGCTGTCGGCTGGATCTTGGTTGAAAGCCCAGAACATTACAAAGATATTTACTTGTGTTCTTTTGGCATATGCAAAGGCATTTGACTGTGTGAATGATAACAAACTATGGATCATCTTGAGAAGAACGGGAGTTCCAGAACACTTCCTTGTGATCATGCAGAACCTATACTTGGAGCAGGTGGCAGTTGTGCAAACGGAACAAGGGCATGTTCCTGGTTTAAAATTAGGAAAGGTGTGAGGCAAGGTTGTATCTTCTCACCATAGTTATTCAATCTATATGTTGAATAAATAATCAAAGAAACAACAACAAACAAACAAAAATAATCAAAGAAGCTGGATTATATGAAGAAGAGTATGACATCAGGTTTGGAGGAAAACTTATTTTGCTGGATTTAAAAATTTTTATTTTATTGGGGGCTCTTAGAGCTCTTACCATAATCCATACATATATCCATTGTGTCAAATACATCTGTACATATGTTGTCACCATCATTTTTAAAACATTCTCTTTCTATTGGTCCGATTGTGAGGATTTGGGTTTTCTTGAACCCCTGGCATCAGCTCCTCATTTTTTTCTTCCTCCCTCCTCCTCTCTCCTCCACATTCCCTGGATAATTTATAAATTATTCTTTTTCCCCATGTGTTATACTGACCACTGTCTCATTTCACCCACTTTCCTGCTGTCTGTTCCCCTGTGGGGGGCATATGTTGATCACACACTGTGATCAGTTCCCCCTTATCCTTCTCCATCCCTACCCTTACCCTCCTAGCATTGCTTCTCTAGTCAGGGTGCAGTATAGCATCAATGAAGCACACAACCTTCCTCTAGTTCTTCAATGCTTCCTTACCCACCCCCACTATCATGACCCCAATTCTATCTTACAAATATGGCTAGACCAGAACATGTATACTGGTACAGATAAGAGCCCACAATACAGAGAATCCAGAACAGATAAACCCCTCAGGACCAACAAATGGAGGAAGATTTAATTAAGAACTTGTGATATGCAGATGGCACAACCTTGCTTGTTGGAAGTGAGGAAGACTTGAAGCACGTGCTGATGAAGATTAAGGATTGTAGCCTTCAATATGGATTACAACCCAAAGTAAAGAAAACCCAAATCCTCACAACTGGACCAATTGATGACACTATGATGTATAGAGAAAAGATTGAAATTGTCAAGAATCTTGTCTGGCTTGAATCCACAATCAATGTTCATGAAAGCAGCAGTCAAAAGATCAAAAGACACAATGCATTGGGTAAATATGCTGCACAGGACCTTGTTAGAGCATTAAAAAGCTAGGATATTTCTTTGAGCACTAACATGCACCTGACTCAAGCCATGGTATTTCCCTCAGCTCCATGTGCCTGTGAAAGTTGGAAATTGAATAAAGAAGACCGAAGGATGCATGTGTTTGAATGGCGGTGCTGGTGAAGAATTATGAAAGGACTGTGGACTACTAAAAGGACAAACAAATTTGTCTTGGAAGAAGTATGGTCAGAGTGTTCCTTAGAGGCAAGAATGGTAAAACTTCACCTTACATACTTTGAACATAATGTCTGAAGAAATCATCATGTTTGGTAAAGTGCAGGGGCAGTGAAAAAGGGGAAGACCTTCAATGGGATGGATTGACACAGTGACTGCAACAATGGGCTCAGGTACGACACCTAGCAACAACAGCAACAAGTATGAAAGTAAAACTGCAATCTAATGGAAGCCACAAGACACCGTCTGATGGAGTTAAGTTTTATAGAGTGGAGACTGAGAGAGGTGGTCCCTAATAACCATAGCGATAGAAGGGAGGGGATACAGAGGCCATTGCTGTGTATGGGGTACTGAAGGTCTCCCAATGGTGGTGGAATGATTTGGAAGAAGGTAGTGATCATCTTGGCACAACCTGAAGAAGGTGATCGATGGCATTGAATTGGGGATGTGGACATTATGTTGATGGGTATTTGGTTGTAGAACAATATTTTCAGCTCAGCGTCTCTCATTTGTTTGCAGTCAGAGTGATTGGGGCTGGATCACAGGGATAGGCAGGACAGATAGTGGTGACTCTCTCCTTTCATATGGTCTCCAAACCTCCTCTTATCTCTTCACAGCTCCTCCAGTTACTTCAGGTATGAGCTAACAAGACAATTGTATTCTGGCGAGCAAGGCAAGGCAGCCTCACATTTTATGATCTCACCTTAGCTGTCATATGACATCAGTTTCACTATACTCTATTAATCCAAACTGTCACACAGACCTGTCAAACCTGCCCATATCCCCCACCTCTCAAATGGGAAGACACCCAAAGGTGAATCCCATGACTGTGGAGTTGATTCCCACTCATACGGACCCTACAGCACAGGGGAAGACTCCTTCTTAGAGTTTCTGAGGCAATAAATCTTTACAGGAACATCAAGCCTTATCTTTGTCCCGAGGAGGGTCTGCTAGGTGTTGAACATTCTATCTTATGGTTAGCAGTCCCATGCTGAACCCATCACACCCCCCATGGGAAACTTTATAGGTGTGAGAATGGAAAGATCTTTCAATGGGGCACCCAAGACCTGAGCCAATGAAAGGACATGGAATTGTTGGTGCAAAGAAAGATGAAATGGCTCATGTTCATGATGCGGACATTTATCACAATTGAGCTGATCCTGAGATCATGCCGTACCCGTTTATCACATGACTGCTAGGCGGAAGTTCTCTCTGTTGCCATAGGAGTCAAAAGTGACTTGAGGGTACCCAGCAGCTACACCCAACAACCGACTCACTGCTCCCGGGGCTCCTTCCCAGTCAGCATATCTGCAATGGCGCTTTTCATCCTAGGACAGATCAAGCTACACACTGCCATTCTGACAGAGTGATGCGATACAGAGTCCATGCTGTGTTAGTTCATTGAAAGACGTGCCCTTTGGCTTCTACTAGAACAGTTAGAAGATGCTCCCTCAGCACTATGCCTTGTCAAGTCCACTTCCTAAATACACCTAAAGAACATCATTTCCTCCTCTTCCTGCCTCTGAACTACTGCCTTCCAGACTACCCTCCACACGGCAGCTAGTGGTAAGGAATACAGTCTTTGGAGTTAAATAATTCTGGTTTGGGGTCCCATCTCTGCCACTCACTAGTTTCGTGACCTATCTGCGTCTCTGTTCTTTCACCTATGCAATGGGACTAATAATTATACCTACTTGCCGATGCCCAATAAGATAATGCATGTGCAGCATTTGGCCCAGTGCCTGGCACGGGAGAAGTGTTCAGTGACGGAGGGTGGAGTATTTGAGAAGGTGACTCTGAGGAGAGAATATGGAATACACCTTCTTCATGGAATACAACAGCTGCAAGCTCCTGGAACACACCAGCTCTGGCTTGAGTATGTGGTCTCTAACTAGGAAAGGTGGTGCATT
The DNA here is from genome assembly GCA_004026705.1 of Nesogale talazaci. Taxonomy (NCBI): domain Eukaryota; kingdom Metazoa; phylum Chordata; class Mammalia; order Afrosoricida; family Tenrecidae; genus Nesogale; species Nesogale talazaci. Next base: position 201,262 of record PVJH01000674.1, read on the forward strand.
TGTAAAGCAGGGGAGAGTGTGGATGTTTCAGGAGGGGAAATCAGCCTGCACTGTATTCCTGGGTTCAGGGTGTAAGGTAGGTGCCAGAGAAGCAAACAGGGGCTTAGAAGCAAACCTGCTCCAACTGGGTTTAGCACATCTGGAACCAGGCAGCAGAGGGCAGCAGAGGTTGAAGGGATTACAATGCCTTGGCTTGGAGTGGGGTGGCGTGGGGAGGAGAAATCTAAGGAAGAATTTGGAATCTTCATTCCAAGATGAGGTTGCCTGGGGAAGCTGTCCAAGAGAGAGAAGTGCTTCTTCTTGGACTTATTCTCCTTTATGACTCAAAGTGAAGATGCTTAAGGTATGGGGGCAGCTTGGGAAAGAGGAGCAAAAGCTTAAGGGTTAGAGAGAGTGTGTGAACACTTGCCAAGTATCTCAAAGGCGGTGAGTCCATATATATCTTGCATCTTTTTGAGCCTCCTCTGTTTTCTCTGAATCCCAAAGGCCCTTCAAATGGCAGAGTTCTCCCTGGGAAATGAGAGTGGGAATGCCTTTTCCTATTGGCTGCTGAAGATGTAGCACACAGGGGACCACAGTTCTAAGGTGTCAAGTGAGGAAACAGCAGTCTCAGAGAGGTGAAGTGACTTGCCTAAGGTTCTCTTGTTGTGGCTGTTAGGTGCCTTCCAGTCTGTTTGGACTCAATGGCATGCGTAGTGGGTTTGAAGTCATGCTGTTAACTGTAAGGTCAGCAGTTGCAGTCCACTGGACACTCCACATAAAGATTCACAGCATTAGAATCCCCTTGGAGCAATTCTCCTTTGTCCGATAAGGTCACTATGAGCCTGAATTGAACTGAGGACATACAGAAACAGGCTGAAGAGCAACAAAAAACACTCCCAAGCTCAACCCAACCCAATTCACTGCCAGCGAGTTGATTGTGACTCATGGCAACCCCATAGGGCAGTGAAGAACCTTTCTCTCGTGGAGCAGCAGGTGAACGCAAACTACTGACCTTGTAATGATCAGCGACCCCACAGGTAACCACTAGGCGCCCTTCAACACTTCCTGAGAAGTTGTAGGTCCTGCTGATGACAGTGTAAGGGTCATTGTCATCATATCTTCCAACCCGCCTGATGGGGTAGAATCAAACAACCAGTTCTGGTGCAGCTAGGACTTAAACTCAGGCAACCTGGCCCTAGGGCCTGTCCACTTAACTACCACACACTACTAACTCACTTAAGCCAGGAGCAAGAGCTCTAGGCTCTCAAACCAGTGCCACGTTGTCTTGGGTGGGAATCCAGTTTGAGTTAAGCCCAAGCCTGGTCTCTAATGAAATGCAATGGCAAGACTGTTTGCTGCTTTAAACAAATCCTTGGTGAATTCTTGTGTGAGAGAAATGCCTCTTCCCCCATTTTCCATAGCCTCATCTATTAATTACCTCTGTAACGTTCCTATAGTGTATGAACTGACCGGTGATGTGTGTTTGGAAGGTTTCCTATAAGGGCATAGCTCTGTTTTAGGTGGCTTCTTTCCCAGCCTGTATTGGCTCCCTCCTGGACTGTCTTTCTGCACCAGATTGTTGGTGTAGTTTCAGGGACTGTGAAGGAAAGTCTGTTAAAGAGATGGGACTTGGCAAGGGGGGGGGGCAATGCTCTTTTTCTCCTTGCACTTCTTGTTGACTAAGTCATCATTCTTCTTCTTGAACGTTCTATCCAAATATTTCTATCAAGTATTTGCTTAATATTTTTGGAGTATATATAATTGTGGAACAGTCCTGATTTCATCCCACATGTTTAGAAGCATGCAGACACACATTCATTCAGTCATACAATACTAGCTGAACCTCATACTATGTACCAAACACCATGCCAGGTTTTGGGGGTACTTAACAGGTTTGTGTAGTGACTGCTCTCATGGAGTTTGAACCTAGAGAGCGGAACTTTGTGGACTGTAAAGCATTCACTTCCTGATTCCAATGGAAAGGCACCTACCAACAGCAGCAATCTAACTTTCAGCAAGTCTTCTCCATTCCCCTTTTCTCCACTCCAACTGCTTTAGCCTGATCTCATCTCTCTCTTCCGTGGACCACTGCAGCTGGTCAGCCAGTCTCCACCTTCTCCCAGCCTCCACCCAGCCTATACATAGCAGACAGCAGCAGACAGGCCCCCACCTTTGAAAACATCCCTTTCAAACATGTCACATCCTTCCCCTGCTCAACCTGCTCAAAGTCCTCCAAGGACTCCTTATTTCCTGCCACGTGTGGCCCACATTCCTTCACCATCTGATCAGATTCAAGCAGCACCCGGGGTGGATCCTGTCCTATCCTCCCCTCCCCACTCTTTGTGTCCTACTTGTTCCCCTACTCTAGTTAGGGAGACTCTGCTGTCTCCCTGTACTGCCAGTTCATTCCTTCTCGGAGCTTCAGGTCTAATTCCTCAAATCCTCCCTGCCCTTCAGAAGACCCAACTGGAACTGCTTCTCCTGTAGAAAGCTTTCTATACGTAGTCACCCTTTCCCTTATCCTCTCCCTTTTCTGTGAGCCTGGGCCCACAGTCTTGCTAGTGTGAGGACCAGATGAGATGTCATCATAGGCAAATACTTTGCATTGTACCACGTGAAGGGTGTCTTCATTGTTCATGCACTGAGCATGATTTCTCTGCTAGGTAGTGATGTAGACAATTCATCTTATTGAATCTCCATGACTGTGTGAAATAGATGATATTTTCCAGCCTCATTATTCACATGAAGAAACTGAGACCCAGGGGAGTTAGGTATCTGGCCCAAAATAGGTCCATCTGCAGAGGTTATGCTGTTGCAGGAAGTGAACCCATTGGACTATGCCACATTGAAGCCCAACGCTCTCTTTTTTGCTCCCTGTAGTTCAACTCTTTATGGCCTTTGAGTTCTTTGACATCTGATTATAAAGTTTTCCATCGATATTTCCCCTGGTCCTGAATTACTATTTTATTGGTATGAGATGCTTCAAAGTCTTTTGGAAACAAGGTGAGGGAATAGTTAGATTTGGTGTCATCTTGGCTGGGTCAGGATTCTCAGTGACCCAGCCTAAGCTAGTGAGTGTAGAATTAAATAAGGCAAAGAAAATACGCTTCTCTTTACATGTACACTGATGTTCATTGCAGAACTATTGATAATCGTCAAAAGGTGGGAATAGCCTGTCAAGTGAATTGATAAAATATAGAACCTCCATCCAATGGAATGATATTCAGATGTAGAGAGTTATGCCATCCTGATAGATGCCACAACATGGGTAAACGTTGACGACACCATGCTGAATGACATAAATCAACCACACAAGGATGAAATTCACCTGATCCACCATATATCAATGGTTTACAGTAGGCTAGTATGAAGACCAAAGCTTATCAGTGTTGACCAGGAAGACGGGGGAGGGGAGTGAGGGGGTAGAAGGATTCATTGCTTAGTGGACACTGTGCTTCTGTTTAGGGAGACAGAAAATTTTAGAAGTGGATATGTTAGGTGGAAAATACCTTAGTTCTTGACTTTGCATAAGAAAGAATTCACACTGAAGTCTTTTGTGATCCAAGTGGGTTTTTATAAAGGATGGAAGAAGTTTCAGGTTTTACAGTTACTGAACACAGGCAACCTGATGGGACTGCACACCCACATGTGGTAGCCTGGGGCCAGAGAGATGGGGACATGGTCAAGTAGAATAGTGAGGAAGAAGAGGGAAGGGCAGTCTTGTAGTCCAGGTATTTCGGGCCTTTGGCTGGGAGGCATGGTTAAAGGTATTGGTTGACCCCACTGGCTGAATTAAGCCTACCTGGGTCTAGTTTGGGCCACCCAGGTGTACTGCCCTCACCTGACTTGGGCTTGAATTGGCGCATGCCCGATAGGCTTTATGGCTGTCTATGGGCTCACCTGATTCTCTTCCAATCTTCTGTAATGGGGGCCTGCAGGCATGGAGAGGGACAGCATCCCTGTCCCTGCTTCTTCCTACCTAACAGATAATGGTAACGGCTGAACAATGTCACAAAGAGATAGAGCTGTTGTTGTTAGATGCTATTGAACTGGCTTTGAATCAAGTAAATAGAATGGAATGTTGCTTGATCCTCTGAACAGTCTCACAGTAGTAGGTATATTTGAGTTCATTGTATGAGACAAAGCCCCACCATCCTTGCTTCCAAGGAGTGTTCTAACTACTTCTCGAAATCCCTGGTCTATTCAATATGCTTCATGGCCACCATCAGCCCAAGGCATCTGTTCTTCTCTGGTTTTCCATAGTCATCTTTCAGCTTTCACCAGCATAGGAGACCATTGAGAAGACCAAGGCATCTAAATGACACAACCAATGTTGTGCAATTGTCGCTGAGAAGAAAGATGAAACTGCCATGGTAGGGCTCCATCAAGGGCAATGTAACCAAGAGGACTTACTGACACCCAAATGAAGGCTAGTGCATGATAGTGGGACAAGAGGGAAGTAAAAGGATATATAGGAAAGGAATAGGAGGCAAAGGGCATTTATAGCAGTCTAAACACAGGCATGTACATATATAAAGATTTTTATATATGACATTGGGAAAATAGATTTATGTACATATATTTATAGGTTTAGTATTAAGGTAGCATATGGACATTGGTCCTTTACTCAAGTACTTCCTCAACGCAAGAACAATTAGGTCTATTAATCTAGCATTCCCTGAGGGTCACCTTCCCGACACAATCACTGAAGACAAAGTGGATGCATAAGCAAATGTGGTGAAGAAAGCCGATGGTGCCTAGTTATCAAAAGATATAGCATCTGGGGTCTTAAAAGTTTGAAGACAAACAAGCAGTCATTTAGCTGAGAAGTAACAAAGTCCACATGGAAGAAGGACACCAGCCTGTGTGATCAGATCATGAGGTGTCAATAGGATCAGATAACAGGAATAAATGACCCAGAACAAAAAAGCACATCATTGTGAATGAGGGGGAGTGGGGAGTGGAGACCCAAAGCCCATCTGTAGGCAACTGGACATCATCCCCTTACAGAAGAGTCTTGGGGAGGAGATGAGCCAGCTGGGGTGCACTATAGCATGAAACATACAACTCTCCTCTAGTTCTTTAAAGCTTTCTTCTCCTCCCCTCCCCATATCATGGCCCCAATTCTACCTTAAAAATCTGGAGAGACATCGGTTATTATGACATGATAAGATAATAAACATTTATAAATTATGAAGGCTTCATGAGGGATGGAAAAAATGAGTAGCTGATACCAAGGGCTCAAGTAGAAAGAACATGTTTTGAAAATGATGATTGCAACAAATGTACAAATGTGTTTGACATAATGGATGGATGGATGGATTGTGATAAGAGTTGTACAAGCCCCAAATAAAATATTTTTTTAAAAAGAAAGAAAGATGAAATGGCTAGCACTTCCTTATATAGACAGCACAATTAGAACAACCAAAATAAGTAGCCTGGCCCTGTTCACAATACTGAGGAGGAATGTGGGCACAGTGCTGGAGAGCATCTTCTAGCCATTCCCGTTAGAATTCAAAGAGTACATCTTTCTGGAAGCTAAAATGGCATGGTGGTGTCTGTGCCACGTCACTCTCTCAGAATGTCAAACTGTGTCCTGAGCTCCGTTTCCTGCCATTTTTATTTTTAAGGAGCCATCAGGTGGTAATGGATGATTCATACTTTACTTAGTCTCCTTGTTTATTTCCTTTCCTCGACCTTCACATTTTTTTTTCTGCGTAATGTTTGTTCCGGGTTTGGACAAAGCACTGAAGTACTTTACTTGGGTTGGCAACTTTTATTTTCCCAGTGTCTTCTTAGGGGAACCAAAAAGAAAAGAAAGGAATTGACAGTATTTTCAAACCATCTTTTGATTCCACTGGTGCATGGATTGCACCTGCTGTTTCTAAGGCTAGTCTCTGATTGTTTCCCTTTACAGTAAAACCTCATTAAGAGGCACTCTCTGAGTACATCCAGGCCCACCGAGCCTTGAGGATGATGTCCCTACTCAGAACAGCCAAGGCACACAGAGGACCATATGGCTGGCCCACTACGACTCAACGCTCCATGGGGACAAAAATGGAGAAGCAGGGTCGGGATTGCATCCAGTCTGACCCCACCACACTGAGGCAAAACACTAAGAGCATGCAACAGAGCAGCAGGGGGAGTAGAGTATGGAGTTCCAAGTATATACTTTGAGGCCAGGGTGTGGCACCCCATCAGTCTCAACTGGGGACACTCCTGCAAGTCAATGAATAGACCTTGAACTATCTATAGGTTTTTCTTTTGTTATTATTTTTTAAAATTATTTATGTATTTCTTTCTGGACATTGTTTTTGTTGTTCTTGTTGTTGTTGCCATCATTTTGGTTTTTTTGTCACTTCGTCTTGAGATGTCTTGGTTTTTTTTTCATGCATATTATTATCTCTGCAAGTCTACCTAGATAAGATAGGCTGGGTGAAGAGTCTGGAGGAGAAAACAATGGGACTGATGGTTCTGGGGGACATGGAATATGGGGATGTGGGGGAAAGGAGGTGGTGCTGACCAACCCAGGGACAAGGGAAGAACAAGTGATCAAAAATCAGTGGCAAGGTGGATGTGAGAGGCCTGATAGGGATTGATCATAAGCAATGTAACAGAGATAAATTACTGAAACCCAAATCAAGACTGATCATGATAGTGGGACAAGAAGAAAGTATAAGGAAATAGAGGAAAGAACTGGGGGATAAAGGGTATTTTTAGAGGTCTAAATACAGGCATGTACATAGACAAATATATTTATATATGATGATGGAGAAACAGATCTATGTGCATATATTTATAGCTTTAGTATTAAGTTAGCAGATGAACATTGGGCCTCCACTCAAGTACTCCCTCAATACAAGAACAGTTTGTTCTGTTAAACTGACATTCCATGATGCCCACCTTCCCGACACGATCACTGAAGGAAGACAAATATGTGCATAAGCAAGTGTGGTAAAGAAAGCTGATGGTGCCCGGCTAATAAATGATATAGCTTCTGGGTTCTTAAAGGCTTGAAAGTAAACAAACAGTCATCTAGCTTGGAAGTATCAAAACCCACGTGGAAGAAGCACATAACCCTGTGTGACCTCAAGATGTCTAAGGGATCAGGTATTAGGCATCAAAGAACTAAAAATTATAGCACTATAAATGAGAGGGAGTACAGATTGGGGACCCAAAGCCCATCTGTAGGTGAAGCGACATCCCCATACAGAAGGTTTGTGGGGAGGAGATGAGCCAGTCAGGGTACAGTATAGCAGTGATGAAATATGCAACTTTCCTCTAGTTCTTAAATGCTTCCCTGCCCCCCCGCCCCCATGATCCCAATTCTACCTCGCAAATCCGGTTAGACTAGAGGATGTACACTGGTACAGATAGGAACCCAAAACATGTGGAATCCAGGACAGATGATCCTTTCAGGACCAGTGGTGAGAATGACCATACCAGGAGGGTGGAGGGAAGGGGGAGTAGAAAGGGGGACCAAATTATAAGGATCTATGTATAACCTCCTCCCTGGGGTATGGACAACAGGGAAAAGGTGAAAGGAGACATCGCACAGTGTATGATGTGACAAAATAATAATAATAATTTAGAAATTATCAAGGGTTCTTGAGGGAATGGGAAAGGGGGAGGAAGGGGAAAATGTGGAGCTAATACCAAGGGCTTAAGTAGACAGAAAATGTTTTGAGAATGATGATGGCAACAATTGTACATATGTGCTTTGAATACAATATATGTATGGATGGATTGTGATAAGAGTTGCATGAGCCCTTAATAAAATGATTTTTAAAAAATGATCAGCATAGTGCCCAAGTGGATTGGACATCTCCTCACAGAGGAGTCACAGGGAAGAGATGAGCCAATCAGGATACAATATAGTGCCAATAAAACACAGATCTTTTCTGTACTTCTTTGGTGCTTCTGTCACCCCACTATCATGACCCCAAATCTAACTTACAGATTGGATTAGACTAGAGCATGCACACTGCTATAGATAACAGCCCTAAAAATAGGGAATCCAGGTTAGATAACTCCCTCAGGGCCATCAATGAGAGTAGAGATACCAGAAGGATTAGGGGAGGGTGGAGGAAGAAAAGGGGAATTAATTGATCACAGGGATCACACTAGAACCCCTTTCCCAGTGGGACAAATAATGGAAAAGGAGTGACAGAGGACGATGTAAAATATGGAAAGGATAATGTATAACTTATTAAGACGAAGTGTGCTAGTTCAGGTAGACTAGAGAAACAAATTCATAGACACTCATGTGGATATAAGGGAAAGGTTTATATATAAGAGGAATGGAACATTGAGAAAGCATTCCAACCCAGTCCGGTCTAAAGTCATAAGTCTGATATTATCCCATATGTTTGATACCAGTCTATAACGTCTCCTTCCGACTCATGAAGCACGTGCAGTAGAGGAGTCACGGCGCTGGCAGGGGTCACTCCATCGCTCCTCATTTCCAGGGTTCAGGGTCCATCCACAGTATCCATTGGCAGTGGGAGCATCTCAGCACTGGCAGGGGTCTCTCTGTGGCTTCTCCAGCCCCAGAGGTCTGGTTCCATCAGGGCAAGATCTTGTCTTGTCAGTAGACCGACTCCAAGAGACTGAGAGACGACTTTCTCTTCTCCAATTGGGAAATACTGCGAGACTTCCTGAGACGTCTCAGGAGAAAGCCATGTCCACACAGAGGCCTCATGGGCTACTCATTGGCTATCTCCAGATTAGCAGGCTAGACGCCACCCCTCCATCCCAATCATGAAGTTGACATGACGAATACATGACTGACACAGGGAGGTAGGGAACGGAGGGGGAAGAAATGGGGAGCTGATATTAGGGACTCAAGTGAGAAGAGAATGCTTTGAAAATGATGATGGGGGCATGTGTACAAATGTGCTTGACACACTGGATAAATGTAGGGATTGTGATAAGAGATGTAAGAGCCCCCAATAAAGGTATTTAAAAAGAGTGTGGGGATAAAAAGGCACTCCCTGGGTACTGTGTGGGACTGCCCTCGGCCCTACCTGGCCTTCCTTTACCCACTCTGGGCAAAAGGAGTCATCTGATGAAACGGGCATTGTGGGAAGGATTTCCATCCTGGCCATGACTTTGTAGCTCTCTTGGCAGCGCCATTTGCAAACAAGCGACTGATGCTGGAGATTCCTTCTATGTCATTAAATCAAGGCTCCCAAGACCTCAGTTAAGCTACAATTTATTAGCCTACTTGGAGTTACTTTGAATTATTCAAAGCAATAAAATGTCATTTCTTTACAAGTAACCTACAATACAGATGGCCCACTAATTTCAAGGTCTACCTCTAATTAGTGTGAATAAGTGAAGCTGGACTGCATTCAATAGCCATGTATTGATTTCTTTCCTCACACAAATCACTCTCCCTAGGCAAGCATTCTTGGTAACACCCTGGACTTCAAGATCACCAGAAGGGCCAGGTTCTCCCTCTGAGACAAAGAGGGGCAAGCCATGCACCTGTTCTTTGAGTTGCAATCTCAGTCATAGGGATATCTTTGCTTGGAGGCATCCACAACCCTGTCCTCATGTCTCTTGTGGCTGAAGCTAAGGGTCAGTACATAGCTGGGATGGAGGCTTCTTCATTCTGGTTGATGCCGCCCTCGTCACTTTACCTCTCTAGGTCTGAGTTTCTTCATCTTGCAGTTGGGTAAGCAGCCTCTGAATGAGATTGAGGGCCACCAGTCACCAGAGTTTACGTTCATCTGTGAATGACGGGGTTGGGGACCATTAATGGGCTGGGCTTAGGGCTCAGTTGGTGGTCAGAGTTAGGTCTTGGTCTGTGGCTAAGGCACTCAGCAAAAAGACCCTCCCTTTCTACTCTGATTGTCCCCTTTCCAGGCCCCATGGGCCGCCCCACCAGGCTCAAGATATGAGAGACACCAGTAGGTCTTACGAGGAGCTGAATTGCAGAAGAAAGGCATGTAAGGGCAATGGGGGAAAGATAGTGGGTACTTTCTCTTTCCCACCCAGCATTTAAACATTGCAGAAGTTCACTCCACAGGAGTTCCAGGTTCCAAATCGGTCTTGAGAATGCTTGCTGTGGACTGCTCTCCAGAGCCCTGGTGCTTGGATGGAGTGGGGGTGGGGAGGGAGTTCAGTCACATTGGTCTACTCTGCTTAGACTAGATCAGGGAAGAAAAGAGATGGGCCGGGCCACCTTGGCTATGTTTGACTTATTAAATGACAATAGCATTCCAACCATAGCATGCTAGGGAAATGGGTTTCTCTGATCTCCCGGGAGGAATAGTAATTACCACATTTTGAAAGGCCCAAGTGAGAGTCACCTTTCATTTGGGACAGGAAGACCCAGACACGGAGGGCGAGGCTGATAAGTGAGAGGGCGTGAAGCACCATTTCCCCCTGCAGGATGCTGGGGTCCCGCCACAGCAGAAGGAAGGATCCACCCTGCTGGACCTGACAGCTCACCACCCTCCTGCCATGATCACCTTCATCTGGCGAGCAGGAAACTAAGGCAGGGAGAGAAACAAGTGACAAGGCTAGCGAGTGGATGAGTTAGACTTTGAGCCCAAAGAACTGCTTCCTGGCTATTGGGAAGATCTAGTCTACTGGGAATAGGAAGGCGAGGCAAAGAAGCCTCAGAGGGGGTGATCATAACCTAGCGCTCCAAGCGCCCGAGATGGCATCAATTCTAAGAGAAGGTAGCGATGCAGATGTCATCGAGTGGGGCATGTAGAGGCGTGATGACGAGCAGACCAGGGATCTGACCGTTTGGCTTCAAATCCCAGACGCATCCCTTCAGGGCTGTGTGGCCTTAGGACAAGTTACTTGACCATCCCATGCTCCAGTTTCTTCACCTATGACAGATTGAGCCTCATGCGGTTACTGAGAAGATGGGATCAATCAGCATATGAGCATGTTTCAGCAGTGCCTATTGCCCCATGAAGCTTTCCCGTGGAGCCCATTGGTGTCAAGTTTAAGTCCGACTCAGAGCGCCTCTAAAAGCAGGACAGAAATGGCCCAAAGGGTTTCTATGGCTGTACCCTTTACAGAAGAGAGTGCTTTTCTCTCACACTGCGGTAGGGTGTGTGTGTGTGTGTGTTTTTGTATGTGTGTCAGACCTCAGGCCTTAAGACTCAGAGCATCAGAACTCCTTCCAGGAAGATGACGAATCACTTAGCTACTAATCACAAGGCTGGCAGTTCACAACTACCAGTCACACCTCAGGAGGAAGGTGAGTCTTTGTGCTCCTGTAAAGAGTTTCAGTGTTGGAGACCTACAGGGGCGGTGCTGCCTTAACCTATTGGGGTGCTGTGAGTTGGAACGGGCACGATGGCAGTGAGGAAGTTTATGGGAATAAAATGCAAAGGCTCAGAGACTGTGGTTTGCTGAGAGCTCCTTGAGGCCCCCTTCTTCCCTAAAACCTACTTCTGAGTTACTGCGAGACTTAATGAGGCAAGAGAGGCGCTCCCAGCCAGCTCTGGCTTCCAGGCAGCTGTTTCTCATTATTCCACCAGGCCCTTGCAACCACCAGGGCAGAGTCCACGTTCGCCAGTTGAACTAGGATCGGGGAGGTCAGGCAGCCCACAGACTGAGTGGGTCTGGGGTGAGAAAGGGAGAACAGTTTTCCCTCGGCACGCAATTTGGCTTCTCTAAGGTGTGCCTAAGGGGCCACAGCCTCCAACACCATTTGTCCGAGACCTCAAGCCTGAAGAAGCCTAACTCCGCAAGATGGTCAAGCCAGACTGGCTTGGGTTCAAATCCTATTGTCTCGCCTCTCCGAGCCTCTGTTTTCCCACCTGGCTAGAGGAGGTCGTCTGGGCTCCCTCCCAGGGCTGCTGTGAGCATCTATGGAGTGTCCAGCCATGGTCGGAGGAGGGAAGATTGGCCTGGGAGAAGCCCAGGAGATAAGGGCGCAATGTAGGCAAGCCGTGGCACTCTTCTCCACCCTTGTCCCCTTCTCTGCTGCCGGCTGAAAGATGCTCCAGTCCAAAAGGGAAATGAGAGCTAAAATAGCACAAGAAAGAAGAGGAAGCCCTCGGGACCCAGATGGGCTCCCACTTGCAGCCCTGAGGAATGTGCTGACTCGTTAGGAACAGGCCCTTGGCAGTCACTTAACACAATGACAGAGCAAAGGGAAATGAGCACGTCTGTCACCAGGGCCCATGCCAAGTTGTTTAAGAAGGTGGCGAGGATGTGGGAGCCTCCCTGTCCCACCCACTCCCACCCCTCATCCTTGGAGCTTTTTCGCACAAACCTCCTCCCCAGCACACCCAGGTGAAGGTAGGGAAAACCCGCTTCACCTCATGTCCCTTTCAGAGTCTCCAGAGAGCCATAAGGCATCCTATGTGTGTGTGTGTGGGAGAGACACACAATCGTAGCCTAAGCAGAGGCTGTGTCAAGGAGAGGCCCTCACACTGCTTTTATGTGTTTTCAACGAGTGTGTATGCAGTGTCCACTGGGGCCAAGCACAGGACTAGCAGCCAATGGGGAGACTGAGAAGACAACACGGGGGAGGTCCCTGATCTGGAGGAACAAACAGAGGACAGAGTCCAGGCTGCCTACCCCATGGGGAAGCATCTTTGCAATGCTGAGGGGAGCTTCCCTGGAAAACTCTTGCTGTTCTTGGAAAGGATAGTAATGCTTAAGACAGAATAGCCCCTAATGGTGGGACTGCAGACATCAGCAGGGGTGTTCTTTCCCGGGGGTGGCAACGGAGAGGCCATGGCAGCCTGTAAACTCATTCAAAGGATGGCCTGCAGTATCACTTGACCAGTAGCTAACGTGAGTTCTATACCTCAAGCAGGACGTGGAATTCCATCCACATAGAATTCTTTGACTGAGTATCTGCTGAATGCCAGGCACAAGACCAGGTACCTTCTCATGCTTTTAGGGAAGAAAAAATCCTATAGGAGGGATTCATGCCATTGACTGGGCTCTGAGGTATAAAGAGTAGTCTACCTGCCCACACATACATCCTCCAACTAGAACCTTTTCAAAAAGAAAATTCTCATCCAACTTCCAGGTCTACAACATCAGAGGGTGGTCCACCGAGTGGTGTTGAAACAACCTCTTCAGGTAACGCTACCTGGCTGAACCCAGGGATGCGAGAAGCCCAGAGTTCTTTGAGGAGCTGGGGCGGTTGTGGGGCAGGGGAGTTCCGGGGTGGGAACAGGTACACACGGACTAGAATGACTTCAGCTCCCACCCCTTGCCCTGGGCCTCCATTGATATTACCAAGTGGATATGGAACAACGGGAATGCTCTTCCTTCACTGGTGGGGCTACAAGATGATACAACTATCGTGGAAATTGGTCTGGAAAAAGTTTGAAATGCACAATTCCAGTCCCATCACCGCCTCTTTCCCAGTATCTATCGGGCTTCACACGCTACAGAAGGAGAAAATTGAGACCCAGAGACAGGAAAGGCTTTGCTCCATGAGGATTGGGGCTTGTGGCCAGAGCTCCTAATTTTTAGTCCAGGATGCTTTACTGCATCGAAGGCTGCCCCCACATGAGAGAGGAAGCAGGAAGATGAGCCTTTGAACCATCTTTTATTAAGCTCCCAGGGTTGTCTGCTTCTCTTTCTAGTTATGCCAGGAAAGACCAGAGACTTATGAGGTTCTTGGAGGAAGCACTTCCCGTTTCCTTTCTCCTCCCCAGGCCCAAGGTCTGTCACCCCAGACCACCTGCTGGGCTGTCTGACTCTTTGACCAAACCAGCCTTTAGCTCAAGGTAAAGGATCCTGGAGAATTGGCCTAGAACATTCAGCAGCCTTTCCCCTCTTGAGTCTGAAGCTCTGTCTAATCCTGGTCTCCATTCCCTGCCCATCTCAAATCCCGGTCAGAGCTAAGATTACCATTGCACTCTGAGCCGTGAGCCTCTAGGGCAGTGGTTCTCAGCCTTCCTAATGCCACGACACTTTCATACAGTTCCTCATGTTGTGATAACTCCTCAACCATAAAATTATTTCCATTGCTACTTCACCACTGTCATTTTGCTACTGTTATGAATCAGGCGATCTCTTTGGTCTTTTTGGTTTTGTTAGTTTGTTTGTTTTTTGGGCATCACTGCCCTCTGGTGGTTGTGGGAGCTACCCAGCCTTGTTCCTGGAGAGTTGCTGCTGGATTTGAACTGCCAAGCCTGTGGGCCACAGTCCCACACTCAACCACTACACCACCGGGGCTCAGCCCAGGTGATCTCTTTGAAAGGTTTGTTTCACCCGCCCAAAGGGGTCATGACCCACATGTTGAGAACTGTTGCTCTAAGGCATCCTGGACCACATGTCCTTGCTTCTCAGCCTCTAACACCGCTAGCCTGTTTGCCTACTGTCCCAGCAGGCAGCTCAGCAAGCAAGCAGGATTGGATCTTCCCACATGCTCTGCCAAGTCCCAAAGGCCCAGCTGGCAGGGCTGCCCCATGGCTGCTTGTGCCCTTGCAGATCTCTGGCATCACCTTTGACTTCAAATCTGATCCTCTGCCAAGCTCAAATGGCTATCTTCCCCCAGGGCAAGAGCGCTTAAGCCAGCCATCTCCACAGTGGAGAGTCTTCAAGGTGCCAAGTGAGGTCAGTGCTCAGGCTGGGGCAGGAGTCGGGAGCCAGCAGAGCCTACGTGAACAAAGTCAAGACAACTGCGGTGTGTGAGTCAGCTGCTTGGTTCTTCCCTTCTGTGTGAGTGTGTGTGCGTGCTGGAAGAGGTGGCTCTGGAGAAAAGAGAGAATGAGAGGAGATGGGAAACCTGACCACGGAGAGGCTGACATTTGCAGGCCGAGCCAGCTCATTCCCTCCCACCCCCCCACCCCCCACAAAGGAGCATTTGAAGCCATAGCCAGGCCTGCCCCTGTCCGACCTCTTAGCCTCCACAGAGCAGCTTGTCTCAGAAATTTCACAGCTGATAGAAGCCAGGTGGTGTGTGGGGAAATAATGTTGGCTTTTGGGTCCAATGGATGAGCATTCAAATCTGTGCTCGGTCACTCACTAGCTGATCAAAGAAGGGACTCACTTCCTTTAAGTCTTGCTTTCATTGGCACAAAAAAAGGGCTGGTGATGACATCATAGTCAAGTGCTTATCTGCTAAGCGCAACATTGGCAGTTTGAATTCACTCAGGTGCGGTGTGAGAAAGACCTGCAAATCTGCTTACTGGCTGGGGGACTCCGTGAGCCAATACCACTCTGTCCCATGGAGCTGATGTGGACTGCGTGCTGCAATCAACTTGGTGGCACTCAGCCATAATGATATTCAGCTATCAAAGTGCTATTTTGTTTAGGTGACAAATGGTTGAATACTAATTTCATATGGCCCAATAGCATCCCCTTCCCAGAGTTACTGTTCAGATTCAATGAGTTCATATGCAAAAACTGGTTTATATTGGATTCATAGTACGCTACTCGCTGCCACTAGTTGATGCCGACTCATGGCCAACCTACAGAGTCCATCTGTCGCCACGTTTCTGAAACTGTAACTATTTACAGGCGTTGAAAGTCCTGTCTTCCTACCTATGACCAGGTAGTGATTTGACACTGTTCAATTTGGGGATCAAAGTTCAATGCATAGCCACTATGCCAAGAAGTACCCAACCAAGGACAGCAATGATATTGGTGATGAAATGGACATTTAACTATGCTGGCTATAGAATCTACTTCAACCTTGGCCACCCTGCAAACACAGGTCCTGGATAGACTGTAGTCCAGCGATGGCACAATCTGGAGGCTAAAAACAGCCCCTCCTCTTAGATCCAAACTCTCCCCTACCTGGGCTGTCCCTGTTCTTCACACTCCTTGCTTTTCTAGGATATACACTCTCCAGTGGGGCTTCCGTTAAAGGGTCCCAAAAAGGGGATGGATGAATTTGTCATTAGCCACGGGTATTCATTCGTTCATTCAACAGCTGGTATCAAGAACGGATTGGGTGCCAGGCACCATGCTAGGTGCTGAATTGAAGAAGTTGTCTTTGCCCAGGAGACACTTGTACTTCAGGATAGGAGAAAAACTCCTCTACAGCTACTGATATTTTCCTGGTAACCAGTGTCAGAGCCAATTTCCAAGAGAAGCAATTTCCAAGACATGTGTGTGGGTAGGGGTGGAGGTGGAGACAGTAAGCAAAGAGGGTCATCCAATTCTGCTTGGAGGGGTAGCGAGGCATCCGAGGAAAGGTGTCATTTCAGATGGACCTTGAATGAGTTCCTTGGAATGCCTTGGGTGGAGATGGCTGTGGCTATCAAAGGCCATTTTGAGCAACGAGAACCTACTATGGAGGAGTGCAGGGTTACACATGGAAGTGGCATTTTTAGTGATTGGTTAAAAACTTAGTGTGTCTGGAACATGAGGTGAGGAGACTTCAGGAGCGGGGTTGAAGAGGAAGGTCAGAAATGGCCTGATAAGCCAAAAAATATGAGTTTCTCAAAACAGCCATGTGGAAGACAATCTGATTCTGCCTGGGAATCTAAGATGTCTTTTTTTCATTTCTATATTTTACTCACCTTTATTTGTATAAAAGAAAAGGCCCCTATTGTAACTGGTCAGTATAACGAATACCACATTCCCAACCCAAACTAAACTCACTGCCACCGAGTCTGGTAAATGGGGCTCCTGCCCCATGTGCTATCTCCATCTAGGGTCTGGGACTGGCTGAGACCAGCAGTAGGTATCTGATCGGGGTTGTGGAGCTCTAGTTCAGGGAGTCCTGGTGATGGAGTGGGCGACATGTTGAGCTTACTAACTACAAGATCAGCATTTCGAAGCCGCCAGACACTTTGAAGGAGAAAGATGAGGCTTTCTAGTCCTATCAACATTTAGTTTGGCGACCTCATGGGGCGCAGTTCTACTCCATCCTATAGGGTGGCTATGAGTTGGAATTGATTTGATGGCAGTGAGTTTGAGGTTTTCTTTATGGTGTAATATCATTTATTTTTAATATATATATATATATATATATACACACACATACATTTTTTGCTTGTGTGTGTTCATCCATGTTATTTCTTCTCCAACATTTTATTTGCATATAATTCACATGTTACTCAATTCAATACTACAATCAAACCAAGAAGAGTTGTACAATCATCACTATAATCAGTTTTAGGGCATTTGTTTCATTGTTGTACCCATCATTATTAGAACTCCATTTCCCCGCCCCCACTCCTGTCCCCCCCCCACTCCTTTGCTTTAAATGTTTTTCTCTTGAAGATAAACAATAGGTCATCTAGCTAAGAAACAACAAAGCCCACATGGAAGAAGCACACCAGCCTTTGTGATCTTGAGGTGTCGAAGGGATCAGGTATCAGGCATCAAAGAACACAAAATCATATCATTGTGAATGAGATGGAGTGCAGATGGGGGATCCAATGTCCATCTGTAGGCAACTGAACATCCCCTTACAAAAGGGTCTTAGGGAGTAGATGAGCCAGTTAGGGTGCAGTGTAGCAAGGATAAAACACAACTTTCTTCTATCTTAAATGCTGCTTCTCCCCTATACCCCCACCCCATCCCAGACTATAATGATCCCAATTCTACCTTACAAATTCAGCTAGATCAGAGCATGAACACTGGTACAGATAGGAACTGGAAACACAGGGAATCCAGGATAGATGATCCCTTCAGGACCAATGGTGAGAGTGGTCATACCAGGAGGGTAGAGGGAAGGTGGCGGAGAAAGAGGGAACTGATTACAAGGATCTACATATAACCTCCTCCCTAGGAGATGGATAACAGAAAAGTGGGTGAAGGGAGATGTTGGATGGTGTGAGATATGACAAAATAATAATTTATAAATTATCAAGGGCTCAGGAGGGAGCAGGAGCGAGGAGGGAAGGGGAAAATGAGGAGCTCAAATAGAAAGCAAATGTTTTGAGAATGATGAGGTAAGCAAAAGTACAAATGTGATTGACACAACAGATGTCTATGTGGATTGTGATAAGAATTGTATGAGACCTCAAGAAAATGATTTTTTTAAAAATTCCACCTAGAACCCAGAAGGGAGCTATGTGAGTATGGGACTGGCTCAGGTTCTCCTCTTTAGGGCACCCTCTGATCCTTGACCTCCTGCTCCTAACTCCAGGGCTTAGGTTTAGCCAGATGTCCCAAGGAACCCCAAGCCTCTCCATTATGGGGCCATTCTATAGGATTCCCTAAGGGAGGCTTGACCCTAGGAGGACTTTCCCCTCGCTACCATCGAGTAAATGCTGATTCTTAGCATCCCCTCCCCACCCCGGTGGACTTCCAAGACTGCAACTGTTTACAGGAGTAGAAAGTCCAGTCTTTCTTCGTTCAAACTGCTGACTATATAAATCGCAGCCCAATGCATAGCCATTACACCGCCAGGGCTTCTAGGAGGGTATGTTAGTCTGGGTAGAATAGAGGAACAAATTCATAGACACACATATAGATATAAGGGAATGGTTTATATACAAAATAAATGGAACACTGAGAAAGCATCCCAACCCAGTCCTGTTCAAAGTCATAAGTCCAATATTAGCCCATATGCTCAATACCAGTCTATAATGTCAACTTCTGACTCATGAAGTCACAGGTCAGTGGGTGCAGAATCCCAGCGCTGGCAGGGGTCTCCCATGGCTCCTCGCTTCCAGGGCTCAGGGTCCGTCAACAGCATCCACTGGTGGCAGAAGCAACTCATCGCTGCCAGGGGTCCCCACGTGGCCTCTCCAGCTTCAGAGGTCTGGTTCCATCAGGGTCAAGCCATGTGGCTTCTCCTCTGGCTCCTCAGACGCTGCCGTCTTGTTTTGTCCAAGATTCATCATCTCTGAGACTAACTCCCAACAACTGGGGAGATAGCTTCTCATCTCCACCAGGGAAATAGCGCGAGATTTTCCAGATGTATCAGGAGAAAGCCATGCCCACACAGAGGCCTCATTGGCTACTCAATGGCTATCTCCAGAATAACAGGCTAGACACCACCCCAACATCTCAATCATGAAATTAACATAAGCATATGACCGCCACAGAGGGCTCTAGTGAGATTGAGTACCCACTGGCCGAGGTGGTATTTATTTTACAGAATTGCATGAGTTTTGGCTACCACGCTGGTACTGACAAGCTGAGTTTTGACTAGTTACCATCATTTATAGAGACAGGGACTTCACCAAATATCGCTAGCATCCTAGGAATGAACCTGTGTGTAGCCATCACTGCTATCAAGTCCCCCATCAAGGCACAATATTTTTTTGAAGCCCTTTGCCATCAGTCTCACCCTCATTCCTTGATTTTTAACTATCAAAGTCTTACTCGAGCATTTATTATAGGTTACTTTTGCCTATCCTAGGATTTCAAATAAATGAAATCTATTGTATCCAGATTCTTTCAATCATCGTAATGTTTTAGAGGTTCTTCATGCTATTCCTCTCACTGCCATTGAGTCAACTCTGACTATAGGACACTCCTGTGGGTTTCTGACACTAACACTTCATGGGAGTAGAAAGCCTCAGCTTTCTCCTAATGAGCTGGTTGGTGGTTTCGAACCACTGACCTTGTGATTAGCAGCTCAGTGACTACTTAGGGCTCCTCTGTTCATGTTGTCACAGTGAAATATTGCACTGACCATATTTTTATTGCTTACAATCCATTGAATTAATAAGCCATTGTATGTAGTACACATTGATATTAATGAAAACAATACCCCATATTGATATTCTATTCTTCCATGCATGATTTTAGTATATTCAACTTACACATTCACCTGTTCAACTTGGAGTGTTTTCTAATTGGGGGTCACTGTGCTTTAAATTTCTCTTAGATGAAATATTGAGGAGTAGAACTATAGGGGCAAAGCATTGACTTATGTTTAATGTTATGAGAAGCTACCAGACTGATTTCAACAATGGTTGTATCTTATAGTCCCACTAGTAATGGAAGAGTGTTCCAGTTGCTCTGTATCTACTGGGTATTATCAATCAGAAAATAAAAGTCATTCTAGTCAATGTGTATGTGACAGCCACTAATCGTGACAATTTTAGGATTGGGAGCGTAGGGGTAGAGTCTAGCCTGTCAATCTGGTGATAGCCAATGAGACCTCTGTGCAGGCAATCTGGCCATATTTCCCCCGTGGAGGAGAGACACTTAAGGCTCAGTCCCTTGGAGACGCTCTACTGACAAGACACAAGACTCAGTCCCTGGGAGACCTTGTGACTGACAAGACACATGGCAACATGATGATAGACCCTGAGCCCTGAACACTGGAGGAATCATGGGAACACCTTGCCAGCGCTGAGATGCATCCACTGCCACTGGATACTGTTGATAGACCTCGAGCCCTGGAAACTGGAGGAACTATGGGAAGTTCCCTGCCAGCGCTGAGATGCTTCTACCACCACTGGATACACAAGACTCTGCAAACACTGGCCTGTGATTGCCCTGGTGTCATTGCATGTACTTTGTGAGTCTGAAGAAGACTTTATAGACTGGGATCGGACATGTGGGCTAATATTGGACTTATGACTTTGGACTGGACTGGGTTGGAATGTTTTCTGAATGTACAGTTGCTCTTATATATAAAACTTTCTTATATCCATATGCGTGTTTATGGATTTGTTTCTCCAGTCTACCTAGACTAACACAGTGTATTTGTATTTCATTATGGTTTTCATTTACAGTTCACTGATAACTACCAATGTCAAATACTTTTCTATGAACTTCTGATCTTCATTTGGGCAGTTTCAGTTCAAATCCTTTGCCCACTTGAGGATAAAATTTATATACCATGAAATGCACCCTTTATAAGCATACAATTTAATGAGTTTTGACAATCCATGTAATTTATCTTTTGTTTCTCTCAGCCCTTCCCCTCTCTCAGGTTTATCAATTTGATTGAGTTTTACAAAGCACCAACTTTTGATCACATTGATTTTTTTCAGTTGTTGATCTGGTTGCTATCTTGCCAATTTCTGCTCCTTTTATGATTTCCTTTCTTCTACTTTGACCTAATATGTGCTTCTATTTATGGCTTCTCAAAGTGAAAGCTAAGGTTATTGATTTGAGACCATTCTTCTTTTCTAATTTAGGCATTTAGTGGTTGCCACTTCCCCTAACTACTGCTCAAGAGGCATTCCACTCACATTTTTCCCCCAATCATTTTATTGGGGGCTCATACATTGTTTTTCACAATATATAAATAAGCATACTCATCAAGCACCCTCTCATATCCACTTCTATTATTGTTCTCCAATCGTCCACCTTTTCCCTTAAGCCCCTAGTATCGCCTTTTCCATTCCTTCCCCTCTTCCCCTGGTCTTTCCTCCCCTCCAACCCTCAATACTTTATACATTGTTATTGTTTTGTCATATCGTACACTGCCACTGCCCGACCTCTCCCCCAACCCACTCCTTTGATGCCCGTCCTTCAAATAAGAGTTTGTGTATATATCCTTGCTGTTGGTTCCCCCCCCCTTCTGTCCACCCTTCCAGTATCTCCAATCTAACCATTGGCCCGAAGGGGCCCATCCATCCTGGTTTCCCCATATCTCCAGCTCCCCTCTATGCCAGTGTGACTTCTCCAGTCCATCTGGATTTGCAAGGTAGAGTTGGGCCTATGATGGTTGGGGAACGGGGAGGAAAGCTTCAGGAACTAGAGGAAACTTGTATGCATCATCACTGCCTGGCTGCCCCCCTACTGGTCTGTCTCCTCCCCATGACTCCCCTGTAAGGGGTGACCAATTACCCACCAGTGGGCCTTAGGTCCCCACCCTGCTCTCCTCCTCCTATGTAATGATGTGATTCTTGTTCTTTGGTGCTTGATATCTGCTCCCTTCGGCCCCTCTTGATCACGCATGCTGGCGTGCTTCCTGCATGTGGACTTTGCTGTTTCTGCGCTGAATGGTGACTCGATTATCTTCAAGTCTTTGAGATTCCAGGCATTCAATCATTTGTTAGCTGGGTACCATCGTTTCTTCTACTTTGTTTGCCTTTGTATCCATTTGTCATCAGCGATATCGGGAGTAATTGGTCCATTGATTTTGATTTTTGTTCTTTGACACCTGATTGTTTCAGCACCTCATGATTGCACAGGTAAGTGATCTTCTTTTATGGTGTCCACTCACTTTTATATGCTGTGTTTGTATCTTTTTTTATTTTCAAATATGTTCGAATCATACTATTGATTGATCCTTTGACCTATGGATTGCTTAGAAATGTGCCATTTAATTTTCAAATACTTAAGGATTTTCCAGACATTTTTTTCTGCTATTGATTTCAAATTGAACTCTGTTGTGGTTAGAGAACATGCTCTGTATGACTTCAGTCCTTTTATTAAGGCTTGTTTTATGGCCAGCATATGGTCTATGCTGAAAAATGTTCCGGGTGTCCCTGAGAAGAATGTACATCCTGTACATGCTGGCTGTAGTGCTCCAGTCATGTCAATAAGGTCAAGCTGATTGATAGTGTTGTTCTACGTCTGTTCTGATTTTCTGGGTGCTCCTTCTATTAATCACTGAGAGATGAGTATTGGGGTCTCTAACTGCAATCATGAATTTGCCTATTTCTTAGTTCAGTTCTGTCAATTTCAGTTTTAAGCATTTTGAAGCATGTTATTAGGTGCATGCACATTTATGATTGTAATGTTCTGATTAAACTACCCTCTTTATCATGGCAAATGTCCTCTTTACTTCTAGTAATAGTCCTCATCTTGAAGTTGACTTGGTCTAAAATTAAGGCAATCATCCCAGGCATATCTTTTCCTAGAAATTTTGTTTTAACCTATCTTTTGTCTTTCTACTGAAAGGATGTATTTTAATGGTACACTTAGAATCCGTTTACATTTCACATTGTAATTGATATGATTGGATTTAGGTCTTGATTTTACTATTTGTACTCTATTTTGTCCATCTGTTCTTTGTTAATGCTTCCCTTTTGTTCAGCCGCTTTTGGATAGAGGATTTTTATAAAAAACATCAGAACAACTATTTCGAAATAATTTTAGATTTATGTGAATTGCAAAGATAGTACAGAGTTCTCATATCTCTTACCCAATCTCCTCTAGCGCTAACATCTTACGTAAACGTGGCACATTGAACAAAGCTAGAGCTTGACATTTGTATAATGTTATTTATTGAACTACAGACTTCATTTGGATTTTCCAATTAATATCTCCCCCAACCCTCCATTCCAGATTCTCACAATGTATTTATTTGTTGTGTCTCTATAATCTCCTCTCCAATCTGGTAGTTTCTCGGTTTTGCTTTGGCTTTCAGGATTGAATACTTTTGAAAAGTACCAAATTCTGTCTTTGGTTTCTAGTGCTCCTGTAATAAAAAAAAGATGCCACAGGTGGATGGCTTTTACAAATTCAGATTGCTGGTCCTAGGGGAAGGTTTTTCTCTCTCTGTTGACTGGGGCGAGTCTTGATCTCATTTCAACATCTGTGCCTTTGATACCTTTGGCGACCTCCGGACACCTTGGTAGCCATCTTTCCATGGGTCTCAACAACTGCAGCTCATGCCTTAGAGTTGATGCTGATCCATAGGAACCCTATAGGATAGGGTAGAAGTGTCTCTGTGAGTTTCTGAGATTGTAACTGTTTACAAGAATAGAGAGTCCTGTCTTTCTTCTGAGGGAGGAGCATCTGGTAGTTTCAAACTGCTGACTTTGAGACTCTCAGCCCAATGGGGGGTAACCACTCTGTCACTGGGGTTCCCATTTATCTGGATCTAGGAGGTTTATAACACAGGGACTTTACACCCAAAGGACACACTCACATCCTGGCTCTTCTTTCTTGGTGGTAGGAGGTCCTTCTCTTCCTGTTCACTCATTTCTCCTTGGATCTCTTGTAAGATAAGACATGTTGTAGGTCATGCCCTAGGGAAATTCTCCTTGTGGGGATCAGGGATGTGAAGAAATGAAGGGTCTTGTTGTTGTTAAGTGCCATGGAGCTGGTTCTGACTTAGAGCAACTCTATACACAACTGAACAAAACACTGCCTGTCCTACTCCATCTTCACAGTTGTTCTCTTGGAGTCTGTGGTAGTTATGTAATTGTCATTTTGAGAGGATTAAGAGTGGAGGGATGGAGTTTAGCCTATCAGTCAAGTCATAGCCAATGAGGCCTCTGTGTGGATGTGGACTTCTCCTGAAGATTCTGTGCACTTCAGTATTCATCCTTGGAGGCGACAAACATACACTCTCTGCTCACTCCTTAAGAGACTCTTTACTTATAAGACACATGGATCTATGCTGATGGCAATGAGAGTCCGGAACCTGGAAAAGTCTCTTGGAGACACATGCCAGCACTGAGATGTTTCCACCATCACTGGATCCACAACACTATGCACTTACTGGCCTGTGATCTTCCTGCATTCTTCGTCACCGGAAGTGTTTCATGAGTCTGAAGAGGACTTTATAGATTGATATGGAACAAATGGGCTAATATCAGACATGTGGACTTGATCTGAACGGTGCTGGGTGTTTGCTCAATATTCCATTGCTCTTGCATGTAAAGCTCTTCCTTTTTTTCTTTTCTTTTATTTTTTTTTGGCATCACTGCCCTCTGGTGGTGGGAGTAGGAGGCCCAGCCTTTGCTCCTGTGGAGCTGCTGCTGGAATTGAAACTCTATCCCAGTGGGCCGCAGTCCTGCGCACAACCACTACGCCATTGGGGCTCAGCCTTATGAAGCTCTTTCTTATACACACATGAGTGTGTCTATGAGTTTGTTTCTCTTGTCCACTCAGACTAACATGGAACCCATAATAGTAGCCTTGTGTCTATCCATCTTGTCAAGGGCTTTTCTCTTTTTTGCTGCTTTTCTACTCCACCAAACATGATGCCCTGCTCCAGGACCTGGTATCTCCTGACAGCATGTCCAAACTACATGAGACAAAGTCTTGCTAACCTTGCTTCTAAGGAGCACTTTGGCCTACTACTTCCAAGACATATTTATGTGTTCATTCAGCAATCCTTGGTAACCTCAGTATTCTTCGCCAGCACCATCCTGCCCTTAATAATGTTATTGGTTTATCTCATTAGGTTACATCATGGAGACTCATCATCTAACTCCACATTGCATCATTATATCGCTGACGACCCTCTGAGAATCATGGCCCTGCCAACCGGATACACATTTTGTTGGGGGGAGGGGGGAGGAGGCACAATTCAATACATAGCCTTCTATCCTTTGCCTGCCTCCTTGCCATATGCAAAACCTTTTACCTCATCATATCAAGCCCCTCCCCAATCTTCCAAATCCAAATTCCAACATGGGTCAACATTTCTCTTGATTTGTGAATCTGGAATACAAGTGATCTGCTTCCAAAGCACAATGGTGGAACAGTCACATGGTAGACATTCCCAATACACAGAGGAACAATGCAAGGAGAGAGAAAAGAGATAACAGGCACTAAGCAAGTTAAAAATCAAGCTGAATCATTCCCATGTGCTCTCCAGGCTTGAACAGAACCCTCTGGTCTCGTGAAGCCATCTAGGTAAGGGTCCAGCCCTGCAGAGTCTGGGTGTTGGCCGTGCTTGCTGGATTCTTAGTTGAGGTCTTCTGTATTAGGTGCTTTCTATCACTGTCTCCTTTGGGGTTTGTCATGTAGTCTCTTGATTATATGGCTCAGGGGTAAGGATCCCACTGAAAGAATGACCCTTGTCCTGGCATCACACTATCACACTCGGCTGGGGGGGGGGGAGGATCACAGGAGGAGGGACAGTGCCATTGGCTGCGATGGTAAAAATTGCAGCCAGGCAAGGTTTTTTTGTTTGCCTGTGGAGGAGTGGATTGTGTCTTGGAGGGCAGGTGACGTGTAGAGAACGAGTCCAGCTGTTAACATGTGGAATTTGAGGTGTGTGAGCCATTCGGGAGGAGGGGGCGGCTGGATATGTGCGTTGGATACTCTGCCCAAGTGATTCGGAAGCTGGATGAAGAGAGGATGGGTCATAGTCAAAGGACGTTACCGTGGGCGAGAACATAGTGCCGAGCAGCAGCCCTGCTGGTCCTTGGCTGTGGAGAAGCAGCCCTGGAAAAGGCACTGCAGAGGCACAAGCCCCAGGGCTGGGTGTGAGGGGTGCCAAGAGCGGACTCTCCAGCAAACTCCGCTGACTTCAGCTGTCCTCTTGGCTCCAGCCCTGCCCTCCCTGCCTCCCCTTCAGGCACAGACATCAACACTGTTAAAGGGAAAATAGGGCCCCAAATAAAGACATAATAGCAATGGAAATAGTTTCAAAACCTCAAAGGAGGGGAAAACCGCAACTGTTATTTTGGAGGTCCGGGCAGCAGTTGCCACTCTGTCTCTGGCTGCTGGCACTGGCTCTCCGCTCCGTTCTGGGCCCTGCGGCTGGCTGACATGCTTGCAGCCCACACCTCCTCACCCCTCACCCCTGGCACGGGGAGCCAGAAAGCAGGAGACCCAGAGCAACGTGACAAACAGGGAATGGCAGGCAGTAGGTAGGTCTGTGCCGGTAGTGACCGGGGTTCTTGGGGCCCAACCCAGAGTGCCCACTCTCATGGGTCCCCTGACCAGACTTGCCTAAACTTTCTCCTATGGTGCTCTGGTGGTGTAGTGGTTACACGTTGAGTGTTAACCCAGAGTTCAGTGGTTCTAAACCACTATCCAGCTGTTCATTGGGAGAAAAATGGGGTTTTCTGCTCTCATCAAGAGTTCTGAAACTCATGGGGGCAGTCCCACTGTAGGGATGAGTCAGAATGGACTCAGTGGCCGTGAGTTTTGAGCAGAGTTAAGTCTTCTCCCACTTTTAGAGCCAGGAAAGCAGCCCTGGGCAGTCCCACTTAGATCTTAGCAGATGTCACCCTGAGCAGCCTCGCATGCTGTATTGCAGTGGTTCTGACCCTTCCTAATGCTGCGACCTTTTAGTACAAAACAAAATTATTTCCGTTGCTACTTCATACCTGTCATTTTGCTAGTGTGATGTATCAGGCCACCCCTGTGAAAGGGTCATTTGGCCCCCAAAGGGGTCGCGACCCACAGGTTGAGAACTGCTGCTCTAGTAAGCTGCTGTCTGTCCCTCAGTGGCTTGCGAACACCTCCAGACCAGATGCCTCTGCAAGTCTATTTGCCTCACTTCTCCACAGTGCACCCAGCTCAGCAAAATGCTTTGAGGCAGCTTGAAGGGAGCTCCTCTTCAGCAAGTAGACCTGCATTGCTGCCACCTCAGATGTACCGCCGTCTTGTTGGTTCCGACTTGCAGCAACCCCGTAGGGCAGAGCACGGGCTCTCCTGCGCAGCTGAACACTTTAACCCTTGCACCACCTGGGCTCCCATGTACTACAGAGTCTGTCCCCTTTAAGTGTGCACTCCCCTGGGAGCTGAGTCTCCCTGCCACCCCCACCGGCCAATTTAATTTGTACCTCTCTTCTCAAGAACATAGACCTTGGGTAAAGTGAGGTACATCTGAATTCTCAGCCCACCCCCACCCCCGCCTTTTAAAAAAGAGAACTGATAAAGGTTTTTGATATGTTGGCAGCGAATGTTCCAAGACTTCTGCATGAAGCAACTGGAGAGTCCCTGGGTGGTGGGAAGAAATCTGGTGAGGCCGTGGTGCAGGTGGACCCCTTTGAAAGGAGAAGGGATGGAGAGGATGATTGGCAGGACTGTAGCAGGATTCTTGTGTGTGTGTGTGTTCTTTAACACTTTATTTTAACGGCCTGATAGTTGAACATATAAAATCTACCACTTGGTAGTTCAATCATATTAAGAATAGTTGTATAATCACCACCACAATCCGTCTTGGAACATTTTCTTCTTTATTATATTCAGTGTTACTAGCTTTTCATTTCCTCCCAACCTCCCCGACATTACCCCCAAGAAACCACTAATACAGTTACTGTTTCTATAGATTCGCCTATCCTGAATTTCATATATATAAACAAACAAATGAACAAAAAGCACTAAACTCCCTTAACAATGAAAATAGTATGACAATGACAATAATAACAACATAAAACAGAGAAAAATCACAATGGAAAATAAAGCAACACATATTTAAAAACTAGAACCCCCCCCCCCCAACACACACCAGGGTGTAACACAAAAGGAGCAGCAAGGGGGGAAAAGCAACAAAGTCCTCAAGGAATTCTGAAATAGACTTTGGACTCAGGGGACGGTATGACACTGCATCAGATGTGATCAGGAAGCATTCATAAGGGTCAGCAGACACACCTGTAAGTCTTCATAGGCTATTTTTTCCATGTCTACCTATATAAGGTAGGCAGGATAAACAATTCCAAGGAGAAAACAATGGAACCGACAGTTTGGGCGGGGACACAGGAGAGGAGGTGGGGGAAGGTAGGGAAGAGCCAACAAATTCAGGGACAATGTAATGTAGCTGAAGGGAAGTACAGACTACTGAATAAAGGTTGAACATGAAAGTACAATAGGAGGAAAGTAAAAGGAAATAGAGAAAAGAACTAGGAAACAAAATATATTTCTAGAGGTATAAGCATAGGCATGTACACATGTAAATATAATAATGTACAATGATAGATCTTTATAGTGTATGTACATATATTTATAGGTTAAGTAGTAAGATAGCAGACAGACATTGGGCCTCTACTCAAGTCCTCTCTCAATGCAAGAGCACTTTGTTCTAATAACCTGGCATTCAGTGATGCTCACCTTCCTGACACAATCACTGAAGACAAAATGGGTGCATAAGCAAATGTGGAAAAGAAAGCTGATGGTGCCTGGCTATTAAAATGTATGGCATCTGGGGTCTTAAAGACTTGAAGATAGACAAGTGACAATCTAACTGGGAAGCAACAAAACCCATATGAAAGAAGCACACCATCCTGTGTGATCATGAGGTATTGATAAGATCAGGTGTCAGGTCTCAAAAACCCCCAAACAAACAATCATATTAATAAAATCCAGGGCAGGCTGAGCGGAAACCCAAAGCCCATCTGTAGGCAATTGGGCATCCGCTCACAGAAGGGTCACAAGGAAGAAACAAGCCAGTTGGGGTGCAGTATAGCACCGATGAAACATACAACATTCCTTTAGTTTTTTTTCATTCCTCTAGTTCTTTAATGCTTTCTCTCACCCCCCCCAACCCTATAATCATGATCCCAGTTCTACGGTCTAAATCTGGTTAGACCAGAGCATGACACACAGAATCCAGGACACATAAACCCCTAAGGACCAATAATGAGAGCAGCGATACCATGTGGGTAAGGAGAAGGTAGGGGGTGGGGGTGAAGGGGGAGTAATGGGGGACCTATCACAGTGATTGACTTATAACCCCACCTCCCCAGGGGGGAAAACAACAGAACTGTGGTGAAGGGAGACAGCAGACAGTGTAAAATATGAAAATAAGAATAATTTATAAATTAAAGCAAAACCAAAAAGTAGAACAATCTTAAAATGGGTCAAAAAGGGGATCTAATGATAAATTATTACATTTTAACTTAACTACCTCTGCTATAATTGACTTTATAATGCTCTTTGTCTGATAGCCAGGCTATTCAAATACCTGGCTATGTTCACAGAGGATTTACAGATGTTTAATCCATGTGTAGATCTGGGAAAATGAATTTTAGACTTTCATTTTCTTTTATAGCCTTCTGCAAACTAGGTCTTAACAACTTACAGTCTTTACAACTTATGCTATCCCTGGAATTGGATTTTATTATTTACAATCCTTGGATTACACAGGCTAGTGTTCTTCTCTGTGTACTTAGTTAATGCCTCGCTTAAATGGTTGCTTGCTTGAAGAAAAGCCTGTAAGACTCCAGACACTACTTTTTTTGATAGCTGGGAACCATTCAGTTTCTCCGTCACAATTTTGCAGCATGTTTTTGAAAGAAACTTGGCAAGATGGATAGGGAATCCCTGAGCAAAGTTTGCTTATTAAAAGAGTTCCATGTCAGGCAGGAATGTGCTTGGACTAGCAGTCTTGCCAGCCTTCGCTATTGGCTTGAAACAGGCTTGAGGAAAGAGACATGACCTTGGTATGACTATCTCACCACAGATCCAAACTGTGGCAACCAGGGCTGTCAGTGGATTAGACTACCTGTGGTAGGTTCACTTGAAAGAAGAACCGAGCAGTGAGACTCTGTGCCCATCATGCCATCTCTGAAGCCTACTTAGCGCTCTACCCTGCCATTTTGCTTAGGACCAGTGTACACTGGTTTGTTCCCAAGGCCAATGTGTCTTCCCCTTCCAGCTTTCCCCCCCCCAGGCCAGGCAAATTTTTCCAGGACTCCTTAAGTTCTGCAGCAGAGACCTGGCATTGAGACCTGTCTTGATGGAACATCCCTTTGGAGCAAGCAGGTGGTGGAGAGATCTGGGTTTTGATTTTCCCATTGGCCAGTTGGCCAGGGCAGCTAGTAGAGCTCGGAAGAGTCGCTCGCAAAGGTAGGCTGCTGCTCCTTTTCTCTTGGCTCTGGCTCCTCTCCTCAGAGAACCCTCTGGCAAGGACCTCCTCTTCCCCATGGTGTTCAAGGAAACACCAGCCTGCCTCCTTGCAGATGTGTATATGAGTGGTTCTCTTTGGGATTCCACCTTGTTGGGGAGGGAGGAGGGGACAGGATAAAGGAAGCAGAAGAACAGGGGAAATTGATCCACCTTCAGCCAAGTGCCTGAGAGAAAAAACTTGTTATGGAAGAGTGGCCACAACAGTATCCTCTCTGGCAATGACTCTTGGCCAATTACCAGGTCTACTTTGGCACTGAACCTCTAGAACCTAATCTAAAGTCTGGAACACAATAGTTGCTCAAGACCTTCAGTTGGACAACAGTCTTCTCCTCCTTTCTTCTCCCAAATGTACTCGCTTGCCTTCCATCTGATAAATGCCAAAACCACAAGGAAGAGAATTTTTTTTGTTCACTGTCATATCCTAGTTCAGAGTCTGGTACACAGTAGGTGCTTAAAAAATGGGCGAATAAATGAATCAGCAAGTGCATTTGGCTGCAAGAGCCTTGTCTTTATTCGCAGGAGGACAAGGAGGAGGAGGAAGTGGGTAGGCCCTGTCGATGAGTATTTCCAGACTGGTGGCAAGACTCAGCCCCTTAGCCAGAAGATGGAGGGGCGTGGGGAGGGCAGGGTTTTCTCTTTGAGGTGGACATCAGGACCCAGTTAAAAGAAAACTGTGAGCAAGGATGTAGCTAGCTACAGTTGGCTGCAGAAGACCTTAGTGTTGGGGGGGACATTGGAGTGACTGAGGTGACGGGAGTTGGCTGGGGCTTGTTGAACATTTCCTTCCTAGGTCTTCTTTTTTTTTATGGAGAACACATGCCAGAACTCTGGCCATATGGTCCGACCAAGAGTCTGGATGTGAGAGAGTGGGACTTTGCTGTGAAATCGTACAACATGGTTCTGGGCCTCACGCTGGAACCGCTCATGGTCAGGAGCAGCCCAGATGGAGACCAGTTCCTCTGGTTGGGTCTAGGCCAAGTTCCCAGATGGTAGGCCTCAGCAGCTGGCTGCTTTTTGACTCTCTTGTTGGAAGTTGACATAACCTGGGTGCACGGAGAGTGAGGATAAAGACTTGCTGTTCCAAGACCTCTCAGGTTCATGAGAAGAGTAGCAGCCTGCTCCCTGCACCAAGCTCAGCTTGAGTACCTACCAGGCTTATCCTCACCTGACATCATGTGCTCCCTAGGTTCTTGAGTTTTGATCCAAATGGAGAGGACATCTTAGTTATTCAGCATTGCCTTGGGCTCAGAGAACACCCTATTTATTCAGCATTGTCTTGGACTTCCTTGCTTTTGTCATCACTGGCTTGAGACTATAAATCAGGGGGCCTCAAACTTTTTAAACTGGGGGCCAGTTCACTGTCCCTCAGACTGTTGGAGGGCCAGACTATAGTTTTAAAAAAGCCAAAATACAAAAGCTATGAACAAATTCACTGTGAGCCCAGGATGCTAAGCAGGACAGCAGAAGCAGCAAAAACACCCGGCGGGCCGGATAAGTGTCCTCGACGGCCTGTAGTTTGAGGATTCCTGCTATAAATCCTCAGAGGGCAGATTCCAAGGCTCCATAATTCTTTTTGGTGGGGAGATGGGGTTCATCTGTGAAATGTCAGCATTATGAGGAGTCATAATCTCCAAAGAAGGAAGCACGTGAACAACCCATAAGAGGACGGGGGATGTTTTGCTTAGAGTAGGGATGGGTTTGTCTAAAGTCGTTCACACTCTGCATTAAGATGGCATTTCAGAGTTGAGGGCACACACTGGGACCAGAGTAGATTTCAGCTAAGGCTTAGCCCAGGGATAATGATTAGAAGGAATACAAAATGGTCCACATTGGCATGGAACCCATAATCTTGGGGCCCCCCGCTGGTGCATGGCAACAAAAGTTATCCAGCCCAGACATTAAGATAGCCTCTGTCATCCACAAATGACACATCCTGGGGCCTGTTTTATATATCTTTGAGGAAAAACTCCAAGCTCAATGTTTCAGTTCTACTAAAGGTATCACACTCTCCACTAATAAGGAAAGAGTAAGCAGTTCAGCCACGATTGACTGTTCACCTGGCTGTCCCAGTTGTATTAGCAAACTGGGGCTTCGCAGAGAGCAGTGTTTGGAATAGATAGCTGTTTTGGCATGGGAGCAGGGAATGAATGGATTGATCTAGAATCTAGAGCCCTAGGGAAGGCAGGTTCTGAGGGGAAGGATGCTGATGGGCATCCTGGTGGGGCTCCCGCAGCACTGTCATCTGTTTCTTTCTCTTGGTTAATGCTGGGTGCTAAGAACTGCACTTACTGCTTCACAAGCATGATCTTCGTTGATCCTCAGGCCAACCCTGCGGTAGTTACATAAGCTGGTATCAACTTGCAAAGGGGTGGAGTCTAGCCTGTCCATCAGGTTGCAGTTCGATGACCTCATCTGGAGGTCCCATGGAGATAAATAGCTCATTGGAGGCCAGATACACACAGACTCTGCTTTGTCTTCCTGCTGATAAGCCGCATGGAGCCACGCGGATGACAGCCAGGGTCCTGGAGCTGGAGGAACCATGTGGAGACCTGCTTCTACTGCCACTGGATCCACCACTGGTTGGGGATCTCCCTGCATTCGGTATCATTGCATGTGCTGCATGAGCACCAAGAGGAATCATGGACTAATGATGGACTTAAGGGCTAATGTTGAACTCATGGACTTGGTCTGGGCTGGACTGGGCTTCTTTCTTAATGTATAAATCCTCTGGTATAGAGTTCTCTCTTATACACATATGAGTGTCTATGAACTTGTTTCTCTAGTCCACCCAGTTTACTCAGTAACTCATATAAAGCTGAGAATGGGGCCACATGTCAGATCACAACTGCTTGACTCCAGAAACAGCATGGTGGTGACATGGTGGGCTACTAACATCAACATGAGCAGTGTGAAACAAGAAGCTGCTCTGTGGGAGAAAGGATTTGTAAAGAGTTACAGTCTCAGGAACCCAAAGGAGCAATTTGAGCCTGCTCTATAAGGCTACCGTGAATCGGGATCAGCCAGATGGCAGTGAGTTTGGTTTTTGTTTTCCTGAAGGAGCCCTGGTGATGCTGTGGGTTAAGCACTGGGCTTTTAGTCTCAAGGCTGGTAGTTCAAAACCCTCAGATGCTCCTTGGGAGAAAGATGAGGCTGTCTGCTCAGCAACCCTAGGGTTGCTACGAGTTAGAATAGCTTTCCATCAGTCGGTTGGGTTTGGTGAGTTTAGTGTCTCCTGTGGCCTGGGGGGATATGAATGGTTAATGGGTTAACCACAAGTCTGGAGGTTCAAGTCCACCCGCAGATGCCTCAGAAGAAAGGC
The DNA here is from genome assembly GCA_004026705.1 of Nesogale talazaci. Lineage (NCBI taxonomy): Eukaryota > Metazoa > Chordata > Mammalia > Afrosoricida > Tenrecidae > Nesogale > Nesogale talazaci. The sequence continues at coordinate 234,917 of PVJH01000674.1, forward strand.
GTGGTGGTCTCCTGAAAGATCAGCCATCGAAAACCCACTGGAGCCCAGTGCTGCTCTGACGAACTTGAGGTTGCTGTTGACTCACCATTGACTTGACGGCAAGTGGTTGAGACTGGCTGGAGTGGAGGCAGGGGACTCCCGAGGGGGCAGGTGGACACTAGGCATCTCGGTACCCCTGACTCAACACTATACCAAACATGACTCCTGACTCATTCCCTCCTTGGCAGTACCCCTCTATCTCTTCTCTCCTACCAGGCCTCCTGGGAAGCCCTCCATGCCTACGTGGGCAGAAGCCTGCTCCCTTCTCCTTGCAACTCACCCCCAAATGACTTGCCCAAACCACCGGCCCCAGCCCCTACCACATCCCGCCCTTCTGGCTCCCTTCCCCTCACTGCTCTCCGCAGGCCTCCCACCTCCCGGTGACTGGGTGGGAAGAATTTGGCAGCCTGTGCCTGAGGTTAGTTGGCTGCTGTCCAGGGTGAATATCACTTGCTTATTTCCTCACCCTCTTTCTAACCTCGCAGGCCCTCTGGAGAGCCAGGCTTAGTCTGGGCCGAGGCGGAAGAGTCCAGTTATAGCTCATCTGTGGATGTCATTAGCATGCAGTGGACTAATTGTTCATTGAAGCTGTGTCTGGAAACGGTGCTTGGTTGGTCAGAGTTTGGGCAGAGTGCTGCTGAGCGTGTGGCCCTTGACTGCCTGGGCCAGGGAGTGTAGACAGAAGCCGAGTCCAGATCCCGAGTCACGGCCCAGAGCTGGGTCTAGCTCTCTGTGACCACTCCAGAAATGTTTCTTTCGCCATCTTTGGCAATGGGCATGGAACGGCAGATGAATAATTTTTTTAAAAACCAAGTTCCTTGCAAGGGCAACTGGCTACAAAGTTTCCCCCTAGTGTCTGCTTTGTCATTACTTGGACCTTTCTGCATTGGAAAGATCAGGTACTGAAAGATTAGGATTATATATATATATATATATATATATATATATATACACACATAATTTTATTGGGGGGCGCATACAACTCCCATCACGATTCATACATACATCAATTGTATGCAGGCCACATTTGTACACGTGTCACCATCATCAGTCTCAAAGCATCCTACCTCCATGTAAGCCCCCAGTACCAGCTCCTAATATTTCCCTTCTCTCCCCCCCTCCCCCACGAACCCTTAATAATTTATAAATTGTTATTACTTTTTCTTGTCATACACTGGCCAATATGTCCCTTCACTCACTTCCCTGTTGTCCGTAACCCAGAGAGGAGGTTATATGTAGATCCCTGAAATTGGTTCCTCCTTTCTTTTCCACCATCCCTCCTCCCAGTATCACCACTCCCACCACTAGTCCTGAGGAAACATCTATCCTAAATTCCCCATGTTTCTGACTCCAGTGTACACCCCCTGGTCTAGCTGGATTTAAAAAAAAAGGAGGGAGAAAGAGGAGTTTATATCAAGGGCTCAAGTAGAAAATATTTGGAAATGAAGATGGCAACATGTGTACAAATATGCTTGATACCAATGATGTATTGAATGTTATAAGAGCTGTAAGAGTCCCCAATAAAATCATTGAAAAAGAAAAGAAAAGAAAGATCAGGATCCATTTCATTCCCTCATCCTTGCCTGAATCTTGCCCGGCATTTATGATCCTGGACATCACTTCTCTGCTCCTCCTGATTTGCCCAGCAGAAGGAACCCCAAGTGAGGGGTATGGAGGGCTGATGCCTCCTATTGACACCCCTCTGGTTGGAAGATACTTGACTCACGGCCAAGCAAGCTCAGACAGGCGGGACCAGCACCTGGTGAGCATGTTCCTTCTGTGCTCCAGGAAGATGCCCTAGAAGCCACCAACCAAGCTGCCACTGAGCTGTCACACTGCGTTCTCTCCTGCCAACCAAAGGAGCAGGGGGTCCCTGGGTGGGGTGGGGGTGGGGGGCTAAAACAGTTCAGTGTGTGCTTGCTAATTGAAAGGTGGTGGGGTTGACTCCACCTGGAGGCTCCTCAGAAGACAGACTGGGTGGCTTGCTCTGAAAGGCCTCGCTCACCACATGTCAGACTCGCCTTGGTGGTGCCCAGTCCACAACAAGGGCTGCTGGACTTGGGGCTGTTGTATGTGGTTTGCTGTCTCCGCTAGGGGTTAGATGGTGCTTTCTGCTACCGTCATCTGCCTCTTCTGGGGCCTTCCCTATGGGAAACTGATGAAGTGCAGAAGCTGAGGGTCCCTCCACCAAGGGCCAGGGAGACCCCCCTCCCCCCGAGACTGGGCTGCTGCCAAGCAGAGCTCTGAGGGGTTGAGGGGAGGCCATCTCTGTACAACACAATGGCCAAGCCCGACCTGTTGAGGCTGTGGCTGTTGGCTCTACTATGGCCCACGTGGACCCCTTTGGAGTTTGAGGGGAGCTGTGTGGCTCAGTGATAGAATCCTCACCTCCCATTCTGGAGACCCAGGTTCCATTCCCGGACAAGGCAACTCCTTCCCAACTACCATGCCTCTGTCAGCAGAGGCTGGCATGTGGCTGTGAGGCCGAGGAGGTCCCAGCGGTGTTTCTAGAGGAAGGCAGATTAAGGCGACATACCTGGTGATCCATTGGTGCAAACCCTAAATGCCACAATGGTGTTATTCAGTCAGAACAGAGTCTCCCTGCCTTGACATGACCCCATGGCCAGGAGCCACAGCACAAGCAGCATGGAGTTTGAATGGCCGCTGGAGGCCGAGGAGCAGGTGTCAGTAGAGGATCAGTCTCCATCTGGAGACGCTCCTTGACAGTGCTGTTCAGTGACATGCCTCTTGGCACCTTTTTGTCACAGGCTGCAAAGCCACAAGCCAGTAGTAGCCAGGCATCTAACGTGTGTTGGGCCGGGTTGTCTAGAGAAACTGGATTCAGTGACAGTCATCTGCGTACAGGAAAGAGCTTTATTTCAAGAAGTACTGTCCTATCAAGAAGACATTCCAGGGCTGAGCCCCGGTGGCGTAAGTGGTTGAGTGCAGGACTGCGGCCCGAGGGCTTGGCGGTTCAAATCCAGTGGCGGCTCTCAGGAGCAGCACCGGGTAGCACCCATGACCACCAGAGGCAGTGATGCCCACAAAAAAAAAAGAAGAAGACATTGCATCCTGTTATCAGAGAGCCTTGTAAATTGAGTATGGTGGACACAGTGAGGTCTCAATGTAATATTTTGCTATTTGGAGGGGAAAATGCACATGACCATGGACCAAAGTTGTATAGCCTCGCTAACGTATTGGAAAGTGGATTGTGGCAGAGACAGTGAGGTTAACACTGAGCACTGTATCATTTGATCCCCCCTAAGATCCATTTCAACTTGTTTAAGTTCTTAACATTTTCTGCTTGCTTGTTTTTTTAAAAAAAATTTTTTTGGCTTTTCGATTGCGGTTTTGATCTGTTTTACTTTGTTATTCTCATTAGTTCTATTTTTATTTTAAAAGTATTTTCTGTATCTGAAATCCAGGATAGATAAATCTGTGGAGACAGTAACCGAATTAATGCTAGGTTCCTGGGACGCATGGCTGGGAAGGTTAGGGGGAAATGAGGAGCCAGTTATGATGAGCACAGGAATGAAGAAAATGTTCTAAAACTGATGGTGGTGATGATTGTACAACTCTTCTTGATGTGACTGAACTTCGGAATTATAGGGTGTGTTAATTATATGTCAGTAAAACTGTTAAAAAAAAAGCATCCCAACCCAGTCCAACTCGAGTCCGTAAGTCTGATGTAAGTCAGGGTCTGCTGGGGCTGGGGGTGGCGGAGGGGATCTGTGGGGGCTGAGAGGAAAGTAGGCAGAGTGGAACCAGCCCTGGCTGAGAGTTGAGGAGACCCAGTTCATATTCTGACCTCACACATCACGCCTCCCTCACTAGCTTACCGTGTAGCAGGAGACCCAGCCCTAGGAGTCCTACCCTTGGCACCGACAACTACCATATCTCTGCTGCGTGCCAGCGCTGTGTCAGGCCCTATGCCACACGCTGGGAGGCAGAAGTCATGCGAACTCCGCTGAAATCGTTACCACTCCTCCAAACCCACCTGGCTACTCCTGCATATGTGCTTCCGTGCCCTGGCAACACTTTCATGTTTGTCTGGGAAAACGACACATCCTTCAGAACTCTTTCTGGGAAGCAGCTCCTTGGAAGGACCTCCCAGAACGGGAACTCTCACTCTGCGCATGCGCCAGCAGAGTCCCTCACTTCCTCCTCGCAGCAAGCTTCTCTCAGTAGCCTGTGTCTACACTGCAAGGAAATGATGTCTCGAACAGACTCCCTGGAGGGACCCTGGAGGGGCAGTGGGTAAGCTCTCAGCTCTCACTCAAATGTTGGTGATCTGAGTCCAGGCAGCAGCTCCTGGGGGAAGAGCCCTGCCCATTGGCTGCTGTGAGGATCACAGCCAAAGAAGCTTTCTGGGGCACCTTGGGTCACACGAGGGCCGGGTCAGTTGGAATGGACTCAATGTCACCCCAAAACAACAACCCATTACATAGCTCTCTAACTCGCCTGAAGGACCCTGAGGGTAGGAGCCCAGAGCTGTGGCTCTTTGGGTAAATCTCGTGTTATATCACACAAAACCTGTGTAGTCTGAGAGAAGGGAATCTTCCAGAATTTCAATTCCAATTCTCAGTTGCCCTTGGTAGAGAGGGGCCTGTGGGATAGTTAGGGATTATGTCAACTAGACACTCTTGGGTAGGGGCGGGACCCAGCCTATCAATGGGGTCACAGTCTGATGACAGCTCCTTGGTATCCTAAGTCTTCTTTGGTATAAGAATGAGAGATACTAGTAACTCGTTTTCTCTGTGCTTTTGCTTTCCTGCTTGCTAGGACTCTGTCTGCCTCCAGGGGTGGTCCCATGTGACCTGTCTGATCTTGAAAGCTGTCAGTGCCCTGCCATGTTTCCACTGACCTTGAATCCAGGTGACCCTGCACCCCCTAGCCTATGCTCTTCCTGCTTCCCAGTTTCCTTTTCTGCACCATCAGCCTGCATGACCCAGAAGCTACTTCCAGTGTTGTGAGCTCATCTCTCTGACTTGCTACAGGCAGAGGCCACCCTCAACTATTCTGCCTTCTCCAAATCACACAGGAAGGTCATGAAAGCAAACCAAAAGCAAAACGCACAAATTGGAGGGTCGTTTGAAAGCTAGACTTTCCCACACCACCCTCTTCTCCTTCCTTCCTTTCCCAGGAGCCCGATGGGCTCACTTTTCAAGGGTTGGCTTATTCTTGGAAGTTCAAAACCTTTCTGTGTAGACAGTTACAGTAAGTGGTTTAATATGCAATCCTGTAAGAGAAGTTATGACTAACAATAATTTGTGAGTAGATAGATAGAGAGGTAGATAAGGCTGGTACCTAAGTGAGAGAGGTGATTCATATGTGTACCCTGTACACATATAGGTGTGATAGGAGATGTTTTGACATACACATGAAGAAACTTCCAGAAGTTCATGGGAAGGATGGAATGAAAAGATAATGGAATTTTCTCATGACACTTTTGAAGCCCTCTCATATTTGGAAGATATATGTATATATGGAAAATATGTATTTATTTGTATAATAAAGTACCTAAGGGCACAGTTAAAGAAACTACTGTGACATTGGGAGCAAACCACTGGATTTGAAGGCTGCAGACCATGATTTCAAGGACATCCAGATCAAGTTCACCAAGCTACCATTTTACAGCCTAGTCTTCGAGTAGTATATGATGTCCTAAAAACTTGGCAATGGCTATCTGAGTGGTAACCATTGGTTTCTTCCCACCCGCAGCAAAGAAAAATGAAGACAAATGGAATCACAACTTCCTCCAACCCAAGAGCAGAACTAGCTGGTGTCTGACTAGCACTAATGATCATTCTGACAAAGCCCACAATAGAAAGTCTGGGTTAAAATGAGGAGAGTAAAATTTAAAGGGAAGCATCAACAGTGACAACCAGAGTTACTGGTCTTAAAGGGACTAGAGCAACCTCTGAGACTACTTACTGCCTTGTGCCAACCATCTAACTTAGAGGCCATCTTTCAGTCAAACAATAGACAGGACAATAAAACAAACACCATCGCTCAGGAAGAGTCTACACCTTAGAACAATCTACAACAAGGGAGTATATGGCTGAAACCAATGATAAGATACAGATGGGCAGGGAAATGGGACACACATGGGAATGGGAAATCCAGGGAGCAGAAAGGGACACTGTGGTGTCTGCGATCATTATCACAGAACGATTTGTGTGTGGTGTGTGAAGTATTAATGGGAAAACAAATTTGCTGTGTAAACTTTTCTCTAAAGCAGAGCAAAATGTACACACACAAACACACACACACCCTTTCTCTGCATAGTAGGTATGCACAATGAACTTCTACTTAGCCATAAACAGAAACATAGTCACCATGGAAACTCCTTGAAAACATCAAGCTGAGTGAAACATCAGCTACAAGAAGCACAGTTACGACCTCACTCATATGAAGTTGACATGTATATAAAAACCAAAGCTGATTAGTGATTAGTGGAGAGAGAAAAAAGGTGGAGGGGGTGGGAAGTGACTGTTGAGGGGACACTGAGTAGAATAAATCAGGAAAGCATAGTGACAATGGTTGCACAACCTGAAGACTGTAATCAGAGTTAATGCATGGAATTTGAATTGACAGATATTGGTGATGATTGTCCACCATGCTTGATGTCATTGGTGTCACTGAATTGTGTATGAGGAAAATGTCGAATCAGAACATGTTGTGTTACGTATATTTTTACTGCAATAAAAGTGACACCTGAAGTCATTGAAATGTCAAACATTTGGTGATATACATTCTTATCACAATTTAAAAAAAGAAAGAGAAACAAATTTATTACTCTCTCCTTGTTCATCATACCATATGACCCTGTCTACATGATGAGCAGGAAAATCAATGTAGGAAAGAAACAAGTCAACCCCCACCCTTGGAGAATGTGCTGCCTGCAAAGGGAGGAATGATCGCTCAGATCAAAGCAGAAGAGTGGATCGCTCTTATGTTGTGGCTGCATGTATTCCTGAAATGTGCAGGGATAGAATCATAGATTTGGCACACACATGGTGGTGTAGTCATTAGCCTTAATCAAAGTAAACCTCCTGACATGTATAGGGACCCCACAGGGCAGAGTAGGAACCCTGGGGCTTGGGAGGCTATAAACCTTCATGCCAGTAGAAAGCCTGAGCAGAGGCTGGTGAACCTGAACCGAGCACCTTGCAGCTAGCAACCCAGTGTGTAACCCCTTAAGTTGAGGGAATCTAGGGTGAACATTTAAAACTAATATTGAGTCATTTTATTTATTCATTCTTTTTCTCTGGATACCTTTTTCGAGTCAGGTTTTATTTCTTCATTTATCTAAGGAAAGTCCATCTGGCCCAGTGAACACAAATATCACCACTACCACCAACAGTTGCCGTTGAGTTAATTCCAACTCATGGCGAACCCCTCTGGCAGAGGAAAACTGTTCCATGCAGTTTCCAATGGTTGTGATCTTTCCCGAATAGATCACTGCCCTTTCTTCCAGGGTGCCTCTGCGTGGACTTAGGCAGCTAATGTTGGGGTTGGCAGCGGAGCAAGTGAACGGTTTGCACCGTTCAGAAGCTCAAAAATACCAACATGGTGTTGGGTGCCATTTAGTTGATTTTTACTGACAGCACCCAAGGTGCAACAGAAAGAAACACTGCCCAGTCCTGCATCATCCTCACAATTGTTGTGTTTGAGCTTTAGTCCCTGTGTCCATCCATTTCACTGAAGATCTTCCTCTTTTGTATTGACCCTCTGTTTTATCAAGTATGATGTCCTTCTCCAGGGACTGGTACCTCCTGACAAAGTCCATGAGATGAAATCTCACTATCCTCTCTTTCTAGGAGTATTCCAGCTCTACTTCCTCCAAGAGAGGTTTGCTAGCTCTTCTCACAGTTCATGGTACTTTCAGTATAACTTCCCCAACCCGATAATTCACGAGCATCAACTCTACTCTGGTCTTTTGTCGTCATTCTCTAGATTTTGTTCACAAAGACAACCACTGAAAATACCATGGCATATAATAATAGGGACATAGAGCTATGTACATGTATTTATATGTTAAGTATTAGGGTAGCAGATGTTCACTGGACTTCTACTCAAGTTACCCCAACACAAGAACACTTTGTTCTAATATTTTGGCATTATATGATGTCCAGCTTCCCCGACACAATCACTGAAGGCAAAGTGGGTGCATAAGCAAATGTGGTGAAGAAAGCTGATGATGCTATGAAAAGAGATAGCATCTGTGGTCTTAAAGGCTTGAAGGTAAATAAATGGTCATCTAGCTGAAGATTAAAAAAAAAAGTCCACATGGAAGAAGCACACCAGCCTGTGTGATCATGAGGTGTGGATAGGAACAGGTATCAGAGGACCCCAAACAATCACATTTATGCAAACGGGGGCAGAGAGAGCTGAGTGTAGACCCAAAGCCCATCTGTAGGTAATTGGACATCCCCTCACAGAAGGGTCACAAGGAAAAGACGAGCCAGCCAAGGTTCAGTATAGCTCTGATGAAGCATACAACATTCCTCTAGTTCTTTAAAGCTCCCTTTTCCCCAACTATCATGACCCCAGTTCTATCTTGCAGATCCAGCTAGACCAGAGCTTGCATACTGGTGCAGAGAAGAGATCTGAGCACACAGAATCCAGGAAAGATGAATCCCCCAGGAACAATAATGGGAGTATCAATGTAGGAGGAGAACGGGAAACCAATTGCAATGATCAACATATTATCACCCCCGCCCACCCAGGGTGATAAGCAACAGACAAATAGGTGAAGGGAGACAAGAGAAGGTATAAAATATGAGAATGATAATAATTTATCAAGGATTCATAAGGGAGGGAGGGGGGAAGGGAGGAAAAAAATTCAGAGCTGATACCAAGGGTTCAACTAGAAAGAAAATGTTTTGACAAGGTTGATGGCAACATATGCACAAATATGCTTGACATCATGGATATGTAGCTTGTTATAAGAACTGTAAGAGCCCCCAATAAAATGATTAATAGTAAAATAATCTTGATAAAACTGAAAAACAGACTGAGCCCCGGTGGCTTAGTGGTTGTGCACGTGACTGTGGCCTACTGGGTTGGAGGTTCAATTCCAGCTCCATGGAGCAAAGGCTGGGCCTCCTACTCCCACCACCTGAGGGCAGTGATGCCTAAAAAAAACAAAACAAAACAAAACAAAACAAAAAAAACCCTGAAAACCAAACTTTGATCAAACAAAACCCCGAAACAAACAAAACCAGAAAATACCGTGCCTTGGGGTTGGGGCATTTTGGTCTTCAAAGAGATATCTTTGTTCTTCAACACTTTAAGGAGGTCTTTTGCAGCAGATTTGCCCAATGCAAGACATCATTTGGTTTCCTGCCTGCTGCTAAGTACAGTAAATACTTATCAGCTAACATAAAAGTGAATGCATGTAGTTTATATGTGATTTTTTTTTTCAAATGAAAGCGCATACTCTTATAGACCTATTGTAATAGGACTGGAAGCTAGCTGCATACTTTTCATTTAACAGTGTCATTGAAGATTAGTTTAGATAGGTATCATGGGAACCTACTACCTGATAGGTTGCTAACCGTAAAGTTCACAGTTCAAAACCATATGCTCCATAGGAGTAAGTAGAGTCTTTCTAGTCCTATAAAATGTTACAGTTTAGAAAAATAATGTCTGGAGACCCAAAGCCCATCTGTAGAGGACTGGACATCACCTTACAGAAGAGTCACAAGGAAAAGATGAACCAGTCAGGGTGCAGTATAGCACTGATGAAGCATACATCCTTCTAGTTCCACAATGCTCCCCCCCCCACTACATGATCCCAATTCTGCCTTACAAATGTGGCTAGGCAAGAGCATGCGCACTGGTACAGAACAGAGCTGGGAACACAGGGAATGCAGGACAGATCAACCTCTCAGGACCAATACTGCGAGTAACCATACCAGGAGGAGAAGGTTAGGTGGGGAGAGAAATGAGAAACAGATCACAGTGATAGATATATAACCCCCTCCCAGGGGGATGGACAACTGAAAAGTGGGTAAAGGGAGACAGCAGTTGACATAAGACATGAAAAAATTATAAATTATCAAGGGCTCTTGAAGGAGGGAAAACATGAGAAGCTGATGCCAAGGACTCAAGTAGAAAGAAAATATTTTGAAAATGATGATGGCAACAAAGGTACAAATGTGCTTGACTCAAAGGTTGCATGTATGTATTGTGATAAGAGCTGTATGAACCCCCAATAGAATGATTTTTTAAAAGATATACTGGAGAGCTGAGCCCCGGTGGCGTAGTGGTTGTGCACGGGACTGCGACCCACTGGGTTGGAAGTTCAAATCCAGCAGCAAGGCTGGGCTCCTACTCCCACCGCCAGAGGGCAATGATGCCCCCAAAACAAACAAACAAAAAGATATACTGAGCTGAACCCCGGTGGCGTAATGGCTGTGTGCAGGACTGTGTCCCATAGGGTTGGCAGTTCAAATCCAGCAACAGTTCTCCAGGAGCAAGGCTGGGCCTCCTTCTCCCACCAGGGGGCAGTGATGCCCACAAAAAAAAGATATGCTGTGCTCGATTCTTAATTCTGCCACTGTTTAAGTATGATGATAAAGGGTTTTGTAAGCTTGGCTGAGCCAGGATGCTCATTGGCTTGGGAGTTAACATGGAGTAATTTGAATCCAGATGGGCCCTCCTCCAGGGTGTGGCCTGCTTCCATTGTAAGCAGATACTGTACTGCTTCTAGATCCTGCACCTCACCTCCTGTTCTTTGAACTTGAACCATCTGCCTAATATATAGCCTGGTGATCCTGGCCATCCTCCGCAGTCTGCCATCTTATCTGCTGACCTTGACTTAATTCACCTCTGCAACTAGAGGAAGCTTGCCTTCTGACCTGCCGATGATGGGTTCCTCAGCCCCTGAAACTTGCCCATCTCTGCAGCTGTGTGAGTCATTTCCTTGACTAGGCCTCTCTGTATATACATGTGTAGAAACTTCATTTGTTTTGCTTCTCTAGAGAACTCAGTCTAAGACACCAAGAGGCCCCAGGAAAGTTACTTAGCCTTTCTGCTCATCAGTTTCCTCAGCTACAAATTGAGGACACCAACCTGATGGAGCTGTTATATGATATTAAGTGTTAAAATTGCAGCTTGGTTGAATCTAGGTAGAGGTAGAGTCCATGAAAGAGGGAAGTACCCCCTTTTAAAGGTATTCTGAATTATAATTACACCACTCTAGGGGTGAGTGTTAACTGTTTTACGGATGGGAAGGCAGGAGAGGCACTCAAGGCATATATGGGCTCCCACAGACCATTGATAGATTTTTTGTGATACCCTGGTAGGCAGAGTATCTGCCAGGGCTGGACCATAGTCCTGGTAATAACAGTGAGAGCTCACTTAGGGGACTCGTGCACTCAAAATAGACTAGCAGAGACACAGATGAGCAATATTAAAGACAGAGACAATACAGTATAAGAAAGCTGAGCAATGAAAAGGAAGGCCAGAATGGATGCATTTGAACTGTGGTGCTGGTGACAAATTCTGACTGCCCTATGGAGTGCCAGAAGAAGGGACAAAGTTGTCATGGAAGAAGTAAAGCCAGAATATTCCTTCAAAGCTAGCACGGTGATGCTTAGTTTTATTCTGTGGGCCGTGTCACAAGGCAAGACTAATTCCCAGAGAAGGCACCATGTGTGGTGAAGGGTCAGTGACAAGGAAGGAAACCCTCCCTGCAATGAAATGGCATGGGAGCCACAGTAGTGCCCCCCATCCCACCAGTGGTTGAGAAGATGATGCAGGCCCAGGCAAGGGCTCATTCTTTACATACATGGTGCTGTGAGTCAGAGCTGACTTGATGGTAACTAACAGCAGCAGCAGCAAAGAAATACAGATGACATGCACATTCCAGAAGCTTTCTATTACTGATGGTGATGACCCCTGCCTGTGCCCTTCATCTTGGGCTAGCTGAGGTCACCTGCAGTCCCCAAAGCAGACTCTTTGCAGCTTCCTTACTGCGATGCCCTGTAGCAATCCTCTTCTTGGCTGGAGAGTGCTTTCACCAGCTCCCAGGGAGCTGGCCAAGATGGACATGGGACTTTGTAACCCAGAGGGTGGAGGAGTTAACCCCACCCTTCATCCAAGGCAGCCTCCACCCAGTGGGGACTGGGAATGGAGGAACAAATGCCTAGCCCCCTCCCCCATCCTAGCAGGATGGAACTCCAGTTGACCTGCTATTTAGCGCACCCTCTCAATCTCCCTTTGTTCACTTTCCCTACTTCTTTCTGGGTACTTCATGTGATCTGCTCTCCTCAATAAACTGCCAAAATCCAAGTCCTCATCTCTGGGTCTGCCTTTTGGGGACACTCCAGACGAAAACTGTTTTTCTCCCTGTCTCCCACAGTTCACATGAGACCAGGAGCCGGGAACCAGAACCCTGAAAGAAACTCATTCTAGAAGACATGTAAGAACCCTAACCCACATCTGATTTCCAAGCCCTGTCTTTTGATGACAACCTTATTATTCAAAGTGTGGGCAAAAAGTGTGGGCATCGCCTAGGAGCTTGTAAGCAATGCAGACCCGCCCCAAGCTAGTGGGCTCAGGCTGGTGAACTCAGAATTCACACTTCCTTAAGAACCTGGGACATCTTACAGGTGGAGATGCCCTGCCTTACATGACCTACTTTGATCCTCTCTTTTAAGAAAGTAGTATTATTTGTGGTTGTTAGTTGCCATCAAGTGGGTCTGACTTGTGGCTGGCCCCATATCATCTTCCAGTGCTATAGAGGACAATGCCATGTTGCAATCCATATGATTTTCTTTGACTGATTTTCAGGGGAAAATTACCACACCTTTCTTCCTAGTCTGTCTTAGTTTCAAAGTTGCACTGAAACCTGCCTGTCTTGGGTGACACATTTGGATTACTGGTGGCATAGTTTCCAGCCCCTACGCAACAGGTATGATGCCATATCATAGACAATAAATGGACAGTGGGGTATTGTCCCTCAAAAAAGTCATGTTCACCCAGAACCTCAGAATGTGCACTTATCTGGAAGTTGTGTCTTTGCAGATGTAATCAATTAAGATGAGATCATGCCCTGATGTGGGTGGGTCTTAAATCCAATGACTGGTATCTTTATAAGAAGAGGAGAGGAGAGAGGCAAAGACTTGAGTGCTGTGGTTACAAACCAAGAAGACTAGGAGAAAGAGATTGGCCAGATTCTCCCTTGGAGCCTTCCAATGTAAGCAGCTCTTACGTTCTCACTCTGGCCTCCATAACCGTGAGATAATCCATTTCTGCTGTGTTAAGCCACCCCGCTTGTATTTATCTACTACAGCAACCCTAGGAAATGGATGTGTTGCTATTTCCAATTTCACAGCCACATCAATGGTCAAGTTTGGACTTGACTCAGGCACAATGGGGGTGGGTGGTTTTGTCAATCCCACACCCCTTGACTGGACAGACACCAGGCCTAGGGCCCTGCCAGCTTTTTCCAGAGTGCTGTGTTTAGGCCTGTCCTACATCACCTCATCATCCAGGTTATGGGGGAAGCCTCAGGGACACATTGCTCAGGCTTTTGGTTAATGTAATAGATGGATAAACGGATGGATGGGTGAACTGGGACTCAGGAAGATTTGGACAGGTTAGAGCAATGGCTCTAGTCCTAGAAGATGAAACCCAACAGGAATGAAGATGAAGTTCAACATTTAGGTTACGAAGAGCAATCCCCAGGGATGGGAGAGGAAGGGAGGGGAGGATCACTTTTGGACAGCAGATACATGCTATTTTTAATCTTTTTTTGGGGGGGGGCATCACTGTCCTCTGGTGGGAGTAGGAGGCCAAGCCTTGCTCCTGGAGAGCTGCTGCTGGATTTGAACTGCCTACCCAGTGGGCCACAGTCCTGCACACAACCACTACGCCACTGAGGCTCAGTCCCTGTACTTGCTATTTTTAAAAAATCGCTTTATTGGGGCTTATGCAATCCTTATCACAATCCATACATACATATAGTGTATTAAGCACCTTCCTTCGTATGCCTGCTGCCATCATCATTCTCAAAACATTTGCTTTCTACTTGAGCCCTTGACATCAGTTCTTCATCTTTTCCCTCCCTCCCCACTCTTCCTCATGAAACCTCGATAATTTATAAACTATTATTATTTTGTCATATCTTACACTGTCGACATCTCCCTTCATCCATTCCTCTCCTGTGCATTCCTCCAGATAGGGGGTTATATGTAGATCCTGTAATCGGTTCCCCCTTACGACCCCACCTTCCCTCCATCCTCCCATTATCTCCACTCTCACTACTGGTCTTGGGAAGTTCATCTGTCCTGGATTCCCTGTATTTCCAGTTCCTATCTGTACCAGTGAACCTCTTCCAGTCCAACTGGATTTGTAAGGTAGAATTGGGATCATGATAATTGGGGGAAAGAAGCCGTTAAGAACTAAAACCATATGGAAAATCTTAAAAAGATTAGACCTACTGGACCAATAGAGAAGAGAAGAACGCTCCAAATTCTTGTCCCTCAGATATTTTGAAACTTGGAACAGAAACTCCTGGAAGTCACTCTCAGTTAGATAATAGATTTCATCCTAAATAACCAATGTCAGTAGTGACTACTGAGCTCTTAAAAGAGGGAATAATCTGTAAGAGATCTGTATATGTATGAAAAATAATAATAATTTATAATGTACCAAGGGTTCACGAGGGAGGACAGAGTGGAGAGGGAGGGGAAAAATGAGGAGCTGATACCAAGGGCTCAAGTGAAAAGCAAATGTTTTGAAAATGTTAAGGGCAACAGATGTACAAATGTGCCTGACATACGATGGATGGATGTATGGATTGTGATAAGAGTTGTACGAGCCCCCAATAAAATGATTTATAAAAAAGAGATCTGTATGTGACATAGTGAAAAATGTAGCAAGTGTTACTGAACACTATGTATAGAAACAATTCAACATGATTCTAGTTTACTGTGTACAATTTTTGCCCCAAACACAATATATTATTATTATTATTAAGAACAGGAAATCACACAGACACAGACGGGAAAGATAGCTTGAGAGACGACCTGATGAAAAACAAAACTGGGGTGGCCTCATGTCCTCCAGCTCTGCCAGAGCTGCAAGGATGGTGCAGTTATGATAACAGAGTCTTACATGACATTAACAGAAATGTCATCCTCTACAACTGCCTGTAAAAAAAATGGAGACAGACAGAAACAGAAAATTTAACATTCAACTTTAATATGGGAGCCTTTATCGGTACATTTCTCCAAACTGATATGTTGTCATCATATCTTCCTGCCAATTTTCCAATCCTCTTACAAACGTCATACAAAACAAATCACACTTGAAATGAATCAGCTGAATGGATTCAAAAGAAAGATGGTGTGCCCTAATAGTGGGGGTGGCATTGTCAGCTTGTGTGTTATGTTGCTCTCACCATCCCTGGATTACTGGGGTTAAGGGTGGAGCAACATTTTCCCCCACAGGAGACACTGCAAACTAGAGCATGTTTAGAGATTAACCAGAGTGGCAAAGATTCAGAAATCAAAGCATACAGAATATGACCATTTGTAGAGGAGTTCCTGGGTGACATAAACAGTTAACCAAAAAACCAAGCTCACTGTCATTGAGTTGAGTTAGAACTGCCCCTGTGGGTTTCTAAGACTGTAACTCTTTATGGGAATAGAAGGCCTCATCTTCTCCTGAGGAATGGCTGGTGGTTTTGAACCGCTGACCTCACGGTTAGGAACCCAATGCATAACCTCCACATCACCAGCGTTTTTCATAGACAGTGAAGTGCTCAACTACTAGTTGAAAGGCTAGTGGTGCAGGCCTACGCAGAAGCATTTCAGGAGACCATTCTGGTGGTGTTTCTGAAAGAGACACCTTGAAAACTCTACAGAGCAGTTTTCCTCCACAGCACATGGGCTCAGAATCTACTTGTCAACACTTATGGACGTTTATTGTCAGAACAACAACAAGCATCTATTGAGTACTTACTGTGTGCCACAGATTGAGCTAAGTGAAAGCCTTCCCCTGGGAAACTTACAGCCTACTGTACAAAACTCAAACAAACAAAAAACAACCCACCCACTACTGTTGAGTCGATTTCGACTCATAGTGACTCTTACAGAAAAGAGTAGAAGTGCTTCACAGCACTTCGAGGCTGTAAATCTTTTTATTTTATTTTATTTTATTTTATTTTTGAGGCTGTAAATCTTTATAGCAGCAGTCAGTCTCAACTTTTTCCCACAGGGTAGCTGGTGGATTTGATCCATGGACTGACCTTCTGGCGATGAGCTCGATGCTTAACTCATGGCATCACTAACCAAACTCAAACCAAACCTATTGCCGTTGAGTTGATTCCAACTGACAGTCACTCTATAAATGGTTTCTGAGATGGTAACCCTTCAAGGGTGTGGACAGCCTCATCTTTCTCTGGAGGTAGTTTTGAACTGCTGACCTTGTGGTTAGCAGCCCCGTGTCTAACACATATTGCCACTCGGACTTTTTGGTATTAAGCACAAGCAGAAAATAAACCTTGAAAGGTGGGGAAACGATTGATATGTATATTTACTGGATGGCTTCCAAAGGTTTGTGGAAAAATTCCATCATCTTTTAATTCCATTTTTCCATAAGCTTTTGACATTTCCTTGTATTATAAAAGTCTACAAGTGTGCTGATGAGCTCAGGATGTGATGAGAATCCTTAAAGAGGAAGTGTCATCTTTGAGCAAGGGGCTACCCCCTCAAACAGAAAAAGAAGATCCGCTGATGTGAGGGGGATAGTGCATTTGGAGTTTGTTCCCCCAGGTCAGACTGTTAATCAAGCTTTCTATTTAGAGTTTCTAAAAGGATTGTGTAATAGCATGTGACCAAAAAAAATGCCTGATTTGTAGCAGCTGGGGGACTGATTTTGTCACCACAATAATGTACCTGCTCACGCAGCCATCTTAGTGCACCCAATTTTGGCAAAAAAAAAAAAAAAACAACCCAAAACAGCATGCCTCTCTTGCCCCATGCGCCTTATTCACCTGACCTTGCTCTGTGCAGCTTCCTTTTGTTTCTGCAAATGCAGAGGGATATGAAAGGACAGCGATTTGATGACGCTGAAGAGGTGAAGAAAATAAAAATCAAGGGAGGTGCTGCCAGCCATTCAAACAGATGAGTTTGAAAAATGTTCCCAAGAAAGGACTCACAGATGTGACAAATGTATTTAGTGTACCAGAGACTACTTTGAAGGTGAAAAGGTTGTTTTATATTAAAAATTTTTAATGCTTAGCTTTGGAAAAAAAGCAGTTTTATGTGTGTGACGCGGGAGGGGGTTACCCCCCGGTCTGAAGGATGACTAAGTGTGAGCACAGGAGTGGTGGTTTTCTTCACTCAAGAGAAGAGCAGGGTCAAATCTGGGGAGCAGGGAGGAGAGTGTGGCTTGGTCAGATTAGGGTTTTGGAAACATCACTTTGGCTTTATTGTGAGGACTGGACTGGAAATGCGCAAGGGTGGTATAGGGAGATCAATCAGGAGGTGGCAGTGGCATGTGGATTGGCTTCCAATGGCTGCACAAACAAATGGAGTCAGTGGTTGTAGTAGGTAGCTAGCTTAAGGACATGAGTGTGGTCCCTTTCATGTTGCAAAGGCCCCCGTAGAGGAGGTTGGAAAGAAATGGTGAATACTCATGAAGACTCAAACTGAGCATGCACAGACACAGGCCCCCGAGGCCCAGGTAAAACCAATATTTGGGACACATTCACCTGTGGCAGTCACCTAATCTGATGTCAATTTGAAGATTAAGAGTGCAGGGCTAGAGCAGTCTAGGCTGTCAATCCGGAGCTAGTCAATGAGACCTCTGTGTGGGCATGGCCTTCTCCTCTGAGAATTCTGGGAAATCCGGTACTTCCTTCTTAGTAGGGGGGGACACTACCTCACTTCCTTGGAGACTTTTTACTGACAACACTCGCCGCCTGAGAGACTTGACTGACACGGCTGGCTCCCTGTGAGACATTCCTGAAGAGAAGCCACACGAGCCTACCCTGATATAGCCAGATACTTGGACCTAGAGAAGCCATGTGGAGACTCCCACAAGTGCTGAGATGTTTACACAACGGGATCCAAAGACTTTTTACCCACTGCCTTGTGGTTATTCTGTACTTGGCATAATTCCATGTATTTCGGTGAGTCTGAATAGATTCGGTGAGTCTTTATAGATTGGTATCAGACTTACGGGCTAATATCACACTTATGAACTTGATCTGGACTGGGCTGGGATGTTTTCTCAATGCTCATTTCTAATTGTATATATACCTTGCCCTTATATACATATACATGTTTATTAATTTGTTTCTCTAGTTCACCAAGACTAACACACTACCCTAGGTACATTACACAGGTAGACCTAACTCAGTCAATGGGGTCAACCAATACCATCAACCACACCTCCTCAGCCAAAGGCTGTGGGAAGGCCTTGCTATCTCTTACTCTGATCCTGGTCAGAGGCAGGTGGACGGTGAGGGTCTCCCTCCCCCGTACTGAGCACACATATGCTACTCTGGGTCTACTCAGAACTCATAGCCTCTTGACCCACATACTCTTAGCCTGTTGAGTTCATGGGTTTCTGACCTCTTGGCATCCCCTTCCCCGCCGGTTCTACACGTGTAGGTACTGTTTTCCACAAGTTTTTTGCATGCCCGGTTATGAACTCCAGCATGACTTGATATGCTTTCCAGAAATAGCATGTACCCTTTTAAGATGATAAAACTTGAAACTTGTCTTGTCCTTCGTAAAACTTCACTTGGATCACACAACACACTTCAGTGTGAATTCTTTCAGTGTGTGAAGCAAAGAACCAAGGTACAGCCCACTCCAGAAACCTAACAGGTGTGTCAGGCTTGATTCTAAACTAATGATGTACATACATGTATATGTAGAATATGAAATTTATATCTAGAACATAGCTCACACAATTGTAGAATTGGATGAATCCAGTTCGTTCAAGTTGGTGGGTCATGTGTCAAGTTTTTACCCCCAATGCGCATAGCTATCTGGGCTGATGAAGGAGGCAACAGGAAGATGAACCAGGGAGCAGGAAGACTATGTTGATGAATTCAAGGCCAGCAGTTCAGATGGCAGGCTCAGATGACTGCCAGGGTTGGTAGGCAATGGAGTGAGTGGGCTGTTGGCTAACGTCCAAAGACCTAGAGGTCAATGAGCCAGATGCAGGATCCAGACCGGCAAGAAGTAAACCCACACTTCCAGCTCTCCACACTGTCTGCATATATGTGAAGTAGTTTACACCTCTGGCTCCACTTCATCCAAAAGACAGGCTGCCTCTCATGCCTCACATTCCTTACTCATTTGCCCCTGCTCTGTACAACTTCTTTTTGTTTCTCTGAATGGAGAGGGACATGAAAGGACAGCGATTTCATGATGTTGAAGAGGTGAAGAAATAAAAAAAAAAACAAGGGAGGAGCTTCCAGCCATCCAAACAGATGCGCTTGAAAGATGTTTCCAAGAATGGAATCACAGATTTGGCAAATGTATGACATATCATGGAGAGTACTTTGAAGGTGACAAGGTTGTTTTGTTAAAAAAAAAAATCTAAATGCATAGCTTGGGGAAACAAAATCAAACCAAATCCAAAACTATCTAAGGGCACACAGAAGGGAAGTGGCAGAGTCCAGACCTCGACTTACAGTTACAGTTACCTGATTGCAGCTCCTGAGGGCTTCGCTACAGGCCCAAACTGCCCTGCTGCATCCTCCGAGGACAATGGTAAAGGCCAGGGGATGTTTGTCCCAGTGTGATAACTTGGAGGACCGAAGAGGAGCTACCTTTAAGTGTGTGGCAGACTGACTCTGCTGTGCAGGAGGGATGCAGCTTATTCTGTGTTGACTCCAGAAGGCAAAACCAGGAGCACTCATTTTAAGGGAGAAAGTCCAAGTTTTAGTGACTCAGACTCTTAGCGCTGGAAAGGACCTCAGAGGTCACCGAAGTCTATTTTCTTCTAAGGAAGCTGAGAAAGCCCAGTGAGGGGAAGTAATTCACCCGAGGTCAACCAGCCAATTAGTAGCCTAATAAAGAACTTCCTAATGACGACTGCAGCTCTCTCAGGAATGGCCTTGGTTTTGCTTGAAGTGAGAGTGCCCTGATCTCTAGAAGGACTTGGACCGTTGTCGTTGCCACTGACCCTTCTACAGCTTGTGAGTGAGTTTTTGAAATTAAACAGTAAAGTGCAAACGTTTGCAAATGCTGAGCTTACTTCAATAAATGAGAAGACACAGTCCCATTCTTCAAAGCAACACAGCACAACAGCACCTGGAAGGAACAAAGCCCATTGGCGCAGCTTCTGGCCTGGATGGGCGCCTCGGACTGGTTGAGCTCCTGCCTTAGGAGCCCCGAGAAAGGCTGGATCCTGACAGCAATTCCACCCCCACTCACCATCAATGGACACAGGACTTCGGGGACCAGTGTGCTGGGGATGAAGGCAGTGACAGTGGCGAGAAGAAGCATGTCCAGGAATTACTGTATTTTTTGGACCATAAGATGTACCTGAAGGCATTCTCCCCCCAGCTATCATGGTCCCAACTCTACCTTACAAATCCAGCTGGACTGGAGAAGGTACACTAGTAGAGAGGGGAGCTGGAGATATGAGGAACCCAGGACAGATGAACCCCTTGGGGCCAGTGGTGAGACTGGACCTGCTGGATGGGTGGAGAGAAGGTGGGGTAGAGAGACAGAACCAACTGCAAGGATATACACATAACCTCCTTTCTGGAGGACAGACGTCAGAGGAGTGGACTGGGGGAGAGGTCAGGTGGTGTAAGATATGACAGAAAAATAATAATGTATAAAGTATTGAGGGTTGGTAGGGAAGGGAGAGCAGGGGAAGAGGGGCAAGGATGGGAAGCTGATATCAAGGGCTCAAGTGGAAAAGTGGGTATTTGGAGAATGATAACAGCAGCAGACATGTGAAGGTGCTTGGCACAGTAAATGTATTTATGTATTGTGAAAAATGATGTACGAACCCCCAATAAAATTATTTTTAATAAAAAGATGCACCTGATCATAAGGCACCCAGTTTTTAGAGCAGGAAAACAAGGAAAAGAATTCTGAACCCAATAGTACCAGTATCCTAAAATGTTCTGGGGTACCACACCTTCAGACCATAAGATGCACCCTCGTTTCTACCACACACCCCCTTTTGGGGGGGGAAATGTATTTTATATGGTCCAAAAAATACAGTCTTGGCATCTTAACAGCATTTTCTGCTCTTAGGGCTCTTCCCATCTCTCCTCTAGCCTGATCATCCTACTGCAGGATGAGGCAGCTTAGGCATGCAGAGAGGTTGAGGGGTTTGCCTCAGGTAGAGTTTTGTTTCTAGGTGTCTTTCAATGGATTCAGACTCACTGGAACCCCATCGACAGAGTAGATCACCCCCCTGGAGTTTCCTAGAATCTCCATGGAGCTGCCAAAGTACTATTCGAAGTACAAAACTTTAGACTTGCAAGTAAGTGCCTAACCACTGAGCAACCAGGACTCTTTTTGCTTTGGATCCTATGTGTCTCAAAGGAGTCAGACAGCTGGGGCAGGAACTCTGGTTTCCTAACTCCTAGCCCAGGGCTCCTGCCAACACACTGTATTTTGCCATTTTCATCTGACTGTCAGGAGCGCTGGTGACACAGCTCTTACGTGTGGGGCTGCTGACAGCAAAGCCCTGGTGGTACAATAGGTTATGTGTTGGACTGCTAACTGCAAGGTCAGCAGTTCAAAACCATCAGCCCCTCTGAGGGACAAAGATCATGTTCTCTTGAAAAGAGTGGCAATATCCAAAACCTCCAGGGGAAGTGGGGTGGCTATGAGTTAGAATTGACTCCAGGGCAGTGACCTGATTGCCAGGCTTTGTGTTCAGAGCCCAGGTCGTTCCCTTACCCACCTCCCAAGAGACACTGTGTCACAAACACATCTCCATCTTGTCCTCTATGGTCAGAAACCCTGTGGGCCTCAGGCTCTGGGACCCTGGAACGAGGCAGGCATTTCAGCAAACAGAATCCAGATGCTTCACCTGGCCAGACATTATGGCTCAGATGTGGACTGTCAGCCATTGATCAAGTTGGCGTTGGCCAGATGTGCAGCAACTTCTTAATCTAATAAACACATGTGTTTGCACACTTTGAATAAGGGGGAAACCTCTGATTATGGTGGTCACAGGAATCAGGAAAAACATTAAGAGGTGTAATTATAAATTTGTTCTGTTTTTCTTAATTATTATTGTCTGTTATCTTTTCCACTGAATTCCACCCCCCCCATGTTTTAATTGTGCTATATTTTCAGCTGAGGTTTTTCAATACCTTATTTTATTATCTTTGCTGATTTTTTGACTCTTTGTTGGTTTTTTTATGTTTTCTTGTCTATGTAATCCAGGACAGGTAAATCTAGAGAGACAGTAGCTGGATCATTAGGTCTTTGGATTTGGCAGGGGAGGCTGGGAGAAAAATAGGGAGCTAATCATAACGATGAATACAAGAATGAAGGGAATATTGTAAAATTGATTGTGGTGATGATTGTACAACTCTCTTAAATATGTTAAAACTACTGAATTGTATGGTATTTGAATTATATGCCAATAAAACTTAAAACTTTTTTAAAGGAAAGAGGTGAAGCCCTTTACTTTTCATTAGGAAAAAAGGTGCTTTGTGGTTGTTATGGTTTGAGGCCTGGGCAGCTAACCTCATGGTCAGTGGTTCAAACCCTCCAGTCGGCTCCGGTAAGATTTACACCTTCAGAAATCCTATAAAGAGTTGCTGTGGGGGCTGAGCCCTGGTGGTGTAAGTGGTTGAGTACGGGACTGCGGCCCGCAAGCTTGGCGGTTCAAATCCAGCGGCAACGCCGGGGAGCTTCCACAACCACCAGAAGGCAGTGATGACCATATACACACACACACAAAAAAAAAGAGTTGCTGTGAGTCAGGCTTAATAGCTTTGGCTTTGTTTGTTTGCTTAAATCTGTGTGTTATGGATTGTGAGAGGAGTGCTGGGTGGGATAGGGGTTACACATTGAGCCATGAACTGCCGGGTCAGCAGTTCAAAACCACCAGCTACTCCTTAAAAGACAGAGGAAGCTTTCTATTCCCATAAAGTGTTACGGTCTCAGAAACCCACAGGGGCGGTTCTACCTGTCTTGTAGGGTCCCTATGAATCAGCATCAGCTCAATGACAATGTGTTTGGCTTAGGTTTTTAAAAAAATTATGAATTGAATTGTGTCCCCCCAAATAGGTGCTGCCAGTTCCATCCCTTGTATGTATAATTCCACTGTGGAGAAGGGTTTTCTTGATTATGTTAATGAGCCCATATTAGTGTAAGAATCAGTATCTTTAGCCAGTCATCTCTGAGATATAAACCACGCCAATTAGACGTAGAAAAGGAGACTAAGATGGGGAAAGGCAGGGGCCAGGAACAGAAGAAACAAAGCTGACAAGAGACAAGGACCTTCACCTAGAGCAGTAGTTGACACACTGACTCTCAAGCCATATGCGGCTCTTCCAGTGTGAACCTGCGGCTCTGAAGTCACATCGAAAACATTTGAAGGTCATTATTTCAGATCACGGTAATTCCATTTGTTTGTAAAAACATATTTAAGGCTTTTGAATGATTTTAAGGTTGTTAGGAGAGACAGGATTGACTCTTTTACCTCAAGAGTTTGCTGACCCCTGCCCTACACTCAACAGAGAGAGCCTTTCCTTGAAACTAGTGCTCTGGACCCACACTTCTAGCGTCAAATAACGGTCAGAGGATACAGTTTGTATCCAGAGCCACCCATTATGTACTTCTGTTTATGACAGGACTAAACAAACAAACAAACAAACAAAAACCCTGCTGCTCTGGACCCAGACTTCTAGCCTCAACTAACGGTCAGAGGAGACAGTGTGTATTTAGAGTCACCCATTATGTATTTCTGTTTATGACAGCACTAAACAAACAAACAAACAAATCCGGTGACCTTCTTTCAATGTTCAGTCCAATAATTATCTATGTGCAATAAAATTGACAGAGCAACTGGACAGGTTAGATGGGAAACTTAGAGGACAGGCAGTGAGTTTATGTGAATGAGGGAGGAACAACAAAGAAAAGGAAGATGAGAATGGTTGCAGGACTCAGACCATGTAAACCACATCCCTAAATCCTGTGTGGAAAAGTGGTTGAATTAGAGTTTCCTTGGCTGGGTATACTTTCAAGGAAAAAGAAAATGGTAGACAAAAACTAAAGGCAGTAGGGAAGAGAGGAGGGATCTTGGGCAGCAGTCCTAATGACAACCAAGCTCTCAAAGCAAATGTAGATGGTCTCTGAAGGGCTGGAGGCATCCTTCTTGCTGACCCCCAAACCAAACTCATTGCATTCTGACTCATAACTGCCCTGTAAGACAGGTTAGACCTGCATCTGTGGGTTTCTGAGACTGTAACTCCTTACAGGACTCAGAAGCCTCATCTTTCTCCCACAGAGAGACTGCTGACCTTGAGGTAGTTTTGAACTGTTGACCTTGAGGTCAACAGCCCAGTGTGCAACCCACTGCACCACCAGGGCTCCTCATTCTGTTGCAGAATCCAGGGTTTGCTTGATGGAATCATGGGAAGTAAGATTGGCTTGGGGACATGGTGAATTTTCCTAAGAAGACTAACCATACCTCCGGTCCCAAACGCCCATCTTACAATCTTATATTGACATTTTGGGTCCATCTTCCTTCCCCACTGAAGCTGGGCTGGCTTGTGACTGTGACAGAAGTGAGGCCGTGTGACTTCTGAGATAGGTCACAAAAGGGATGCAACTTCTAGTGGGTGTGCTGGGATACTTGGTCTTGAAGCTTTTTTTGTTGATGCTGCTAGCTCTGTTGAATCAGCCTCTGGCTCGTGGCAACTTCAGACACATATAGGACCAGATAATTGATCCATAGAACTTTCCTTAGCTGATCGTTTGGAGGTAGGTTGCCAGATCTGTTTTCCTACTCTGTCTGATGGCTGCTGAGCTGAAACCGGTTTGGCATCATAGCAACATACAAACGTCCACTGACAGATGGGTGCAGTAGCACTTAAGGTGCATTGCCTGGGAATCAAACCTGGGACTCCAATGAAAGGGAAGAATCCTGCCACAGAACCACCATGGGGCTTGGTTCTGAATCATCCCCAGGAGTGGTTGCACTTGGGACCACAGGGTTTACTTGGCTTGATTTGTAGAAGTAGGTTATCAGGCCTTCCTTTCTAGTCCATTTGAGTCTATAAGCTCCACTGAAACCAGTTCAGTTTCACAGCAACACACAGCCCTCCACTGACTGATGAGTGGTGGCTGCACAGGACATAAAGCCTTGAACCAGTGTGTCAATAGTTTGACTGTGTTGGGGCCACCACACTGTGAGACATCATGACCCAGATTGCTCCCAAGGAGATCACATGAAGAGTCCACGTGGTTGATCCTTAGCCTGAATGGCCTCACCCCCTGAAATTCCTCACCCCCAGACACCATGCTGTTGTCAGGTGTTATGGAGTCAGTTCCAATGCACTGAAACCCTAGGGACAACAGAAGGCAAACTGCGAGGTCCTGCAGCAGCCTCACAAGTGGTCCTATGCTGGGGCCCACTGTCGCAGCTGTGCGGTATCAACTCATCTCACGAAGGGCCTTTCTCTTTTTCCCCACCCCTCCACTGTGCCGAGCACGATATCCTTTTCCTGGGACTGGTCTTTCCTGGTAATGTGTCCAAAGAGTCTCAGGTGAAGTCCTGCCATCCTTGCTTCCAAGGACTATTCTGGTGGTGTTTCTTCCAAGACAGTTTTCTTTGTTCTTCTGGTACTTTCACTATTCTTGGCCAGCATCGCAATTCAAATACATCCATTCTTCCTTGCTCTTCTTATTTACTGTCCAACTTTCACCTGCATATGAAACCATGGAAAATACCATGGCTTGGGTCAGGCACACTTTAGTCCCGATCATAACACCCACGGGATGTACTTAAACAACTGTGCTTGGTTTAAGCCGCTGAGGTCTGGAGTGATTTATACGCAGTTGTAGACAACAGGAACAATGGGAAATTATGCAGGTGGGAGCAGAGTTGTGTTGTAGAAAGAGCACTTACCGAGGAGTCAGGAGGACTGGGTCATGGGGGCCTCACCTGGCTAATGACTGGCTGTGTGACCTTGTACCTTGAGTCTCCTCTTAGGGACTTCGTTTCATTATCTGTACAAACAAGAGGTTAGGGTTAAATGAGTTAGAAACAATAGATAAACTCTTTTGTGGTGATGAGCCTCTGAAGTTTGAACTTTATCCTCCAGCAATGGGAAATCACTGATGCCTATGAGAGATAAGTGAGGAGGGCTGAAAGTGAATCGAGGGGATTTTCCTTCCCTTCCCCCTTCCCCAGTTGACCGGAAAGGAAACACACCGAGGTGATACGAAATCATCAAACTAGAGGAGGTGGGTGGCAGAATGGGCAAGGCTGAGGTCAGCAGTCTTTTGGGTAGATTCACAGCTCAATGCTAAAAGGATCCCAAGGAGGCCCTTTCTGTTTGCATGAAGGCCTACCTCCTGTGGCCCTTTCCCATCTCAGCTCTACCCATCTTCCATTGGTCCGGAAGGTCATCTATTTATAAAAGTTTGGCTGTGCCATTTTTTCAGCAGAATATTTTACACTTTTTCTCTTTGAGTTCCAAAGCCACAAAGCTCAACATTTAGCTCAAATATAGCTGGGGTTAGACTCCAGCCTTCTGCCCATCACTCGGATGTCAGGGGACCCCAGAGCAGTGGTCACCATAGGTAGCCAAGCCCAAGACAAGAGCCAGGTCAAATACCTTCAGTGACCTCTTTTGGACCCCTTCTGGGTCTGTCTTGACACTTGGTTCTGGACCCCGTTCTAGAACCCTGGGGCATTTATTTTGGTTAGATGACACTTCCACGGGGATGGAATCTCCAGGCTGCCATGCCTGTAAGGGCAAGATAGCCCTAGCTCTTGACTTGAGATGGATTCTTCGGGGAAAACAATGGGCTATTCTGTGCCAGGGGGGATGGGGTAGATTTGCTTCTAAGCAACAAAGGGAGCATTGGAAAGAAAAGAAAGCCAGGGGCGCTTGGGGACTGTCTCAATTGATTATTTCTCTCAGTCCTGCAATACTTCTGGCAGTTTGGAGACCTGAATTCCCTTTGCTGATAGTCTGGGGGCAGGAGAAAGATGTGGCCCTTGGCTTCTGTAAAGATTATATCCAAGGAAAGCCTGATGGTGGGGGGTACAAGAGGGGGAGTTCTCCTGAGACCCAGAGTCACTAGGAGTCAGAATGGGCTTGATTGGGGGGGAGGCCTTTTGGTGGGTACACTGTGATTAGCACCTCATCTGGTGCTGAAGGGAGGCTGGGATTGTGCAGAGCAGAACTGCAAAGAGTTGGCCTTTTCCACACCAAATCTGGCAAAAGCCCAGGAGCTATTTGGACAGTTGCAAAAACTGGGAGGCCACAGCAGGGGAGGAGGAGGAAGGAAAAGGTTGGCCGAGAAGAACTGTTTGAAACCAGCTTGGCTGCTTGGCCAGGGCTGAAGACTGCCTTCTCTCACGTGAGATCAAGGACACAACTGCAGACCGCATGTAGCCCCCTCCTGGAGCCCTGTGACCATTGTTGTTGTCAGGTGCCATCGAGTCAGCTCTGACTCATTGTGAACAGAATGAACCACTGCCCTGCCGTGTGCCGCCCTCACAGCCATACTTGTGTAAGTGCCCACCAACCCAATTATGCCATACATGTGTTGTGATAATAGCCGCAAGCATTTGTGATGTGCTTAGTAAGAACCAGGAGGGTTTCTGTGGTACCTCATACTTGAGTGCTGGGCTACTAACAGAAAAAAACTGTGGATTTGAATCCATCCTGAGGTGCCTCAGAAGAAAGCCCTGGTGATCTCCTGCTGAAAGAGCACAGCCTTTGAATGTGTTGTGGAGCACCGCTCTCACCAGGAATTGGAATCCATTCAACAGCCACTCTTCTCAACCTTTTCATGGGCTGATTCATGTCATCTTTCACAGCAGCCTTATGTAGTTGGTCTATTATTGTCAGGGTACTAGAGAGGAAACAATAATAATAAACTCTGAGACTGGGAGAGCTTAAGTGACTGAATCTGTTTTAGGAGCCCAGAGAATGTGACTCAAGAGAGTCACAGGTCACCCCTTGGCTTGACTGCTTCTCATAGAGCAGCCTGGTTCCATTGTCCCACCTCCCATTGTCACACCTCCCAGGCTGCTGAAGTGCCCCTTCAAGGATAGCGCTCCTCGGGTTTAGCTCAGACTTTAAATGTGACTGAAACAGCCATCGGTTTATTGAACAATTATTCTCTGAGAGAAAGGTAAGGCGTCTGCTCCCATAAGGATTTGTATTCCCAAACCCTATGAAGCCATTCTTCTGTGTCCTATAGGGTCGGTCTGAGTTGGAATTGATTTGATGGCAACGGACTTGGCTTGGTGTATTATGTACACAAATGAGTGGGTTAAGCTCTCAGCACAGTTTATTTCATGTAACCCTTACAATAACCATATTGAATATGTACCTTTGCCCTTGTCACTTTAACAGTTAATGAAACTATGTCTTCAGGAGGTTAAATAACTTGTCTATGACCAGGCGATGAAGTAGCAAAGCCAGAATTTAAACTTGGACCAAGGTCTGATTGCAAAGTTCTAAGAACACAATTACCACATTCATCAACCAACCAATCAGAATTTTATTGAGCATTTGCTATATGCCGCAAGGCACTGTGGTGGCACTGGTGGGCTGCTAACTGAAAGGTCCAAGGTTCAAACCTATCAACTGCTCTTCAGGAGAAAGACAAGGCTATCTGTTCCTGTAAAGATATACATCCTTGGAAACCCTAAACAGGGTCACTATTATTCAGAAGCAACTCTATGGCAGTGGATATGTGTGTGTGCACATGTATGTGTGTTCTTGATCCAGGATATGCAGAGACAATAATTTTAACTGTATTTTCAACTTGAGGAGCCCTGGTGGCATAACGGTTACTCGTTGGGCTACTAACCACAAAGTCACCAGCTTGAAACCATCATGTACTCTGTGGGAGAAAAAAGGAGGCTTTCCACCCCCATAAATGAAGAGAGTTTAGGAAACCCACTGGGGCAATTCTACCTATATATCCCATATCTCTTGCTATGAGTCAGCATTTACTCAATGATAGTGAGTCTAGTTTGTTTTTCAAGTTTATTTCCAGCTTCAGCCACATTCTAGAACTCCAGACTCATGAATCCAACTGCCTGTTTGATATCATTTCATAGATGTTTGGAGTTTCTGTGTGGGGCAAATAGTTTACCTTCTTGGTTACTGACTTCAAAGTTAGGGGCTCAAGTTCATCCATATATACATAAAAAAATAGTCCAGGCTGGCTATTTCTTAAAATCAGTCACTGAGAAGATAAAGCACTCTGTTATAGCAAAGTGTGGTAAAGGAATCAGATAGTGCATTGCTTTCAGAAAGAATAGTGTCTGGGGTCTTAAAAGATTGTCTTGAAACAAGTAGTCATCCAAGTGAAAAGACTGCTAAACCCACATGGAAGAAACACATCAACCTGTGTGATCCAAAGTTTATCAATTGCAAAATCCAAGATCAGAGGAGAGAAATGTATTAGAGCTTAAATTCTGAGCACCTGGTTTGCAAATTCTGAGCACTATGGATAGTAGTGAAAGTCTCTTGTAGAGATTCAATGAGGGAATAAGCCTCTGTTGAATAACCTTGAAGCATGGACCGAGGATGTTAAAAGCCCTGTCCATAGGCAGGGTACACCAGAAAGTGAATCGATATAGATCTAGCCATGTGAAATACAGCCTTTGGAATTGCATAGACCCAGATTGAGATGTGTCCAGAAACAATGGGTTCCCATGTTGGCGTATTTGTTCAATGAGAATTTCCATGATTTTGCAGCAAAACTCTAAGGTTTACCCTCATATTTATTGATTTAGGTGGCTTGTAAGTTCATGGTGGTGGCTCAAACAAGTTCAAATATAATTTGAATTTATAAGGGAGGTGTGTATACGTGGGTGGGGGGGATAGTCCAAAAATGCACACCTTGTCCTTAGACAATCTAAGGATGTTTTCTTCAACATCCTGTGTAACGGTGTCTGAAAATTTTCTTAAGGAAGGCAAAGGAAGCTAGAAGACAATTCCTCCCAGCTGTCCAGTCACTCAGCTTCTCAAAGGGGAAAACTCATAATAAATTTTTATTAAAAAAGAAGTCAGCCATCAAAAATCCCAGAATGCAGTTCTGCTGACACACATGGGGTTGGCTTGAGTCAGAATTGACTTCATGGCAACTGGTACAAGGATGCTTAGTAGGCTCCCCAGCTTAGAGGGTTCAAAACCACATTCTGGATACTTCCTCAGAATTCACTGTCCCAAAGTCTTCTTCCTTTCTGTAAATGGCATCACCATACATATGATTTTTCATGCAAAAAACACAGAGGCCATCTCAGATGCCTCACCTCCCATCAATGAGTCAGTTTGATTGATTTTATCTTCACATATCTTGAATTGCTGATCTTTCTCCATCTTATCCTCCCCTCCATGCACTCTCCAAATGAGGGTTTTGAAAACACCAACCAGACCATTTTCCTCCCCTGCTTTAAATATTCTGGGGTGGTTTTGATCTGCTCATTATCTATAAGCCCTACCAGATCCAGCTTTTAGGCTTCCTGCCACTGTCCCAACCTTGACCAAGCTCTGACTGCACTGGTCTGCCCGTACTCTTCTCCCAGGGCAAGCTCCTTCTCACTTTGGCACATGCTGATAGGTGTACACACTGTATACTTTTGATCAGATACTTCCCTCTGCTTAGAATTCCCCCATTCCTTATTATTATTCAGATCACTGTCAAAGGTGTGAATCATTCCTTCTGCAACTCTTGTACCAAAGAAACCAAAATCAAGGGCAGACAACAGTTACAAAAGAGTTTCCTTGCTGCCCTTTTTGGAAAGCACACTTCATTCACTAGTCTCTCACATGAATGGGCTACACAAAGGCCTTCCAGGGGCTTTCACTGACTGACTTAAAGAAGTAGATCATCAGGTCTTTCCTCCTCTCTGTTTCCATCTGGAAGTGGTACTGAAAATGGTACAGCGTCATAGCCACACACAAGCCTTCACTGACAGATGAGTGGCAGCTAGGTTGAGGTGTGTTGGATAGGAATTGAACCCCGGTTTCCCTCATGGCAAGTGAGAATTCTACCACCGAACCATCCCCAAAAGTGGCCTGTTGGTGTTGGGTGTTGTCATAGTGACCCCAGGTGACAGAGGAGGACTACTCCATAGGGGTTTCTGGGCTGTAATCTTTAGAGGAAAAGACCACCAGATTGTTCTCTTGAGAAGCCAATGAGTGGGCTCTAACTACCGGTCTTTACATTGACAGTCAAGCGCTTAACCTTCTGCCACCAGGGTTCCTTCTGATCACAGACCTCAGGCTCCATTTGCAAGCTTGTGAATAGAAAACTCTTGGGGAAGGAGCCCTGGGATCTGTTCTGGGACCACATCCCGAGATCATTCTAATGGTCTGTCATGTTTGGGAAGCTAAGGCCTATAGCAAGTGCTTCTCAACCTTGAATCAGCAGTAGGATCACCAGGGTGCTTTCAAGCTTTGGGAGTCTGGGCTCCACCCCAGCTCATGGAATTGAAATCTCAGGATTGCAAGTCAAGTATGGGTATCGTTTTTAAAGCTTGGGGGAGCCTTTCCTCTTCATCCAAGACTCTCAGCCTGGAACACACGCTCTGATGCTGACTTATAGTGACCCTATTGCATTCCAGTCTATTCTGACTCATAGCAACCCTCTATTGGGTTTCCAAGACAGAACAACTTTCCAGGAGCAGGTAGTCTCATCTTTTGCACTTGGAGATCCTCGTGGGTTTGAACCTCCAATCTTACATATAACCCACAGTGCTACAGAGGTCTCTGTCAGCAAGAGCAGGGAGGCCTCCATCTACGTAAGTGGTATAACCCAATTCCTCAAGGCCCAATGCCACATTGCTAACTACACTTCAATTCAGACTCAGATAGACCCTGTAGGACAGAGTAGAACTGTAGACAGTAAATTTTGGGGGGAGCAGGCAGTTTCATCTTTCTCTCAAGGAGCAGCTGGTGGGTCTGACTATTGACTTTGCTCCGTGCCCTTTCACCTAGTTGGTGACTGTGGTAGTTACATAATTTTATGTCTAGCCTGTCAATCAGGTCAGAACCTGATTGATGCCTTTCTGTGGATGTGGCCTTCTCATGAGGTTTCTGGGAGTTTTCCTCTCTTCCTTCCTGCAAGCAGGACACATTCTCTCTCTCTCTCTCTCTCTCTCTCTCTCTCTCTCTCTCTCTCTCTCCTTCACCTTCCTTTTACAAGCCACATGAGTGAGGTTATGTTACAAGTCTGTTATAAGCCAGAGTCCTGGAGATGCTTCCACCACCAATGGGTCCACAAGACTTCTCACCCAGAGGCCTGTGATCTTCCTACATTTGCATTATTGCATATGCTGTGTGAGTCTGAAGAGGAATTTATAGACTAGTATCAGATATATGGGCTAATATCAGACTTATGGACTTGATCCGGACTGGACCGGGGTGTTTTATTGATGCATAATTACTTCTTGATATAAAGTTCTTTCTTACACACATATGCCTGTCTCTGGATTTGTTTTTCTAGCCAACCCGACCTAACACAATGACAATGCAGGTAATTCCATTTTCCTGTCCTCTCCTACCCTCACACACACACACACACACACACAGACATCGGAAGTCTCATTCTGTCCACTGTAGCAAGTACAGCAATATTTCCATATTGCTCTATGATTGTTTGGATGCCGATTCTGTTCGCTCTTAGACCATCAACCCCAACTCCTTAGTCCCCATGAGATGTCACCACACTCCGGTCTCCAACACATAGTTGGTGATTAAAGGTACGCGAGGTAAGATGAAGTTTTTGCTTCAACCTGATGCACCAAGATGTGAATGCAACATACTGGCATGAAGCTGAGAACCTATAGGTCTGTGGGGCCAGCCCCAACTCTGACTATGTGGACATACCTCCCCCAAGAAGAATTCACTTCTGAGGACAGCACTGAAGCTAAAGCTCAGAGAGAGGGGTGTGTCTGATCAGAGCACACAGGAGAAAAATGAATAAAGAAGAAGAGAGAGTGGAACACATCCTAGCCACCAAGCTCTGAGGACAATGTTCCTGCTTAGAGCAGCCAATGCACAGAAAGGACCAGAAAGCTGGCCCCACATCGTGTCCCTTGATCACAAATTGGATCCCTAGTCTTGGTTATTCTCTGAAACCTACAGTTGGATCTGGGGTAGAATCCGTATTCCTGACTGCAGTCTTAAACTCCTCATGGGTGTCTGTACCAAACACAGTAAAAACAACCTAACTGGTTCCATGGCATTGATTCCAGTTCACATGAACCCATAGGTCAGAGTAGAACTTCCTCATCGGGTATGCACGGCCCTATATCTTTTCAGAAACAGTCTCCCATATCTCTCTCCTGGGAGAGGAAAGGTTTCCAACCACTGATGTTTGGGTTAGCAGCGGTGTGCTTTAGCACTGTGCCACCATAGATTCTTCAACCTGTACCAAACTCCACTGCCATTGAATTGACTCTGGCTCACAGTGACTCCGGAGAACAAGACAAAAATGGTTCTACAGAGTTTCCAAGGCAATATATCTGTATGGGAGCAGACGGCTTCATTTTTCTCAGACAGAGCTCCAGATGGTATTTGTACTACTGACTTTGAGGTTAGCAATCCAATGGTTACCCCACAGTGCCACCTGATATCCTTTTGTCTGCATTAAAGTCAATGTCATCAAGTCCATTCTGATTCAGAGAGACCCCATAAGACAGGGGGAGTGTTTCCTTCTGGGTTTCTGAGGTTGTAAATAATTACCGAAGCATACAGCTTCCTCTTTCTCCCTCAGAGCCACCGACTGGCTGGCCGGCCATGGGTGAGGAGCCCAGCTTGCAACCCACCATGCCACCAGCACTCCTGCTGCTCATCATAATCACCTAAGAAGATTAATTCAAAAAAAATTAGCCCCATCTCAGGCGTACGGAATTCCTTTCTGGGAGTGAGAGGTGCCCTAGTCTAATTGTCTTGCAAGCTATCTAGTTGATTTTCATGCTGGCCTTGCAGTTAGCAGCCGAAGGAGACACCACTGGGCCCACAGGGCTCCCATAAGGCTAGTTGGGTAGAAACGAAACTATGTTCTGCAAAGACCCAACTTAACTTCATGACTGGTTCAACGCGTTGCTAGGCGGGTGGACAGGCATCTTGGTGGGGGCTGGTGTGGGGAGGGAATCTATTTCAATTCAGACGATCTCCCAAGTGCAGAGTGAGAAGTATCCGAGAGGGTTTGAGGCTGTGGCTATGACCTTTCAGAACCAGATCACCAGACCTGTCAGCCTAGGCGCCTCTGAGTGCCTCAACTCATCATTTGCGTTCATCATGAGCACACATATTTTAAAGAAACAAAACAAAAAGCAAGCCAAGCAACCTTTCCTCAGTAACAACTACAAAGCAAAGGTCTCCATTTGGTGGAGAAAGCTGGGACTAGCCGAGCACTTCTGTTAAGGCACCGTCCCCACTGGAGCCACAGGATAAAGAACCAGTGCTCCTCCTCCCATCACTTCCCTGCACTCAACTAACCATAGGGGCTGGGTCTAGCCCTGAGTCAGCGGAGTGAGTGAGTGAGCGAGCTGCAGCTCCCTGAACTTCTCCCCACCAGCTTCCCATTTCCACCCCAAACCCCTCCTCCACATAAAAGAATCAAAAAATAAAAGCGATCCGATGGGTTCCAGCACTGATTGGTGTATCAGGCGGCTTTCTAGATGGCCAGCAAGCCCTGGTTCCCAGCCCTGTCCTGTGGGCTGGACGGAGTGGGTGGAGCCCGGACCACCTCATGCCCAGCTCTGCCTGGTGCTGGGCTTCCGGAGACCTTGCCCAGGCTCCGGGACAGAGGGAACAGAGCGCTGGGGCAGGCGTGGCATTGCCCGCCCCTGAGCTGATGCTGCCTCACTACAAGGGTCCAGGCACGCCCTGGGCTCAACTGGCACTGCCCGCAGGCCTCTGTCGCGGGAGCCCGCCAGGAAATGTCCTCTCACTGGAGGGATGGCTGCTGCTGCTGCTGGAACCAATTTGCAGAAGCCCTGGGCGACATTACACTTGGTGTCCATTTTGTTAGGGGGTGGGGGTGCCCTCTAAAGAAACGGTTCCCCAAAGCCACCTGCCTGGCCTGGGGCACCGTGGAGCTCCCTTTCCCAGGGGGCATGAAGAAGAAAGGAAGCATTTCGCTGGTGGTGACTTCAGCACCAGCAGAGCCACTGGCTCCTAATGCCCAAGAAGCACGCTTCCCTGCCCCACCCCCCTCCCCTCCAGGCGCCTCAGCCAGCTGTTTGCTGTGTAACTGAGAGCCGAGTCCTCTGAGGACACCGGGCCATTGAGTAAACACCCTCCCAGGCTCGCCAGCAGCTGGGCTGGGCTGCCACTGCCTTCGACCAGGGACAAGAGGGCACCCACCTGTTGCCCGGTCCAACAAGGCAACCTGAAGCCCAAGTGGCCGATGACTGAGGCTTTCATCGAAAGACACCGTGTGTCTTGGTAGAGGGTAAGGTGGCCCCTGCCAAGGAGGGAAGGGGGTCATACCAGGGAGCGTCCAAGGATTCGTGGACATTTTCCATTTTCATTCAGTTCCCCCCACAAACCTTTGGAAGCCCTGGGAGGCTCCTTGGAAGAAGTCCTAGTGGCAAAATAATGAAGCACAGAATTGCAGCTCCACCCACTCACTCCGTGGCTCCCCCAGAGAAAGACCTGGCGATCCTCCTGCCCTCTTAAAGACCCAGACCAAACTCATGGCCCTCGAGTGGATACCGAGCCACCCAAGGAAGCAGGGTAGAATTTCCCCCTTTGACTTTCTTAGATGGTAACTGTTGATAGGAATAGGAAACTCTAACTTTCGTCGGAGGAGGGGCTGGTGGTCTTGCTTGGCCGACCTAGAGGATGACAACCTGTGATGGTCATGTACTTAATGTCATTTTCATGAGTGGGAGTCTAGCCTGTCAATCTGGAGATAGCCAATGAGTAGCCAATGAGGCCTCCATGTGGGCATGGCTTTCTCCTCAGAATTCTGGGAAGTCTTGCGGTATTTCCCAATTGAAGAGGGGAGACTGGACTGAATCTCTGAGAGACGAACTACTGATAAGACGAGATGACAATATGCTGATCAAGCCTGATTCCTGGAGAATGGAGGAGCTGGAGGACAGGCCACATGGGCTTGCTCTGATAGAGCCAAACCTCTGGGGCTGGAGAAGCCATAGAGAGACCCCTGCTAGTGCTGAGATGCTTGGGAGGCCACAGGGAGATCCCTGCAAGTGCTGAGATGTTCCTACTGCCACCAGAACACAAGAGTCTGCACCCACTGGCCTGTGATTGTCCTGGTGTAAACACATGTGCTTCGTGAGTCAGAAGAAGACTCTATAGACTGGTATCGGACATATGAACTAATATCAGACTTATGACCTTGGACTGGACAGGGTTGGGATGCTTTCTCAATGTTCCATTCCTCTTGTATATAAACCTTTCCCTTATATCCATGTGCATGTTTATGAATTTGTTTCTCTAGTCTACCCGGACTAATACACAACTCAACATATAAGCAGTATGCTCCCAGGACGCCTCCCCTTCAAGATGGGCTAAGAACATCCTGTGGAGCAGTGCTGCTCCATCACACGGGGTCGGAAGCGACTAGACAGTGTTCGACAGCAACGTGTCTTTATGCTGTATGTGGTCACGTCTGTGTGTGTGTGTGTGTGTGTGTGTGAGAGAGAGAGAGAGAGAGAGAGAGAGAGAGAGAGAGAGAATATACTAATGTAGAGCATTAACACTGGCTCTGGGGCAGTGGCATCCCTGAGTATGGACATGGTCTCTGCTGAAATAAGGTCCCTCATAAGTTCACGCCCATCCTCTGCCTCTCTTTCTCCTGTTTCCTTATTTTTTTTTCTTACTCTTTTCTGTCTTCAGCTTTCTTCACTTTCTCTCTGGATGGATTCTTGCTCTCTCTTTTCTTCCTTCCTTTCTCATTCACATAAAAATGCATTCTACCGGGACGGCTAGCTCCCTAGGCACTATAGCATGGGGGGAGACAGACAGCAGTGGAAACAGATGTGATGGGTGTCATTAACAGAGTGTGACCTGAAAGCAGCAGGAGTTTGGAGGGGTGCGAGCAAATAGGCGTCCCAAGGAGCGAAGCAGGGCTTGGCAGAGGAAGTGATGATTGTATTGACTCTTGGAGCATGAGGAGGAGTTTTCCAGATGAAAAAGGAAGGAACTATTTTAGGCATGTGTAAAAGCCTAGAGTTGTGAGAGGGCATGTCCTGCATGGGGCTAGCTCTGTGGCCCTGGAGGTGGAGGATCTGGGTGGTACAATTGGCTAGCTAACCCAGAGGTAGGAAGTTTGAGGCTCCCCAGAAAGACCTGGGGATTACTTTGGACAGGTCTTGAAAACCCAACTCCGACACACATGGGTCTCCAGAAAGCAAAATCAACTTGGTAGCAACTAATTTTGTTGTTGTTATTTGGCACTGGAGGTGAGTGTACATCTGGTGAGTGGCAGGAGACACTAGAGATGTAAGGCAAGGCCAGCCTATAAAGGAAGGGTCCAAGCAAAAGATGATGATAGCCTAAGCTAGAACTTGGGCCAAACGCATTGTCATTGAATTGATTCCAACTCCCAGAAACCCTGTATGATGAAGTAGAACTTCTGCATAGGGGTGTCCAGAGCTGTAATCTTGACTGGAGCAGATCTCTTACACCATCTGATGTCTCCTTTCATCCACTTCCCTATTGTCCGTACCCCAGGGAGGAGGTTACATGTAGATCCTTGTAATTGGTTCTCCCTTTCTACTCCACCTTCCCTCTCACCACTCTCACCACCGGTCCCGAAGGGATCATCTTTCTTGCATTTGCCATGTTTCTGGTTCCTATCTGTACCACTGTACATCCTCTGTCTAACCAGATTTGTTAAGTCGAATTGGGCTCATGATAGTGGGGGAAGGAAACATTTAAGAACTAGAGGAAAGTTGGATATTTCATTGTTGCTGCACTGTACCCTGATCAATACCCAACTTTCATATGCATAGAAAACAATGGAAAACACTATGGCTTGGGTCAGACACACCTTAGTCCTCAAAGAAGCATTCTTGCCTTTCAGTACACTTAGGAGGCCTTGTGCAGCAGATTGACCTAAGGTAACAAGTCTTTTGATCTTCTGTTTCTGTGAGCATTGATTGTGGTTCCAAGCAATACAAAATCCTTGACAATGTCAACCTTTTCTCCATTTGACATAGTGCTATCTGTTGGTCAAGTTGATGTCATATGCAAATAAGGTCTGAGGTCAAGCTGTGAGGATTTGGGTCTTCTTCACATTGAGTCTCAATCCATACTGAAGGCTGCAATCCTTAGTCTTCATCAGTAAGTGATTCAAGTCCTCACTTTCAGGTGAGTAGCAAGGTTGTGTCATCTACACATTGCACCTTCCTCCAATCCTGATGGCACATTCTTCATATAATACAGGTTCTCTGATGATTTGGTCAGCATATAGATTGAATATGTATGATGAGAAGATACAGCCCTGACACATACCTTTCCTGATTTTAAACCATGTAATATTCCCTTGGTCTCTTGACACAAGTGCCTCTTGATCCATGCTTGTTTGAGCACAATGAAGCGTTCTGAAATTCCCGTTCTTCTCAAGTGTATCCACAGTGCATTATGACCTAAACAGTCAAATGCTTCTGCATACTCACTACAACACAAGTAAGCATCTTTCTGGCATTCTCTGCTCGGAGTCAAGAGATACCATATGTGACATCAGCAATGGTATTCCTTGTTTCATTTCCTCTTCAAAATCCAGCCTGAATCTCTGTCAGTTCCCTGTCAATGGATTGTTGCAACCATTGTTGGATGACCTTCAGCAAAATATTACTTGCATGTGATAACAATATTGTTCCATTGTTTGAAGATTCTGTTGAGTCACCTTTTTTTTTTTTCAGAATGAGCACAAATATGGGTCGCTTCCAGTCAGTTGGCTAAGTAACTAGCTGTCTTCCAAATTTCCTGGCATAGACAAGTCCGTGCTTCCATTGCTTCATCAGCTTGTCGAAACATTTCTATTGGGATCCCGCCATCAATTCCCAGAAACTTGTTGGGGGCTAATGCTTTCAGTGTACATTTGCCTTCTTCCTTCATCTCTCTAACCCTTCTCTCAAAGAGACCCGTGCCCTTCTATTGACCTTATATCACAGCAGCAATTTGGGCATACCCAAGAGACTACATTTGTGTTCCTTTGAAATGTCTTTAGAATTGGAAAAAAGAGAATGGAAGGAACCAGATTAGGGCTGTAAAGTGGGTGGGGTAAGACTTTCCAAAGAAATCCTCTTAGGACAGCTGTGGGGACCCTTCAAGAATAAGTAGGTGCCTTGCCATGAAGGAGAAAACAAAACAAAATAAAACAAAACACCTTCTCGCAACTTTTCTTACCTTTTTATCACCAGTGCTGTTTTCAATTTCATTGTAACATTTTCCTAATCTCTTCTTGGCCTTTTGACTAAGGCCAAATGTAAAAGCTCTTCCAAATAAGCCCCTGATTGTCCTGTGTCCATTCGAAATCCCTTTGGAATGTCCCCAGTCACCATAACTTTTGTCTAAAAAGGGTTTTCTTGTGTGTTGGGTGAAGGTTTACAGAGCAAAGCAATTTTCTCATTAACGATTCATACACACTTCGTTTCCGGTCACTGATTGCACTTCCCACAATGTAACATCACTTATGCTATTTCCTCCCCATGTTCCTGTTCCCATTCTTCTTTCTCTCCGAACTCTTCTGAACTTTGTGCCCTGGGTAAATGGTACCTGTGTGATCTCCTATGTGTGATTATTCTGAGGTAATGCTCGCTTTAGAGCCATGTGTATTATTCGGTTGAAAACGGAGCCACGGGGTTCTGTTCAGTTCCAAGCCTGAGGCGTGCTCTTTGGCTTCCACCAGCCTCTATGTGACCAGTGGGCCTGGTCTCTTTTCATGCTTTGGGGGTTTGCTCCACATTTTACTCCTACTTATCCAGGGCCATATATTGTGAACCCTTTCGATGCAGTTCACAATAGTAACTGAGCACCTTCTAGATTTTCAGGTCTTAGGGTGATGGAGGCTGAGGTTCAGGTGGTCCACTAATCCTCTGAACTAATTGTTTCTATAATTAGTGTCAATGTGTTTTATTTCTCTGGGTTCTAGCATCATTGCCATGGATGCACAGAAACTCAGAGAAAATTCTCGATTAAAGGGTTTATTAAGGAAATCAACACATTATCATGCCTGCGGGGAGCCCTGGTGGTGTAGCAGTTATGCATTCAGCCGCAATTCCCATGGTCAGCAGTTTGAGAGCAGCAGCAGCTTCACATAAGACTGGACTTTTTACTCCCATAAACAGTTGTAGTCTCAGAAACGTACATGGGGTCTCTATGCATCCACATCAATTTGATGGCAGTGAGTTTAATGGCAGTGAGAAATGCTCAGAGTAATTGTTTGTAAGGACATATTACAAAAGTTTCAGGTCTGCTAATAAATGCCAGTGAGGGACATACCACTCTGCTATCTGTCTCAACCTGAAGACATTCCATTCAAGTTCCATGGGTCAGCAAACCCAGCTCCCTGGACTAAGTATCCAGCGGTTCCCTACTCCAGTACACCTCAGTGCAAAGATACTCAGGTCCTCTTGCATGGGTCATCAAGCCCAATCTCCTGCATGAAGAACTCAGACCCCACTCTGCACAAAAGCATTCAACTTCACTTGCTCCAGGCATTGGGGCATCCCTGACTCTTTTCCAAGTTCTGTTTCTTG
The DNA here is from genome assembly GCA_004026705.1 of Nesogale talazaci. Lineage (NCBI taxonomy): Eukaryota > Metazoa > Chordata > Mammalia > Afrosoricida > Tenrecidae > Nesogale > Nesogale talazaci. Next base: position 275,867 of record PVJH01000674.1, read on the forward strand.
GTTCTGCTGCTGTTCTTCTGAAGGATCCAGAAGGGTTACGATGCAAGAGTCTTGGGTCCAGAGGATGTGCTCCACTCCTGACGCTTGTTGGTAATGAGAGCCATCTTCCTGCTTCTCAGAGGGCTCATTTTATGCACAGCAGGAGGCTGCTCCAGGAAATCCTGTTCGCAATTACTCACAGATGAATCCTATCAGTATCTTCTACCACATTCTTACCAGGGAAAGTTATTTGGTGCAGTTAGAGACGTTATAAGTCACTGCTCCCGCACAGGTGTCTTCAATTTTCTTCATTCTTCTTTGCTTCAGACAGGGAAAAGCCAATAGCTGCCCCCCATCCCCCCCACCCCTGCCCAGGCCCAGATGACTGCTCATAAGCTTTGAAGATGGCAGCTGCTACTCACAGAAGGATATGTAGAACATTGTTAATAATGTTACACCAATGGGCATTCATGTCCCCTGCAGTTATGGTCCCAAATGTCCGGGCCCACTGACCCTCATGGTATTTAATGATATCTCAGAAATTGTCGTAACTTTGTCCCTGTATGCTCCACCACAATCTTGGATAGATTTTTAGTATAGATTCATATACATACAGAAAAATCCTGTCATGAGTATAGTCTCACTTTCCCTCCCACAGCTATTCAGCTTGTATGCCTTTCCAGGATTATACTCATGGGTAACCATTACCACAGGACTCTCTATAGAAAAGTATCATGCCTTTAACTCATGCCCTCCTCCCAGGATCCTCCCTGGCCTCCGTCACAGTGGTTCTCAACCTGTAGGTCTCGACCTCTCTGGAGGTCAAACTACCCTTTCACAGGGGTTGCATGATTAATAACAGTAGCAAAAGTACAGTTTTGCAATAGCAATGAAAATAATTTTATGCACAAAAACAAGACAGCAAAACAAAGCAACAAGAGAAAGCAAAATAACAACAACAAAGCAATGACAAAAAAAACACACCTGTAAATAGTTCAAGGTCTGTTGACATTTTTTTTTAGATCCTTTTATTGGGGGTTCATATAACACTCATCACACTCCACTGTTTGTTGACCTTGAGGAGTGTTTTCTGGTGGAGTCTGATGCCCTGGCCCCACAGTCTATTGTGGAAGTCATGTGCTTATGTTAATTTTATGATTGAAATGTAGAGGTGGAGTCTAGCCTGTTAATCTGGAGATAGCCATTGAGTAGCCAATGAGGCCTCTGTGTGGGCATGGCTTTCTCCTGATACTTCTGGGAAATCTCATGGTATTTCCCTTGTGAAGATGATAAGCTATTTTCCTCAGTGGTTGAGAGTTAGTCTTAGAGACGATGAATGATGGATAAGACAAGATGGCAGCATTTGAGAAGCTGGAGGAGCTGGCGGAGAGACCACACAGCTTTGCCCTGATGGAACCAGACCTCTGAAGCTGGGATGGCCACATGGAGACTTCTGCCAGCGATGAGTTGCTTCTGCTGTTGATGGACCCTGAGCCCTGGAAGCGAGGAGCCATGTGGAGACCCCTGCCAGCGCCGGGATTCTGCACCCACTGACCTGTGACTTCGTGAGTCGGAAGGAGACTTTATAGACCGATTTCGGGCATATGGGTTAATATCAGACTTATGACTTTGAACTGGACTAGCCTCAATGTGCTGTTCCTCTTGTATATAAACCTTTTCCTTATATCTATGTGTGAGTGTATGAAATTTTTTCCTCTGTTCTACCCAGACTAACACACTATTTTTTGTATTCCCTGGGACTTCGTTGCTCTGTTCCCCTTGCT